>UWZB01000227.1:0-36115 GCA_900536885.1 Peniophora sp. CBMAI 1063 | reverse complement strand
CATCTGCGGCTCGCGTGGTGTCCGAGCCCGCGGACTCGGCGGCCCTCACGTGTAAGCTGCTGCAGCAGCTGCAGCGGGTTGCCACGGCAGCCGCACCTCAATTCTGACGTCCCCTACTGGCGTCCCGAAGGACGTGCTGCAACTTCCCACGCGGTCCGCACCCAAGACCGCCACCTCCCGTCGCTACCTTGTAGCAGTCCGACCGTCTGGTGCCCATTTGCGACCACCTCACCCAGGGCCTCATACCCGCGGAGCTATCTGACATCGCTCATGCCAGGTCGTCAAAAGTTTCCCTCATCTTGGAAGACGTACAGACGTGCTCAGAGGATACCTTTGGGGGCCGAAAAGGCTTGTGTAGCCAGGTAGTAGGTATGGACCGGGGTGGGGTTCGAAAAGCCGTTGCGAGCGGGCATGACTCACCGAAGCTGAGCAGTCCCACGACTGCGCACGGGGAAGGGGTGGTTTGCGCGGTGCACTTGAGCCGTTCAATACCAATTTTTTGAATCCTCCCATAGCTCTTCGCGAGCTTGTCTTGTAGTGACCATACTATACGATTCCGACTAGGTTAAACAAAAGAATGTGCTTCCATTGTGTGACCGGACGCGATGGTCCTCATCAGGCAACCTTCACATTCTGGGGCTAGCTGGATACTGAGCACGACTTAGGCCATCAGACGTATCTATCTCTGTACCTGATCTATCCAGAGCATGTATTTAAG
This sequence comes from Peniophora sp. CBMAI 1063, assembly GCA_900536885.1. Classification (NCBI taxonomy): domain Eukaryota; kingdom Fungi; phylum Basidiomycota; class Agaricomycetes; order Russulales; family Peniophoraceae; genus Peniophora; species Peniophora sp. CBMAI 1063. Next base: position 35,397 of record UWZB01000227.1, on the reverse strand, counting down.
GCCGAATCGCGCCACTACGCTCCTTCATTCCTCGCTGCCACCCGCCACATTATGCCCGAAACAACGAAAAAAGACCCAGAAAACTCTCACCTCCTGCTACCGCAGCTGCTCTCGAGCGGCCCGTCTTGCATACCACGTCCGTTTGCCTCGTAGGACTCCGCCCTAACAGGCGTCGTTAGTGCTCGGCCGGACACGCAGGCAGCAGACGGTTCAGAGACAAGCACTCCCTTGACTCATAGGCGGTTCCCCATCAAAGGACGGTGGTGCGGAATACGCACCTCGGCCTCCGACTCTGCTCTCCTATCGTGTACATTACCTATTTATGTGATACCGCGCGCGGCAAAGGGGAGGGGCGGGGTGTAGCAGCAAGGATGGGCTCCGGCACGATGGAGGCGCCGCATCATAAGGTTGCGTGCCGGTGGTGCGCACCATGCCTACTCAATTTTTCGTCAAATTGTCCTTCGCGGACACACTTTGCGTAGTAGACACAAATGAATCCCATCTTTGTATCACAGACTCTACTCTTGAATACAATTTGAACTTGACATGTAGCTGTAATAGCCGATGAGGGAATTGGTGGTCGGCGCCAGATGGTCTGCTTCTCGCCTCTCGTTGCCGTCAACAAAAGGGTGTGTCCTTATTGTACGGAGCACGACATACTGAGACTAGCACTGCCAGGATCTGGTGCAGTTTGACCCGGAAATATAAGGGAAATATGTGTGGAAAGAGTGTTCTGATTTCCTCCTCATTTCCGGGGAAAACAAGGGCGCCACAGCCTAAATATGGCGATCATCTTTTTCCGGGGAAAAACACAGGAAAAAGGGTGGGTATGATGTCATCCGTATTAGCGTCCGAACGTAGCAATTGACTTACCATATTGGGGAAGTCCAAGATTTCCCTTTTGCCTCCGGAAAAAGACATGATCTATATTTCTCGCTTGCCTACCGGAGATATCCGGGAAATAATTTCCGCCCATTGTTACCCTTTTGGGAGAGACCATTGCCTTGGAAACGGGCAGCATATTTCCATGAACAATGCGTAACCTATTTCCTCCGCGTATTTCCTCTGTCGAATGAAGCCTTCACAACGAGGTTGACCAGCGGCGATATTGCGTCATGACGAGCTGCATCATGGGCCGTCGGTGGCATTGACGGGCCAGAGGAGCAGGCCAGTTGCTCATATGAGCTACAACATCGTAAGTTAGTATGCGCGTTCCGACTCGACTATGAGGCTATAGTGATATGCCATCCGGTCATTCAGCGGCATGGACGGCGTACACGACTCATGGGGTACACTTCTACTACTCCGAGGTACTCAATTCTCACATCCCGCTTATGTCAATTCCGGCTCGTCTCCGCAAAGTGCAGTGCCCGTCGCGAACTTAGCGGCTGGGGGACTGCCGGCGAAAACGACACAGACGCGGCCCAAACACAGACGCGGCCCAATACGAACGGGGCAGGAATTCAGGGGGCTACTGGGCCAGGAGCGGCGGCAGGCAGGCGGCTACCGGGCCACAATTCATTCCAGGACAGGAATGCGCATGATGTGATTCGCACTAAGCTAGGGAATTGGGGGTCGAGTCAATGTTGCCGAACGAGGCGTGCCGTGGGTTGGAGAGAAGGAATGAGAGCGAGCGCGCCAGCGCGGAGTGACCGTAGCTAGCGAGAAAACGATGTGGGAGCGAGAGCCGGTGCTTGGCTGGTCTGCAGCGAACGTACTGGGGAATGCCGTTGAAATTTTGCAATGACAAAAAGTAACAGTCGTCGTGATCGTCAGTGATCAACCGATCGTCAGCGACCGTCAGTGTCAGTGACCGTCAGTGACCGTCAGTGACCGTCAGTGACCGTCAGTTGCCGTCATTGATACTGTATGCCAACAGCAGGAAAAGTGACAAGGGGCGGCCGTCGATGATTGTCAGCGACTGTCATTGACCATAGTCATTATCCAGAAAATATGTAGTTGGCGATCGACACACTGTCATTGAGGCACCACTTATAAATAGCAATTACAGGCACGAAATCGGCAACACAGTTACATACAGGTAACCTAACAGACTGGTTGGAATGGAGACCGTATCATGCAGATAAGCCCTCAGATTGACTTATCTGAACCGCGAAGGCGAGGATCATCCTCGAGAACTTCGTGAGTACTCTGTGGCTGGGCAATCCGACGTCGTTGGATCACCGGCCTGAAAGGCTTTGGCTCTTGTGAGGCTGAAGAGATATGTCAGCTGTCTAAGTATATGACAAGCAATCGCATGGCTTACGGGGTGTGTCAGGTACCGGCGCAGGCATAAGGAATTTGGAAGGCAAGGAAGCGCCCCATAAGTCAACCTGCGACGAGTCGGGTTAACGCAGTGCTTCCGGTGTTCGACTCCATGGGAGATACCTTGCCAGACTGGACAACCGAGGATGTAATCGCAAGAGCCTGACCCGTAGAGTCCTGAAGTGATCGTTCGGTGCTTATGTTGAACTTGAAGCCCTTCCCGGGGATGAAAAGCAGCGGGTCTCTAGGGGGCGGCTTTGAATGATGTCAGTCATGCTGAGTCCTACTGGGTAGAATGACTGATTCATACCGACGTGTTACTGACTTGCGCCGCCTCTGTCTCATCGCCACTGATCATAGAACGTTCAGACGCCGTACGAGACGCCACCAGGGAGCCTTCATCGTCTGCCGAATATCCGTGGTGCTCCCAACCCGTCTTGAGTCTGACGGAGACGACCACCGATTGTAATGCCCCCCGAACGAGTTCCCAGCTTGAAGTGTGGATGGCCACTTCATTTCCGGAGCATATCTTGAGATCGCTAGTCAGAAATGACACTTCCTTGCTATCATCGATCGCGAATACAGCCCGGGCCACTGATTCAAGGTCCTTATGCCCCAATGAGCGACATTGACTGTTGAATGGTTGCGCATACTCACCTCATACGAGGTGGGAAGGGCCACTAAAACGCGATAGTGAAAGTTGGAGGGGTATCTCTCTTGGAGCAAAAGAACGTCTCCAGTGGATGAGACGCCCGAGGCAACGGTGGATTGAGCGAGCATAGGGCCGTAGCAAGAGTGTGTAGGATAGGAGCTCGATAAATTTCGTCCCATATATAGTAGGCTGTCCCTTGTTCCCAAAGTAGCCCGTCGACGCCTCTTGTTTCGACATCATTGGCAGTCAAATATCACCTAGCTAAAGAACTCCTTGTCAGACACATGCATATGGACTCGCCGGACAAGTACCCTTCCGTCTACTCGGACATGTAGACGCACCTGCTCCCCAGCTAGCATCGTGGCTGCACGGACGATGAGTCCATTCCCAGAGAACTGGATATGTGTAGACGTCCGGAAGAGGAAAGATGAAGGTTGGCCGCGGATTGCTGCCATACCGCTGCATGTTTGACAAGCTCGCCTGCATAGCCCCCGATGGCCATATATAGTTGCATTCTGCCAGGAGTCTTCTCTGAACTTGACGGCCGCAATCGGAAAGCCATGTAGCAGATCGGGATGCACCGAGCGATTTAGACAGGGGCCGTGGATGGTGGTTCGGATCAAAGCAGTCATCACGCATATTCTCAGTGTGCGCCCGCGTCACTGGCTGCGACGAGCTGTCGTCCCGGTGTCTCGATGCTTACTATGCCGTCTGCCTATCTTCTGCACTAGGCCAAATAGATATATCAAGGAAGTATACGCGACGAGCTACAGGTCTTTAAGAATCTCGTTAAGATATACGGTTACCTGTTGGGCCAGAGCCTTCACTCCCTCGGCCTGGCTCGCTAAGACCAACGGCAGCACCAGCGTATCGAACCGGTCTGGATGCCACCGGACAAGTTCATCCTTCACTCGTTGCCGAGGCGCCCTGTTCTCGCTACCCGGGCGCTCGGGATGGAGGATAAACTCGGTAACTGCTGCCAGATTGACCGCATCTAGACTCTGCAGGTACTGCGTGCCCTCGCGAACGGGCCAGGGTAATTCCTCCCCGGCGATAGTGCCCGCCTGGAGGGTTCCCGACTTGAGAGTGTTCCACTTGAGGTCGTACCGTCGGAAGCACGCCATCAGAGCCTCCTGTTGAGGATCGAGTGAAGGCTGGGTCTGTGGCGCCGGTTCGAACACAATCTCGTCTGGCGCCTGGCGATGCGAGCCCTCCTCGAGTGGGGTCCCAGATCCATGTCCACGCACGACAGGGTCCTCCTCCAACGGGTCGTGACTAGCCTTCATCTCGGCCCGTCTGCGCGCACGCCTCATGCGTACTCTCGCATAGATATGCTCCTCCTTCGGTGTCTTCAAGTTGTCGCGGGCGGCATTGCGGTGCTGATTGGCAAAGCGCTCTGGGCTGTGCATATGCTGTGTGCCGTGCGCATGCGGATCATCCACGCCCGCATCTGTTGATGAGCTTTGTCTATTGGCCCACTTGCACGCCCGGCAACGCCGTTTGTGACTGGCGACCCCCTCGTCGCGACGCATCTTGCGCAAAAGTGCTTCTTCAGCCCTCCGACGTTCGGCCCAGGTCGAGTTGCGGCGAATGGACGAGTTAGAAGGTAGCCTGATGCTATCGGGGTATGCACCGGGCATGCGGCGGGACGAAGCATGCTGAGGCGAAGATGTTCCCTTGGCAGAGGCTGACGTAGACTCGCTCAGAACGCTCGGAGGACTACTGCAAGGGCCCTGGCGATCTTCGTCGCATTCTCTCGTCTCGCAGTCGTGCGAAAGCCGTGCTAAAGTGGTGATAACTGGGTACGCTCCGGGTATGCGTGGATTGAAACTTTCTCCCGGAAATCCGAGCGGCGGGTGCGGTGGCGAAGACAAGAATATAGAGGTCGAGGATGATTGGTTGCGGCCGAAGCCCAGTTCGAAGAGCGTGAAGACACGGGTGAACATATGCGATGCCCAGGATCAAGTTCTTAGCTCTCTGCTCTTTTATTCGAGGTTACATTGTTCTATAAACATCTTTGTATATGGTCTGTTTACCTGAATGGGAACAAAACCAGCACCTTGTACTACTCGATCCTCGTGTATTGGTCAATGCCTTGGCACAGCGTCACAACCACGCAACTTTCAAATTAGCTCATTACTCTTCTGGGAACAATGCGTATACGCGGAGGAAGCCAATAGATCGGAACGGGAAGGTACAAATGGGAGTCTATGCATAGAGCCACAACATATAAGATACATACATAGATACCTCGACGATACCAAGATCGACGTTCAAAGGGAGATCAGAGGAGTAGTGCTGCGACATGTCCAAGAAATACCAGACCACCGCAGAGAGTATCAGGACGATAAAGACGGCACGGGCTGTGCGCTCACGAGAGTATGGTAAGGATGCGAAGGCTGTGTGCAAGAATGCAGATGACGAGTCGCTAACCCGACCGACGGGCAAGGGAAGCGTGGGCTCCATCCAGGTCGCTAAGGTCCGAGCATAGGAGTTGAAGATGCCACCTAACGAGCGTCAGGCTGATACCGAGAAGGGAACGTAAGATCTCACCATCTCGTATTGGGGCGCTTTTAGATATGCTGGCAAATTTCGAAGGCGAAGTAACATCCTGGGCACCTAAGTTCTATGAGCGTGCACTTTCTCGGTTACAATGAGGTAAGACTGGCCTATCATTCCGCGCTCGTACCTGGTTAACTCGGTTTGCCAAGAGTCACCGGTTGCGTTGATGGGTTCATCTTCCAGACTCGCTTCGACTCTGGGAAAGGCTGCAGGGTATACGGTGGCATTTTTGCTCGAGGAGTCGTGCTCCTGCCGGATATAGCCAGGGTTGAGCGTCCCGAGATCCAGGCTCCTTCCGACAAGCGAACGTGAGGGGACAGTATCACCCTGATTCTCTTCAAGCCCATTCGAGGGCACCCAAACGTCCACATCATCATCTGGACCAGCATACACATCAGGTTCAGGATCCGCACATTCCATCAATGAAGGCTTACTCGGCGGATTCTGCAGGTTCCGTATGGATTTCTTCAAACTGTCCAACTCCTTCCTCAGCGCCTCAATATCGCCCGAGAGCTCTGCATGGAATGTCAGTGAAGTTGAGGGGGAGCGGACAAAGTGTCTTACGCAGGCAAGACATGCAACCCGAAGAAGTTGGAGTTACGCCGGTATTCGACGATTCGGGGGCTGTAGATGTGTCAGCAACGCAAAGTCCGACGAAGGCTCGCCCTGCTGACACGGGCAGACGTACAATCTTGCTTCGAGAACGCCGTATCGACTGCATGTTGCATCGCGTCAACCTGAACGCGTAGCCGGTTTGAATCTGTGACCTGCGAGGCGATAATTGTACGAAGTTCCTCCTCTAATTTGTCGAGGGCACCCTGAAACCCTTCAACGCTGTCGATATGGGGAGCTAATGTGTCGTCGACCGCGTCGCGCACTGTGAAAGTACTCCATTCCGTCAGCGAACAGGATGCAAAGACAGAGCACGTACTATTGCTGACGGTTTGTGCGAGCAGGTCATCCAGCCAGCCTTGGGAGTGTTTGATGAGCCAGGTCTCGATATGTTGATAGAGCCTACACGAAGCAGTATTGAGTTAGCCGGCACCATCATTACACATGAACCAAGGGTTTTACACAATTGACTCATGATGTGGTCCTCTGATCAAGGCGTCTGCTACTTCTTCAATAGTCCAGAGTTTGCCGTGCAGATCGCTGGCACTGAAATGGTCCTCCAGAGCATCCAACAGAGGACTGTGGTGATCGCGCGCCCTCTTCAAGGCGAATGCCTTCGTAAACGTCCTGCGGTCCCCCAACAGCCTAGAAAGGTCGTTCATAGCTAGACGCCGCTCCAGGGAAGTCTCGTCATGTTCGATGAAAGGAGGACGTGTTGGCCGCATGGTTGCGGGTCAAGGCGTGAGGGCGTAGGGCGCGCTAAGTTAAGAGACGGATTTGAGTGCGCCATCAAACGTCCTATAGCCATGGCCGGTCTTGAAGCTTGAAGGCGGGTTCAGTCTGCATTGAGAACAAGCGCACACTGATGGCGGTTGCGACCAAGCTTCGTCTGCACTGCATTGCTTAAACTGGCGCGTCACTGTCACGTGGTATTCGTCATCTCATCCAGCTAAGGACCACAGCTTGCCTCTATACCTCACTATCTTGATGCGCACCACCCGCGTGGTACCTCCGTCAACTCTGGCATTCGCCACATCGAAACCTTTGCATATGAATGGTCATGTAGTCCTGTCTGGGGATACGAGGGGACCTGAGTTCAATCGGAGTCAATTCGTGCAGACGGAGGCATCCTATCTACGGCCTCGGATGCAAGACTGTCGTATCGTAAGTCGATATTAATAGTCTCAACCTCACTCTCATTTGCCGAACGAGCAGTGCCAGCCAAACCTACTTGCGATTGAGAACGCGTCAAATGTCGCAGCTAACAATCTTCCGAATGGTACTCCAACCGTGCGTCCATTACCTCTTTACCAAGCTTCTTTTCCGTCTTACCACCGCAATTAGCCTGACGGAACCGACCGGACCGCACTTCATCTAGCCCAGATGCCAACTACTATGTCTTCACGCGTCATCAAATTCGTTCTACCGGTGGTCATCGTGTGGCTTGCGATTGTTCTTGTCGCTTTCCGGTCTAAAGAGGTGGTATCAGGCGATCCTTCATCATCACACTGGGCAGTCCTTCTTTCCGGCATCGTCGATATGAAGGCCAGACTGTCTGTCATGACCGTGGCAATGTCATGTAGCTGTGAAAGCCCACCCGTCTCAATTTCTAACGGCATGGGGTGTCCCTCACTGCTCTTCCGGGGCCGTGGATGCGTATTCCAAGTCACGGTTCACACCGAGTCCCCCCCATCACCTTCCTCGGCCACGATGTCTTCTATCTCGCATTCGTGGTTACCGTACTCTGCAGTGGAGCAACACTCGTCAATCGATCCGCAACCTCTGATTGCAGGCGCCGAGGAAGATCCGTGCCCAACCCCCCATGCAGCGGACGACGCTACTATTGGCGCTGTCATAGACCCATCTACGACGTCCCCATCATACAACTCAACCGACCGTCTGGACCAGCGCGTCTTTCGTTATATCTACGAGTCTTTTGTGTCCAAACCTTCCTACACTATGTCCTCATCACCGTCATCAACCCTCCTGGACACTACTGAGCCGAACACTTGCTGGCCGGTATCTGGCGCACATGGGACGATAGGTCTGCGGCTTCAACAGCTTACTCGTGTTGTGGGAGCAAGACTTCAGATAACGAGCAGCCCTCAGTTGGACAGGACGCACCCTACCCGGTTCCGTCTGTGGGGTTTGGTCCCTCCTACAACGTCTCAGGCTTTGCCGTGTGCTTGTATGCAGTTCTCGGACCAATTCCCCGGCGACATTCGATCGTCAACGGCGCAGCATGATCCTGTACTGCTTCAAGATCGGGGAGGCGGCATAGATCCTTCTAAGCATGACATGCGGACGTTATGTGAAGTCAATATTGACTGGATCGTGGTGGAAGTGTGGGGTCGCACAGGCAGTGCTTTCACATGCATCAATCGTATACACCTGTCGATACCGTAAGACTTCCTGCATGACCGCATTTAGGGCAGTCTCTGTTGGGCGCAGGTGTCGCTTCTGCGAGATGATATTCTTTGTAATTATCCTACTCTAGCAATGCCATGGATTAGCCATATGCCGAATGCGTAGCCGAGCCTGCGCGAGAGATATGAGAGGCTAGCGTTCAGCCGCAGAAGTCATGAACTCTTGTCCAGTAAAGTCTTCCTGATAACAACCACTGTCTGACGCTTGAGTCCCGAAGAGTACTCCTAGCGTATGACACTGCATCAATCGCAATCAGAAGGGACGTGAGGGCGAAAGGAGATGTATCATTGTATGTGTGAACGGATCTCGGTGATCACAGGGAGCCGCTGCGTGCCTGTATGCTCAGTGGACGCATACCATAGCCACTCAGGAATCTGTGGTCTATACTTACTGCTCCGCTTTACCCTCGCACAAGCGCGCTCGCTGCACTGGGCCGCGTTAAGATTATACCAGTAAGGTGGCGTTCTCATTCCTCCGTAGTGAGATGTACCGCTCAGAGATGTAACGCTCAGATAATGGGGTAGATACATGACGATGATGCAGAAAACCTGGTTGCTCGAACCGGCGCAATGCACTCAGGTGTTTACGTTCACAAGCAGAAGACTAAAACCTAGTTGAACCATACATCAGACTTGTTGACTTGTAAATCGTGCGTGTCTGTCCTATAAGCGTGCATATGAACCCTTCGTCATCCCCCTCCCTGAAAAGAGTTCGCCGTTCATCATCTAAGCGGCATTCCGTAAGACGATGCTACAGTATGTGGAGGACATATCACGTACCTATCGGCCTCCCCAGCATTCAAGTGGCAAACGCGCGGACCTTCAGATCTGAGACAGCCACGCGTGATTCAGCGACTCCGTCACGCTGAGGCGTGCGGCTGGTTCTGGGACCAACAGAGAGTTGACAAAATCCAGACCTGTAGCGGCAAGCATAAGTCAGACGATGCCAGGGAAGTGCTTGCGTCAAGAATGCGCACAATCCTTGTCGCTAGTCACCGAGTACAGTTGCTGCATGTTCAGCCGTCTCTCGTCCAATTGCTTCCAAAGGTCCGTTACAAACGTGCGGGGCCAGATGAACGGCGACGAGGAAGTCAACCTGGCCACTCATCAGTGTTTTGCTCTCCATGTCAAGACACTGTGGACATACATGAAGATGACAATGACACCAATACTCCATCCGTCCACCCCCTCATCATATCCCACTTTGAAATGATGCCGATGCGCAACTTCCGGGGCGACATACGCGAGCGTGCCGCATACAGTCTTAGTCGATAGATCAGTTCGTTTCTCCAGCCCAAGCAGTGCGCCTCACCTGTAGCACATCTTCTTTGAACCTCTTGGACAATCCGAAGTCTGAAACCTTGACCGTGGGGGCAGAACCGGTTTTGAGCGAGAGTAAGATGTTCTGCCACAGGAGACAGCTATAAGTATCAAATACGATGTCAGGGCGTGACGACCCACGGCAGGCTTCAAGTCGCGGTGAGCGATAGAACAAGAGTGCATAAACGAGACGGCGCTGCAGAGTTGCTTTGTGATGTATCTTGTAAGTACAGTACCTGTGTCCGTCATCAGCGAAGTGTACGCTCCGTAAAAGGAGTAACGTGCCGAGACCCTTGCCGGGCCGCCGCCGGGATTTGCGTAGAACGTATTCTTCGAGGTTGAGTCCCTCGACAAGTTCTAGCACGACATCTATAAGGCACCGTCAGCTTCACTATCTGACAGAACGAGAGCGACATGAAGTGACGTTCACATACACATTTGGCCAATCGATGGGTCCTCAAGAACTTCGAAGAACGAACAGATGTTAGGGTGATGACTGAGTTGCTTGGCTATCTCAACTTCGTTGATGATTGCTGCACGGCGTTGCTCGTCCCCGGTTTCGTAGTGAAGGGTTTTGATAGCTCGCCGTACGGCATTAGGGCCATAGCTGAGCCGCTTCCTTGCCTTCCATACTACTCCAGAGGCGCCGGCGCCCAACGGCATGTCCCATTGGATCACATATCGATCCTCCAGAACAGGCGAGTGCAATATGGTGGGTTTATAGACAAAGCCTGAGCACTAGGTCAGCGAGCGGAACGTCTGGAGACTTCATGCGACCTACCGAAAGACCCCGGAAGAATCGGGGCTCCAAGCCATAACTGTACTTCACCACGGAGAGTCTGGGTCTGTCCAGCGTATGTCGACACCTTTGTACCATTCAGCTGTTCATAGTGAGTTACGCCGACAAAAACCTCAGCGGACGATGCGCACCCATGTACCGCCATGACCAGATCGATCCTTAACCGTCGCCATTCCCGTCTCGAAGTCATACTGGATGGTGCAGTGATACTCCTCTGTTTGCCGTCAGGAATTTGCTTCCGAGGAATGACACAGACATACCAACTAGTTCATGCCCTGTAATCTGGATGTCACAGATATCAGAGCTGCCGATCGAGTACGAGGCGACATCTTTATGAAGATGTATACGAGCAGGAACACCAGGAGACGGAACCCGAGGGGATATACTCCCAAAGACATCCTGGAAAGAGACACTGGACATGGTTCTTCGCGGGTAGTGGAGGGGTGGATGGACAAGTACGTGAATGAAATAAGATCTGGACTCGGCCTTCACGACCACTGGCATCTCGTCATCCGCACTATGCTAAGGTGGTGCCTTGTGCCGCAGACGAACTTAGGTGCCCGTTGTGAAGTTTCCATTGTCCTCATCTAGGTCAAGCCCTTACGGTACGTATGCAGAGGATGATGAGCGGTATCCCTGCGCAATTGGACACTTGGTTACGCACCGAGCTCGCTGCCCAAGTGAGTGGTAACGAGTGCACAGCACGGTTCGGAGTGCACGCGCCGGTAGCCCAGACCACATCGAATTGGAGTACAATATTCTGGAGGAGGTCAATGCAATGCACGGCTGTGCGGGACAAGTCGATCTACGCAGGTGTTGCTGCATCGGCACTCGGACCGTTCTCCGTTCCGAGCTTCTCGCGAAATTCCGCACCTTGCCACGTACGCTGACGGTCTTTCCGTCAATACGCGGTGTTGTCAATATCATTCACCTCCTTAGTACTCTGTCACCGCAATGTTGGGTATGGTGACTTGAAGTACCTTCAGTCTGTCGCTTTGTTCCAGGAAAGGAATGCTGCACGATCCCACTTTGCCATAGCTAGACGGGAGCCCGTGTTGACGCCGACCGGCTGGGTCGCATCAAAGACAAACTTTGCCGTGTCCTTCGAGCGCTGGTCCTCCGGTCTTCGCCCGAGTCGTACAGCGTTGCCTTCAGGTTTCCAGCCTCGCGACACCCAGTGAATACACGGATCGGGAACAAGCAGAGCTGTGCCAAACGCGCGCGTGAAGGTTCTTGTCTTTCCCTACACGTATCTCTCGAATAAATACTCATAAACCGTGCAGCTGGCAACCATCCTGCCCTACTCTCCCTGTCTCATACACTCGCTATGCAGTTCAACAACTTCTTCGCCAAGCTCAAACCCATGGAAGGCGGTTTGGTACCTTCTCAACGCAACGGCGTATTCCTTTCTACAGCCAAGAATATCTGGTCTGTCGGACGAGGCAAGGTCGCGGACGTGCCGAAGGACGTATGGGTTCACCCCAGTAAACTCAATGCTAGTGCGTGTTGTCCCTTGACTGGTGGGCATCGCATTCTGACGGGGTACTACTAGGCGCCTTGCACGCTCTGATCTATTGGAACCCCGAGACGAACGTCGCCTTCATTGAGGACCAGAAGAGTCTTAACGGCACCTACGTATGTTACTGGCGCCAACGCTTCTACGATTCAGTGCTTACCTTAGTACGACAGATCAATGGGCGCCGACTTGCCCCTCTGGTGAAGATCGAGTTGAAGGAAGGTGATCAGATCTGGCTGGGCCCGGTCCATAAGAAAGACTCGTGCGGTACGCTCCCGCTACTTTGACGAGGCTGCGTGGGCGCTTATATTTGGTTTTCAGGATGCATCTTCCAGCTGCTATGGGGTCATCATAGCCCTTTCCTTTCGAAGTATGGATGCGAGACCAAGCTCGGCTCGGGATCATATGGCGATGTATACAAGTTCTATCTTCGCGCTCAGCCAGGTAGCGTATACGCTGTCAAGGTTCTTGATTACAACGAGGCGCACGGAAGGAATGATCGAGAGGACGCTCGGGCGGAATTGGCCCTCTTGGCCGGCGAGGCGCGCACACATCCGAACATATGTCCCTTCATTGAAGTGTTTGAGGATGAAACCCATCACATGATATGTGAGTCTCCGAACTGATACAGCTATCTCTCACCTCCTCATCGCCGCATCATAATAGACATCGTTATGCAATTTATGCCACTTGGCGATCTGACCCAACATTTCGATGACACCGTTGGCGCTGGTCAGTACTTCGCTCTCGCACGCATTTGACCCAGCTATCACTCACCACACTCGTTTTTGCACAGGAATCTCACAGCTTCGCACCATTTTGAAGCAAGTATCCAGCGGGCTCACTCACCTTCATGCTCACGGCATCGTACACAGGGATATCAAACCCGCGGTGCGCTCTTGCCTTCTTGGTACATGACTCATGTCTCACGGATCCTCAGAATATTTTCGTGAAAGCATTGTACCCGGCTTTATTGGTTGTCATTGGGGACTTCGGAGTTGCACGTCGAGTGGACGTAGAGGACGGAGAGGCTAAGGTACGTGGGTAGCTCGCCAAAGTCGTGACCGCCGCGTTGATGTGCATATCCCAGTCGTTCGTGGGAAGTTTCGCTTATATGGCGCCCGAGATAGCAAATATGCGCGGATACACGAACAAAGTTGACTCGTACAGCGCGGGCGCGACGGCGTTTCATTTGTGAGTGGTGTTCCGCTTGCCGTTGTACCCCACAACTGACTCAGAGCGCTCAGGTTCATCGGGCTCAAGCACAAACCTTTCGATACGAACGTTGTTTTTTCGCTATCGTCTCCTAAACCCTGGCTTCAATCGCGAGTGGTCCGGTGGGATCTGGTGGCGTCTAAGCATCTCCCTGCTGAAGGTTTGGACCCTGCCAATGCCCGTTCTTGGCATGTCGCTGAAGCTACAGTTGCAGGCCGACAGATCTTGGACGGGCTCTTAGACCCGAATCCAGAGACGAGATGGTCTATGTCACAGGTCGCGAACTTTCCCTGGATCAAGAACTCGCCCGCCGTTACAGACAAGCAGCTGCAGCTGCACGCCACTATTGACCTACAACTCGACTCCATTGGTCAATCTTTCTTGACCGCGCCTATCGCTGCACTGTCACCCCGCCCTGTATCTGCATTCGTCGGGGCGATAGTTGGATCCAGTGACCCCCCCAACTACAGCGCGGCAGCTTTTTCGCCTGCGATGCCTGCAGCGGCGCCCCATTTTCTCAAGCTCACCTCTTCTTTCGTTTCCCGGACGCGTGAGGATTTGCCCGACGTTCCTCGGGCGCTTCAAGGCTCGCCCGACGCTCCTCGGACGCGTCAAGGTTCGCCCAATATTCCTCACGAGGATTCAAGTTCTTCGCAGCCCTCTCCCTCTCCCCCGCCCTGTCCCTCTCCTGTGCCCGCGCGGCGTGCGGCACCCAAGACCCACGCTGCCCGCGAAGGTGTTCGCAAATCTTCTCGGCAACGTAACAACAGAGAGCAGGCTCTGGTCAAGGCGGCTCAGCAGGCGCAAGAACAGGCGCTACTCCAACGCGCCAGGGCGCCGCGCAAGAAGAATGGGGCAAAGGGAGCTCGCAAGGTTGCAGCTCGAGTTGAGAAGGTGTGAGCATGGCCCACATGATTGCGCTGGTCGATCGCTGGCGGTCGCTCATTGTCTTGATGTACCATACTGTTGTGGCATAATTTCCCTCCATGTCCTATGTCCGTCCCGTTCGACGAATGTGTACTGATCTGATGACTATATATATTGGTGATGCGCGTTCCATCCAGTTGTATACGTATTACCTTATAAGGATTGGATGCACATGCAGCGAGACGGGCTTCGCGTACCCCGATATTTGCAAAAGAAAATCTGTTTTGGTACTTAAGATTTCTCAGACCGATCTGTCCCCATCGCTCCACGCCTCACCTAAACACGTTCGTTTTTGAGCTATCTGAGCTGCAAATTATCTCGTGTACTAGTTGACGGCTCCCGCGATCTCGCGACAAACCCTGCAACGCGCCTGACGCGTCTCTCACGTGATCGTGTTTCGTGATGTACTAAGAACCGAATTGAGTTCTTGCACTTCTGCTTCTGTTCTATCACAGTCCATCACCGACACCGCCCCAGCTCTTCGCAACCGCGGTCAGTGTACAAGGTTGAGCGCTCTCCATCACTTAAGCTCTCATCAAGACACCACAGATGCGCGAGAATGATCGTTTCCTGTATGGTACGAGGGATGAAGCACGCGATCAGCAACCGTAACCTGTACTTCCCGAGTGGCGGACAACAACGCTCTCCAGATCTCTGGGCCAACGATGCAGATCTTTCCGGTCGCCGAGGTATCTCTGCGCCATGAGACTCTGACTAAGGCTTGTGAGTCCCCTTATCTGTCGCGC
Organism: Peniophora sp. CBMAI 1063; assembly: GCA_900536885.1. Classification (NCBI taxonomy): domain Eukaryota; kingdom Fungi; phylum Basidiomycota; class Agaricomycetes; order Russulales; family Peniophoraceae; genus Peniophora; species Peniophora sp. CBMAI 1063. The sequence continues at coordinate 20,357 of UWZB01000227.1, read as the reverse complement.
TCACTCTATCCTGATCTCGGAAGGAAACCCAGTCATACAAGTGCATCCATGACCAGTTCATAAAGTTGCCTTCTCCGTGCGAGGTCAAGGAAAGTCAATGTGGAGCACACCGAACCTCAGTAACGGCCCCGTCGCGCCGGCCGGCGAACAGACTTTACCTCTCGGGCGCGCTACCGGCAGCTTCCTGCTAGGGCACAATGGGTTAGCACACGCCCAAGACCGTTTACAGCGGCATTCCTGACTCTGCCCGACGCCTTGCATCTACATTTGGGGACAAAGGGATCACGATCCCGTTGGCATGCGCGGCTCTGATGGGTTCCGACGTAATATCTGGTATAAGACGAGAATACGACTGGCTACGAGCGCACGCCCGCTCCCCTATCTTTCCAGTGGATCATGTCTGCGCCTCTCAGTCATCTGCTGTACGTGATTCTTAATATTCATTACGGCCAGAGCTGAACGCGGTATTCGTAGCAGGACCCATGCTGCTCGTGCGGATGAGGATCCAATACTGAGCGCCACCCTACGAAACCAGCAAATAGCGCCTTCCCTCCTCTATTACGCCGACTCCGAAGTAGTCTGTGCAATCTTCGAGTTCGTCAAAGGCTCTCAGGTAGAAGAAAGCCGTCGTCGGGAGTCGGTCTCGGAGCAACCCGGACTTGGGAATGCACCCGCGCGCAAGAACTACTGCAGCTCGGGGTGGATAGTGGTTACCCACGTTTGTGCGCGTTGGAGAAAGGTCAATTTGATGACAGTTCCCTATGGAGTTTGGCTAACGTATCCGTGTAGATTGCCTTGAATGCGCCGCAGCTCTGGATAGATCTTGCCGACCACTTTGCCATACAGCCCTCCCTCCTCTCATTATCCCTCGCGAGGACAAAGAACATCCCCCTCCGTGTCGATCTGCATGGTCTCGCCCTCGAGAAGATCCGCTGCCAGCCAAGACGCCGATACATCGCGACTGCGCTAGCTGAACGTATCCAAGAACTGCATGTTCGCTCATTGACCATCGAGACGTTCCGCCTTTTCGAAGACTACTTTCGGCACTTTTTCCTGAGCCTGCGCAAACTCAGCGTAGCCATGGACCTTGATAACGGCGAGACGTTCCCATCGCTCCCCGTCGGACTCTGTTCCAGCTCTTACATCACCGATCTGGAGCTCGAGAATTGTCTTCCATCGAGCTGGGATGCTCCTTTCTTCAGCCCTTGCCTCGAGCGCCTCGTTCTTCTTGCGTGGACTGCATATTCGAAAGGCATCATGCCGACTATGCGAGAGTTTACAGATGCCCTCCTGCACTTGACCTTGCTGAAGACGCTGGAGATTCAAGATGTCTTTCCCATCGTCGAACCGGGCGTGGTATACCAGTCGATAGCGGTCCCTTCGACGCTACGCTCTCTATCTTTGCTCAGCGTCGAGCCGCGCCCTTCTCAAGAGCTCGAGTTTCTGACACTGCTCACATATCTGGACATCCGCCACGACATACACCTCGATGTTCTTGTCAGCAGCTCAACGAACACAGGCTGGTCAATCAACAGCGACGTTGGGCAGATCGCACTATCCCTCATTTCTTCGGCCATCCAAACCGCCTACCGTCATCAGAGTCCCCCTCTACACCTTCTCCTTGGCGAGAAGGCGTTCGTGACCCACAACTCCGAGGACTGGCCATCATCCTTAGAACGCAATTGGCCGATGTCTGCGCCAATGTCCGAGGAGTTGGAAACATACGCGGACATGCCTGGGGCTTCTTCTCTCATCGCTTTCAACTTCGATCTCGAGTGCAGCCCTGATTCCTGCTCATGGCACGATGGGACTATTGCAATACCTTTGCAAACCGTACGCACCATCGCGCTGGAGCACGAGGCAGCGAGGGCCTATCTGGATAGCGAAGTTTGGTGGGGTGCATTTGCAGGTGCCAGAGTCGTGGAGCGCTTGAGCATCTACATCGGCGACTGTGTCATGCTGCTACCTCGGCTCGCCGAGTACAATTCAGAGGACGACACCACTCCATTCACGTACTTCCCTCGTCTTGGAGCCATTGACGTTCGCATTGAGAAACCTCGGAAGGTCGAAAAGTCGTGGCTCAAGGACAGGGAACTCGCATGCGCGGAGAGTCTCGCTGCTATTCGGTCCGTCGTTCGTACCAGGAAGGCCCTGGGTCACGGGTTAAATTTGATCGTTGTTGATGAGATTCTGCGTGGGTGGGCGTTTTGGAAGGAGATCCAAGATGATGTCGAACTGAGCTTCCGTATTTCTGATCACCGTACTTAAACGATACTATAGCCGCACGTGTATTCCTGAACCAGAGTTCTCATCTCTCACCGCTTCCTCACGGTCCTCCATCATACTTTCTCGAAATCACTTCACAACCCTCAAACCATACGTTGCCTTTCCCCTGCTATCCTCATGATTACATGATTCTATTTAATACACTGCGCTTCTGGACTGGATGTTGGCCACCGTCATCCGCGATCAATGATCTTCCATCAGTGACTAGGGAAGTCGAACATGTGCTCATGATTCTGCACTAAGTACATGCATTCGACGCAAGGTGAAGCGAGCAAAAGACCGGAGCAGAAAGTGTTAAAGCCCTGCCATCAAAGTAAGCTTCGTGTGCTTTGGAGATCACCGCCCGCTTCTTACTCTGCGGCCGCGACCTTCGCTCGCATCGCGCTCACAATTTCATTCTTGCTCGTCCACCCTCCTCTCTCACACCTTGTTCAGCACACAGCACTGCGCCAGCGGAGAGATCTCCATGCCCCTGCTGCTTCGTATAGAAGTACGCCTGCACGTAGCAGTTCGGGGCTCGTTTGGCTTCGCGAATCGCGCCTTCCCTGGTACGCTCGGCGACGCCTGGTGACGCGTCGTGCACTGTTCTCATGTGACCGCGCTTAGGGGTGGCCGCCACGCCCTAAAGCGTTGCAGAAGGGGATCCTTCGCGTTCTGTACTGTGTTCTCATCTTACGAAGGACAGTGCGTAGTAGGACACCCTAGCATCGAACGCCGGGCGCCTAGGCGCGACGCTGTAATGACCAAAAAAAGCATCGAACGCCGTCCAGGCCCGAGGTGAGCGGCCCGCCGTGCCTTGTCAGAAGTATCAAGTGCACACATGCTCACGACACCGTATCGACGACGTTTGAGTTGGTCACCCACAGAGATACATAGACTGAGTACTGAACATTCGACATTGTTTTGGTAGAGGTCCACCATTCGAGTCGTATACTATAACAGAAGATACATGGTTACATTATTTTCGAGAATATCCGCCTCTTCTAACACGACCCGGAATTCGCAGTCTCTTGCCCCCCCGTTGTACGCGTCAGATCGTTGCTTCAGACACCCAGGTATCCAAGGTTCTAGTCCGAGGCTGCCTCATCCACATCTTCGTCTTCCGAGGCGTCATAAAAGCCGAAGCTATCCACATTGCCACGCAACCATTCCTCGTCCCCTCTTGCTAGGCGAGTTCTCGCGTCGACCATGAGAGTTTGTAGGGGAGCACCGGCCATACGTCGCTCAGCAACGAGGGGACGAAGGAGGTCGCCGGGGGCACCCATCAGCGTGAGGGACTTGAGCGACGACAAGGCGACCAGTTCATTTGACGCGGAAGGCAGGAAACCCTCAGGCTGGAGGTGGGTTTCGTTGAGAGCACCCGGGATTAGAGCATCCATGAAGTGCAGAGGTAGATAGCACGCCTGCATCTTCAACTCCTTAAGCCCCGTTAACGCGGCGTAGAATGCTCTCCGAGATGGACGGCTTGCCATCAAACCCTTAAGTTTGAGGCATTCCAGATTTTGTGCGAGCCCGCGGGCGGGGTCGGACAGGACGGCGAGGGTATCGGAGTAGTCATCCATGTCGAAGTCCAACGTGAGATGCCGGAGCGAGGGTATGTGCAAGCGAGATAGAAGGGCCGAGGCATGTGTGGGCGAAATTTGTCCGAGGGTGAGAGAGGTTAGTGTCGATAGATCAATGCGTTTCGCCGGCCAGTTATCAGGAGTTTCGGAGGGCGACGACGCGATGAGACAGAGAGTAGTGAGCGGCGCGCTCGATAAGATCGTTTGAAAAGTAGGGAAGGAGGGGCGGACGTCCTTCGCATGATACACCAGCTCTAGGCGTTGAAGAGTACGCGAACACAAGAAAGGACAGTTTGCCCAATCGAGATGCACGCCCCAGAGCGAGACATTGTTCATCTTCGGGGCGATTCCGCGGAATGGCGCCACGGATGCCTTCATCTCCTGATAAGGAAAATGCTCGGCATCTCCGTCTCTCTCGTTATAATGATGCAGATGCAATTCCTCCAGCAGAGGAGCCTCTGGCAGTGCCGCAAGAGCGTGCGATATGTCGTGTATAGCGACGTATGAGGAAGCGCGGAAGTCGAAAGTACGCCAGCGATACGCGTGTGGAAGAATGAGATCCAGGATAACGGGAATATCTTCCGGATTTACATGTCTGATGCTGGGGCGCCTGGCAATATATCCTGCGGCGGATGAGCGCGCCTGCGAGCGAGACGCGAGGGACAAGGTTGTAGTGGAGGGAGAGGGAGGTGGGGGCAGAGCATGCTGCGGCTCGGGCATTACGAAGATTTCCTCATGCTCGTCTTCCTGCGCGTCGCGGTCGCCGGGAAGTTCAGTGCAGTCGATGATGATATCGAGCGGTGCATCACGAGAGCGTTCGAGATAGGTCTTCGAGCGCCCAAAATCAGAACCTTCGCTGAAATCGACGTATGTCCATAGATTGGGCGTAATCAAGGCTATGTCGCGCCATCGCTGACAAGTATGGCTGGCCACAATCTCGAATGGCACAAATACGCAGCCTACGTCGCCACGTTCCTCAGCGTACGACTCTGCGTGAGCTTTCTGGCCAAGCATGAAGACGTCGATAAGGAGTTCGGGAGGGAGATCATGAATTGTCGTCGCTATGACCGGCGGCGGGATGTGCGGTGGCGAAGAAGGTTCACGGGGAGTGTTCGTTATGATCGAAACATGTTCGGGGCGGCGCAATGGCGGGGTCATAGAAGAGATGATATCGACGCGAGCCGCCATGGGACTTCAGACGCTGTTATGCCTACACGAAACGGGGAGAAGAGGGCGACGAAGATGCGGCGGGTTAAGTCAGGTCAAGTAGGATCAAGCTCAAGGTACACCGCGAGCCGTGACGTAGAAGCGTGAGAGCCGGATCACGGATTGGCGAGTGTGCTTTTGGTACGCACATCCATCTTTCTCCGAGCCCAGACTCGAAGTTGGCAGCTTTCTCCTTCCAATGGGACATGTCTTGTGTAGGCGAGGTAGAAAGACCTGAGTGATACAAGCTACGTGCTACGGAGTCTCGCTGCTCGCCCTATCCCCTACATCTCGACACGCACTACATATCACTGACTAGTACCCTCCCTGGTAATCCCCACGATGTGTCCTTCTCGTGTTCATCTCAAATTCGATCATGCCCTTTCAGCGGCGTCCCTTCTGCGAGAAGAAGAGGCAGGTCACAAGGCGGCACGCTTGATGAAGCGGTGTCGCAACCAGCGGGCTTTAACGCGTGTATACAACCTTGTCTGACGGTACGTGCAGGCGTCGCGCAACCGCTCCGCCGCGTTCACTTTGCCGCTTGCTAGATTGAGAGCTAGTGCTGCGCTTGATTGACATGAGCTATACCTTACTTGGGGTAGTCCCTTCACGAACGCGCGCAAGGACCGCAAGATTTGTATGCTCAGCTAAGGTAGAGCAATGCCAGGTTTTCCTCAGGCATCGACGATCCCACCGAATTCGTCGATAGAGAATCATCGCCCCACCCACCAACCCCTCTTGATGTCAAGAGAACTGGCGCTTTGCTGGGAGGCTTCCCGAGCGGTCAACCTAGAGAGGTTTGGCCGCTCGGCATTGCGTCGCGTTGATGCACGAGTCTGCGGCCCAACGCGCGCGCGAACACGGCGGCGAGGTTCGACGCGTCGCGTTGATCCCGACGGTCAGATGCCCGCGTTTCGGGCCCACAGGCTACAACCAACTTCAACCACGAACCAGTAGCCAGCATTGCGAGAGGTGGCCCTACTGCAGTCTGATTGCGGCTCACGCCTTGCTTACACGTAAAGCGAGTAGATTGAGCCCCGAAGAGGTGAATGGCGCGAGTACATACCCGAAGAGACGCGCGTGAAAGCCTTAGTCCGCGGCCGGTCTCCACCACGAGAGCCCAACTATCATAGCAACTTACGAACGAGGCAAGGATCCACTAACGGCTGGGCGACTGAGGAGCCGACCACTACTGAGTACGTCTCAATGAGTGATATGACCGGTACCGGTTCTTTGACACTGACAGCATCAACTCGCCGTGCGCATCTAATCTCTGATGATCAAGGGTCTTGATAGTAGATAATCGATAATGACGCTATCATGATCATCACGATTGGCGAGGATCTCGGGTTCACCAACTGCTGTGAACCTGAACTTCCGCCGTCACCATGCCAATAGTGCATTCTTTTTTTCCCGCTACGGCGGCCACGGGAGTCGCGCGAAACAGTCATCATTAATCAATGCCACTTGTAGACTCAAATGAGCTGTTCGCCGCAGTTGAGCTGTCCGTCATCCTTGAGAATCTTACGGCGCGCTCAAGGTTATTATAGCGATGATACACCACAATGCGAGACCCCATTTCTGAAGTCTAGATCCGGTAGATTCTGGAACAATAGATCTGGTGGATACGTACTGTGTACCGCATCAAATAACCAGCCCGAAGAGGAACAAACGGTCTCTGACATGGTCTTCGCGAAGCGCATGCTAAAGCCTTACCTTACGACCACCACCAGCCGCACAGTGCAGCTAGGAGTCTTGCTGTATCAACGCGCCGAACCTCCTGCAACACATAATCGACAGGTCACTACTGTAAGCCCGTAGTATCTTCGAGTGCAACTCTGCTCAATCGAATATTAGAGCACGTCTAACCACGGGGGCACTCTCGCTGCATCTTGTCTATCACTGTTGTCGATCTTGCCACTGTAAGCGACGTTATACGTACGGTGTCAGAGTCTACAGTCTGATGCCACTTCTACTAGATATCTCCAATCCACCCCAGATTCGAATGCGTGCTCATGCGCCGCCGAAGAGCCTCTGGGTCTGCTCATGCTCTACTCACGGATGCCGGGACAGTAAATGTGTTGACCCAGTGAGCCTACTGCCGCGAAACGGTCGCATTGTCGGGAAAAAGGAGTACGATGCGCATACCTCCAGCGACCGGGCCCGCGGTATAGATGTCGAAACTCAGACAGGTGCGTGTTTTCGACGCTGGAGACAACTCTCGATATCTAACACCTGAACTTCAACAGTCCCCGAACCACCTCCCCCAATGCCTTCTATAGAAGAATCCCGCAGCAAACGTATGCTTGAAGACTTGGAATTGATTTTCTCCGCGATGCCTGAGTTGGAGATGCTCGACGAGGACTACGTCTTCATGTCCACACCCACGACAAGTGCCATTGTTAACGTCGCGAATCCGTCATGCATTCCCTTGCGTGCAGACCATTCCGCCAACTACTCGTTTCTGCAGCGCCAGGCCTGCATTTGGGACTTGCATGAGAGCCTAGATCAAATTCAAGAGGCGCAGTGGCCGGATGTACAAGTCCAGCTGAACGCCTTTCGTTTACGACTTGACGCCGCCTGGCTCGAACTTCTCGACGCGCAGCGCCAGGCTTGGATTTCCCAGGCTCAGAAACTCGACTTCATCACGGCGCAGAATCGGGACATGTTCCGTGTCTCCAAATCCGAGGGAGTAGCGCTGGTGCGGACCGAGCGTTACATGCGACAGCCCTTGAGTGCTGTAGAACCGATTCTTGCGGCGATATGCATCATCGCCGGATCAGCCGTCCTCTTCTGTGGCGTGTCGTTGGCCTTCTGTCGTTTCTTCTTGAAGAGCATGCGCCTCCTCTTGGGTTTATCATCTGGACGTTTCGGGGTCGACCCCAAAGTCGTGAAGCCCGTCCTCGCGAGCATCCCCGTCGACTCGACAACTGCTTTGAAGAAGTTGGACCTCGCCTTCGCCTACCATGCATACGTTTGCTGCCCGGCTTGTTTCGCCCCATACGCCAACACAGGTCCCGGTTCCTACCCCGAGACCTGTGTCAACGTGCCGACTGGGTCCACGTCAGCATGCCAGCACTCCCTCATGCGCCACAGGAGGATCAACGGCCGATTGCACTCATACCCTGCTCGACAGCTGCTCCTTCAGAATCTCAAAGAATGGTTAGGCCGCTTTCTCTGCAGGCCTGGCATCATGGCGTCCTTGTTGCAAACCCCCACACCCAAAGCGCGGATGTCCGACCTTTGGGACGCGCCTCAGATGTCAGCGTTCATAGGTCCAGACGGCTCGCAGTTCCTACGCGTTGTCCATGGCGAGCTACGCCTCGTTTTCGCACTGAACGTCGACGGTTTCAACCCCTTTCAGGCAAAAGAGACCGGGCGAAGGGCGTCTGTGACGGCAATGTACCTCATCTGCCTGAACTTGCCGCCTCATTTGCGCTACAAGGTCGAGAACATGTTCTTCATCGGTCTCATCCCCGGTCCAAAAGAGCCCACCGAGGATCAAATTAATCATATCCTTGCTCTCGTAGTCCAGCAGTTGCTCGAGTTCTGGACAAAGGGCGTCTTCTACGATCGTACTCCACTTCATGATCGAGGCTTACTAGTCCGGCTCGCCCTTTTCCTCGTGGTGTGCGATAGCCCAGCTGGACGAGACGTCTCTGGATTTGCCCGTCACAACCACACCCGCTTCTGCCCGTACTGCAAATTAACCTATCAAGAGCGCAATAACGTGGACTATGAAACCTGGGTTGCTCGCACGCTGGGCGAGCATCGGGCTTGCGCTGAGGCATGGCGGGCCGGTAACGCCAAAGAGAAGTCACGGATCTGGTCTGCGACCGGGATACGGTACTCGGCACTCTTGGAGTTGCCATATTGGGACCCGCTGCGTTGTACCGTCATCGATATGATGCACGCACTCCTCTTGGGGAACCTTAAACGCCTGGTTCGTCTCTACTGGAACATGTCCGCCAGTCTGGAGGATGGAGATGGGACTCGAGGCGATACGGCTCCGCTCCCTCCCCATCCTGAGATGCTTGATGAGATATGGCGCCACGTACGCGCGTCTCCAAGGAAGGCCCTGTCGCAATTTACCCTGGACGACTTGCGAGGACTCGTTCGAAGGGAGAATATCGCCATGCCTAGAATCATCGGCCCTCGCGCTAATCACAAGATCACGTTCGTGGATGCGCTTGTGAAGCATGTGCGTCTCGAGACACTCATGTTGTTCATCGCTGATTGTACTACTAGCGCATCGAGTTAGGCTGGTTCAACGCGCAAGATGAGCGTCTGAAGGAACCCGCTCTCGATGAGCTCCCTCACGATCCTCTCCAGGTGCTCGAGCTCGGCGCAAATCCTGTAGAGATTGCCTCTCTTGATGTGTTCTTTGAATGCGCACCGGATGCCAGTGTCTTCTTCGACTTTACGGCAAAGGTCTTGATTGCGTTTCTTGTATACAAGATGGAGCTCCCTCGGAGCAACTACGACAAGACGTCGGAGAGATACAAGTTGTGGGGTAAGCGTGGTAAAAAGAAGGCGCTCGTGAAGAGGATCACGGAGTTGGTAAGCATCAAACAGACTTCAGTCTCCTACACCTGCTGATCTATTCAGAGGTTTAATGCAGGCTTCTCAGACGCTATAGGCAATACGAAACGGCCTGACCCCGTGCGCTATACTCGTACAGCGAGCAATTTGGCCGGGGCTAAGAACACGGCCATCTTAGGGAAACGCCGCCTCGCAGAAGTTTGGGCCGACATGGATCGTACGATCACGCCAACCTGGGTCGGGCACGCGCCGCATCACATCGGAGATAAGCAGCATCGCAAGGTCGGCGCGGACGATTACAGAATCTTCATCACTATCAATCTGGTTGTCACGATGGTTCGACTATGGGGACCCTGCCCTCTCGACTCGCGTGAGCGCGCGCTGCTGGATAACTTCATGGCTCTCGTCACTGCTACAAATCTCGCATCTTCCAGGGAGATCGACAACGAAGTTGTCGAGCAATATTTCGACAACATGCTGGCATGGATCCAGGGCCTTATTGACCTCTTCCCAGGCGTGTTGATCGAATCACAGCAACATCTTTCCCTTCACCTTCCTTATTTCCTTCTCAGCCTCGGCCCTACTCATGCATGGCGCTGCTTCGTCTTTGAACGTTGGAACTTTCTGCTACAACAGATCAACACGAACAATCAATTTGGTACCAAATCTTTCGGATTCGCTCGTGATTCACTCGCTGAAATACACGCATAGGGTCTCTCGAGCGAACAATGTTTGAGCGTTTCATCATGAACCAGTTACTACGTGCTGCCCTTCTTGACGGCGGCCTGACAGCGGAGCTACAGGGGTTCAAGCCCATCTTCGAGGAGTGTTTCGAGTCGGATAAGCGTGGAACCATGCTCAGTGACTTCCTGTCCCTCGGACCTGACGAAGACCGGGCAGCCCCGCTGCATCCATCCTCTCAACGACCCTCGCTTGACGATTTCGAACCGTCTGTCCTTGCGCAGTTACGGAATAGCATAACTCGCTCAGGCGCCATTTTCTTATTTCACCATGCGAGCATCGTGCGCTCGGTCTCGGTCGGAGCTGCCACGTTCTCCGTGAACTCTCCTGACTGTTACGTCGCAGTTGGGACCTTCCCGGCGGCTTGGCGTCTCGGCAAGATCGTCCAACTCATAACATACTCCGAGCCGACTACGCCCGCTTCGACCTCCTCACAGACGTTCGTCGCCGTTCGCTATTTCAAGGACCTCCTTCAGGCGGACTCAAGATACGACTGGTATCGTGATTGGCCGCTTGCAGCTGGCAAACTTCACTATGCTGAAGTCGAGGACGAGATTGACCTGGTGGCCCTTGAGCAAGTGATCTGTCATTGCTGCGTTACGGAGTGGGAAACGTGGTCTTATATCAATAGACCTGTGATACACGCTCTTCCACTGAATAGAGTGAGTTCTATTTCTACCCAATATCTGCCATGCATTCGGTTGACTGAGCCTCATTACTAGTGATTGCAACCAGATACATTCTATATGAGAGCGATGCTCCCTGATGTAGCTACCGCGGCTGGAGTCTGATAGTAGTATAAACTCCCACTACCAGCACTGTGCTTCCACTAGCTCCCCTGTACCAGCTCCCCTTGTACTACTCTCTATCGCTTCTTCTCCTCATCAAGAGCTGCCCTTCCACACCAAACTTGGTACATGCGCTGCCCTTCCCTCACATTAAGGCCCATATACGGAGCGTGCGGTCGCGGCCGAAGAATAGTGCGAGCTTTCCGTTGGCATGTAGCAGCAGAGTTAGTGCGACCAGTATGTCCCTTCAATGTGCGGAAGACGACGCAATTTCGTGCACGGAAGGGGGCGGGCGAGGCTGCCATCTTCGGATGCGGAGAGGAGATGGAAGCGTGATGGGAAGAATTGTGTAATTGAGCCTGTGCAACAGACATTAGATGACGATTTCGAGTGAAGAGTAGGAACATACCGTAATGGTGCATAAACCTGCCTACTTCTATTCTCCTGACTAAGTCAGATGGGTCAGCGCGCGGACCTTTTCCTCTCCCATCCTTCTCCGCGAAGCTCACGGAGCGTTTTAGGGGTGGATCAGCCTTCTTGATAGGTTCTGCTTTATCGCATTTGATATATTGGTCTGAGCGAGAAGAGAGAGAGTGGTGGTGGTGGTGGTGGTGGAAGGAGCCGCCTTCTTGACGCGCGCGAGCGGGTTTCGACGCGACGCGTCCAGAGGTAGACACGATCTTGCTTTCCACCGTCGCGTCCCATGCTCTGCGGGGTAGGTATTCGCGTACTCTTGGGACAGGCGCCCTGTGCATACCTCTCGGAGCGCTAGAACAATTGAAGGCAGACTACTGCTGCCCGAAATGACCCGTTGGATGCTTTCATCACGTTGGCGCCGGATTTGGCGCCCGCTGGCTTAGTTTCTGGCGGAAGGATATCGACACTACTCGCACGCTCTTCGGTAAGGACACTTTGACGATGTCGGTGTCGCAACGCTGACGTGACTATAGAAAGCCTTTTCCACTATGACCCCAAGGACCCAGCCTCCGCTTCCATCTCAAGGACAAAGCAGGATGCGACGAGTACATGTCTAGCTTGGCGAAGATAGACAACCTTGCAGGCCTACGCATCGGAGTTCCTCAAGAGTACTTCCCCGCTTTGCTATCTGACGATGCACAGCAACGTTTGCGCGTTGTACTGAAAGGTCTTCGCGAGGCCGACGCTGAACTGGTGCCGGCATCCCTTCCGACTACCGGGTACGCTTTGAGCGCGTACCACGTGCCAGCGAGCCGAAGCCAGTTCAAACATGGCTTGATATGATGGTGTTCAGTATGGTATGCTACGTTGCGCCTCATCCCGCTGGTGTCTTTGCTCATAAGTGATCGCAGGATCGCAAGTACCACTTCAGCCTCACCAGATCGGCACCGTCACCGAGACCTGGGCTCTTTCACGCACAGCAGGCTTTGGTCCAGAAGTGTAGGGGCGCATCCTACTCGGTGAGTGCCCGTCATCAGCCGGGTGAGTGCATTTGCCAGTATCTAAGACCTACTCCACTAAACGGTGTCAGGGTATTCGACAACTACTTCCTCAAAGCTCAACACCAACGGAACCTCATCCGCGAAGACTTCCGCTCGGTCGCGTACCACATCCTCTGATCGACTCCACATCCCCTCTTAATGGCGTGCATGTACCTTTGCATCCTTCAGCCATACGAGCAGCGCCACTCCTCCTGCCAACCTCCAAAGCCGATCTCTGAGCCTACGTCGGCTGGACTACAAGGGATCAGGAGCTCGTCATTCGATGCTACATCTGCCTACAGGGTTGAGATCACTGTAGGGTTCTAGATACGGATCTATGCAGTGGTAGGCGACTAGAAGCGACGTGGGGTGATTACAATATGGATCTGACGGACGGTGAAGAGACGCCTGTGCAGTAGCAAGAGTATACATCGATGACGCGGTAGGTCCATAGTCATGCCGGTGATGCAAGCGAGACTTATAGAGTGTAACAGAGGCGAGATACTGGAGAAGGCACTTTGCGCATCTCATCACCGCCGAAAGTCAGAGGAGTAATGTCGAACGGGGCCTTGATCGAAGCGGGATGTTGTGAACGTTTTGCGGGCGCTTGAATAATAACATCGCATCAGATGTCAGGTCTCTCAGATGTAGACGAATCGATACGTACTAAGGCCGCCGTCGAGCATGGTCGGATTCAAGAATCGGAGGGAGGGGAGTGCGACATAACCCCAGAGTCGCCGGTACGAGCCTTTGCCGAAGGCTTCCGCAAGGGGCTGTATCTGTACCCGGGGTTCTCCTCGCCGTGTCTCACTTTAGCCTCGATAGCCAGCTTATGCCACGGCTCTTGTTGGCTTTTTGGCATCCTATTCCATACCATCCCGGCAAGCCGCGAAACGTCTTTGTGAAAGCCGTATGTGGCGTATGCGGTAGCGTTGCCCATCTTCTGAGCTTTGAAGTTGGAGCGAAAGATGAAAAAGGCGTTGAGCGGGCGTGGGGGAGTGCGACGTTTAGGCTGGATTGACTTGCATCGAGCACTCTTCGGCGTCACTGCCCCTGCCTGGCCGATGGACAAAGCAATTCCTGGCTCGGGAATCATGTCCTCGAGGCTCAGACCCAGGAGAAGAAGGATTCCAGTAAGGCTGTCGTCGGGAGTTGACGAGAGGCTGGCCACTGAGTTTGTAGCGCTCATGAGTAACGCAGAGCAGAGAGGGGAGGGTTCGCCGGGCTGATGAAACGCAGTCGTCGGTTTTTGGTGTTGTGCGCACCCTACGCAAGATGCGAGAAAAGGAAATCGTATATGTATGTTCTGACTATGGATTGCACCGGCCGGGACCGCGCTAAGCACTTTGCGCGACTTTGTTCTGAATTTGGACACGCCGAAAAGAGTTTGTTGGATAGCCAACAGCATGGCAACCTAGATCACGCAGTCCACGATCCAGTATCCTGCACTGTCACTCAATACTCAGAACCAGTACGTACCAACTCCTGTATGCTGTGCACAAGGTATCAAGGTAGCTATAAGCGAACAAGTGCCATGGCATACCAGATGATTTCGGCGACAGTCTTTGTTTCCGTATGATCCCGTAGTACAAGGACCGGATATATTCAGGATGACGCCGATTATACTTGTTCATTGTTCAGGTCAGACGGTTGGTCGACGGACACAGCATCATTAGCCGTGTTGAGCAACGTCTCGACCGTGCACAATCGTAGTCACGTAAGAGATTTGGGCACATGGAAAGAGAGCTGGATGATATATGCCTGCTTATACCACATCTATTCGCCTACGTCGTGTTCATCAGTCAATGAAGTTGCTCCCTCTGCTGGCCTTTAAGCAATTCTCCGGAAACTGTTCGAGCACCACAGTAACATGCATTCACAGATCCTAGCATTCCTCAACACACGACGTAGCAACGAAGATACCGGGGTACATAGTCAAGCATCAATGTACTCGCGGGTTTCGTCAGTCGTAAGCGAGCCCATTCCACTAGTAGACACAGTCCCTCGTAGCTTCTCACATCCTCGAGTGCGTGCGTTCGTGTGTCTTGTTTGTCGGAAGCCTTCCAATAGTTGCGCCAATGTGTACCCGTCTGGAGGATGGTCGACAACTTCGGTTGGGTCCGAAGGAAGGACGTCGCTGAAGAGTGATCAGCATCTGACTACGCCTGGCGCTCTAAGTCTACGCACTCGTCAACAACAATTCGAGCCCGATGGGTAGCCTCTCTGATTTCGCGCAGATCCTCGAGAACTGCCGAAACGCGAATGATGCTGCTTGTGCCTGCATATCCAGTCATCGTATATCCATTGAACGAGAGTGCGCGAGCCACAGCAGTAGGCTCGGAGAATAAGATTGTGGCGTAGAGAAGAGTGTTCGCGAGTATACAGCTGGAGGGAGGGTATCTCATCGTCGTCGCGGTACCTCGGGTGCAGCGCATGTCGACCAGCGTGATGTCCCCGCAGCTGCCAAAGAGGTCGCGCAGGTGATCCGACGAGATTGTGGGGATGAGCTGGAGACAGAGGTTCAGCTTGGATCATGGTAAAGCAAAGCTGAAACTCTTATGCCGCCAACATATACAGGCTGTATGAAAGGCGCTGCCTTCGTCTCGGCCCCTGTGCGAGCGAATGCTCGCGTAGAAGAATCTTGACATTGCATGGGCGTCCAGCGTGCGCTATCATGAGAATCATAAGCGGTAGTATTGATAGGTGCTTTCTGTCATGCCGTGAGCTGTGGTGTGCAAGTAAGAAGCTGTGTCACTCACCGATCTCTTGAGAACCGGCATTAATGGGGATTATGATATGGCAAAGAATGTGATTGAAGTTGAAGTATGCAAGAAGCCAGACACTGAATGGCAGCAGGATCATGAGTCGCAGGGAGCGCGTTATATATCGGACTGTCAGCCAGCCGCATGCCAACTGATGGGCTATGCGCGAAGAGCCATGCCGCTGGGCCGGGAACAAGAGCTGAAGACAGAGCGCGAGCCCCACTATGGGTCTCGTTGTTCTGTACATATACCAGAGACAGTGCTCCAAAAGAAGCACAAGAGACGTGGTACTGGTACCCCGCAAGGCGACGCGTCTGTGCGGTGTAGTCGTTACCCGAGTCGTGAAGCCGGGATCACTGCAGTCTTCCAGCTAAAGTCTGGCGCTTGTCCGTGAGCGACCTCGTGCGCCTGGCCTAGTGCAGATGCTCTATAGAATATACTTAAAAGGGTGGAGAAGGCCGACGAACCGTGAATCCAGCAAAGCTTAGTGTCAAGCGTGCCAGTCCTTGTACTCGTAAGTGGCGGAAGGCCGTTCGGGCGAACGTGATCTCATAATGAGAGTCTCGACAGTATCCCTTGGTCGCCCGCTCACGAAGAAGGCGCTAGTAGCCATGATGCGTGTCTGCATTCAACGTGCACGCGTCTAGCGTCCCGGATGAGCAATCCATGGCTACTCGGCCCGAAGCCCGGCCGACGCACGTGGATTCGCCTTCTCCATTCGCCTCGGGTTTTGCTCGACGGCCACAAGCATATTGGAAGTCCCTGTCGCTATGCTCATGTTATACCTCACCTGCACTCGAGGACGACGCCTTGCGACTTGTACTGGGCAGTAATCACTCATGGAGTGACTCCGACGGGCCCGAAGTTCTCCAACGCTGATGCGGTCAACGGCAACGACCACCTCGGGATGGCTGGCAACGGCCAAGTGGGGGGTGCTCCTTGTACTCTTTTGGGAGAACAAGCTAGCCACAGCAATTCACTGATGCTGCGTATGGGTTGCATTTCAGTCCATCAACATTCGTAGATCTGAGCTTTTATGCCCATTAAAGGTACATGCACCTCCGAAGCTCAGCTTAAAAGGCGTAAGGAAGCTGCGACGTCTTCCTATCAACTCAAGACGACCCATGAGCGACACCGACGTCTTTCTATCCTTTGCTCTTCTGAGACCACTCAGCCAAGGCTCCTTCCATGACTGTCAGAAAGGCGGCGTCCACTTGACGTCCACCAAGACACAGTGGGAGATTGGTCGAGGGACTAGAAGCGATGGGCCGAAAGACGTGTGGATCCATCAGGATCGCACTTCTGCCAGTTCGTATCCCGCAGACTGTATCATGACCACGGCATGAGATTTACCATCTTGCAGGCGCCAAACACGCACTAATGCGCCGGCACGAAGACGGCACTGTCTGGATCGAAGATTGTTCGCGATACGGCACATGGATGTTTACGCCATCGGAGGGGGATTCTAAGCTCACAAAGGACCTAGTACGTCGCAGCCTTAGTTTCTGATGCAACGCAATGCTCAATACCTTTCAGCGGTTTACTCAGCTGACAGATCAACCCGCGCGACTCTTCGACGGCTCTCGAGTGTGGCTGGGAAGCCCAGACGAGCCCTCTTCAAGTGGTTCGTCTCTTACTCCGTCCTTGTCAGATTTTCATTTTGATGACTGACGGCGGCTATCCTGTAGGGTTCGAATACATCGACCTTTATATTCGCAATCCATTTCTTCGCAAATATGGCTACGATAGGCGGGTTGCCTCTGGCGCGTTTGGTCACGTATCGAGAATATTTTCTAGAGAGGACCCAAGTCAACTGTACGCCGTCAAGGTTTTGGATTACAACCGCGTCGACGGAGCGAGCAGCCGAAGCGATTGCCTCCAGGAGGTCAAATTGCTCAAGCTGGGCGGTACTCATCCCGGCGTCTGTTCGCTACTGGAGTCCTTTCACGATGAGATGAACGAGAAGTTCTGTGCGTCTTATTCATGAACATATTCTATCTCGTTGCTCATGATGTTAAGATTTGGTTCTGGAGTACATGCCATCCGGTAGCCTGCAGTCATATTATATGGGTCGTCATGCTGCCTGTAAGATCAGATACTCTTCGCCTGTACTTCATCCATATTGACATTGTTTTAGCATGGTCAGAAGTCCGCACGATCATGAAGCAGCTTACAGACGCCATTGCCCATCTTCATCATCGTCACATCATCCACCGCGATATCAAGCCAGACGTAGGTCATAGCCTCGATCTCAGTGGACTGGCTAACCACAGTTATGCAGAACATACTCATCAAATCCCTGCAGCCGCTTGAAGTTGTAGTCGTGGATCTGGGGCTGGCACAACATTCGGTTGCTTCCCGAATGGTCCGTTCCAACTTTTTGACAAAGAGGGCTGTTACTGACCTACTATCTCCGCTGTTTAGCATAGTATCGCTGGTACACCCCAGTATATGGCGCCCGAGGTCTTCGTCAAAGGAGGAGACTTCGCCGCTGGGTATACGAATAAGGTTGATTGCTGGGGCCTGGCTATGACTGGGTTTCACATGTACGTTCGAGTTGCATGCACACGCTCTCAGCCTATTAACAGAGCGGTCACGCATAGCCTTATTGGATTGCAGGAAAGGTTATGGGTCCCTGGTATCCATGACCGGAAGCTTCCCCGCCCGGATTGGGAGAAATTCTTCGCGAAAAGTCCCAGCAGGAGCGGTGAGATGCTTGTCTTCCAGTTGTCCTACGCGTTTGCTGATACGATTCAGCCCTGGAATTTTTTAGGAATATGATCTGCAACGACCCCACGCAGCGCTGGCCTAGCAAAGTCGCTAATAAGTGCCAATGGCTATCGAGAGTGCAGGCTCAACCACCGAGCGACAAGTTTGAGCTTCAGGCTACAGCCCCTCTTCCTCGTTCTGTCATCCCCGCTCCCGTCGATCAGAACAAGACACTTCTCGAGGCACTGGAGCAACTACGCGTCCTGCCATCACTGGAAGACAAGGCTTATGAATACGCGCCACCGCCGCCGGATGCTCCAGTCCGACGTCGCCCGCGACGGTCGCCTCGTCTCATAGCCGGGACCCCGGTGGCCCCGGAGGAGGCGCAGGCCTTGCCCAAGCGCAAGAAACGAGTTGCGGGTCAGGCCGGTCAGGCAGCACCTTCGAGTCTTCCGGATCAGGTGGCGAACGGTGGACGGAAGAAAGGAGCGAAGAGGTCATAGATCTTGCTCAATAGTTTCACGATACTGTCTTCTATTCTACGTAATCTCTGCGCGCGTCGCTGTATAGCATATGTATACCAACAGTATGATGATCTTGCGATCTCCAGAGTCGGAGGAGCCTTAGTTGGTCCCAGGCTTCACATACTAGTTCTCTCAGTACCATCAACCGCAGCTCATTGACATAAATCGCTTCGTCAGACATACATGCATGCCTCATGAAGGGCAGTAGTTCCTGCACCGTAGTTCAGACAAACTCCAAGCTTCCAGTAATGATAACATCGAACTGGTGCCGTTAACGAAGACGGGTTCATATGCAAGGATATTCACTGGCATGATCTGGTTTAGACGTTGTGGGCGCGATAAAACCTGTGAGGTGAATGTCAGGCACTAGTCTTATCGAGGGCATAGACTGAGCTCGCTAAGGGAGAAGTTCTGGGGAGAGCTCTCCCGTTTGCTCGGGAAAGCCCAAGAAGCAAGCGCGATCCGCGCTCACAGATCTTCGATCTGTTCGGTGACGCGATTGCGTCTCGCGCGCCTTCGGCGCCCTCGTATCTACTCGTGTGGACGAACAGATACTCTCATGCATGTGTCTTACATGCCTAAACTTGCCCGTACACACAAACATCTGTCTATGAGGTACGTGAAGCAAAACCAGCTACTTGTTCGTGGGTTGAGGTTGTTGAGCCGACGGGGCTCGAAACGCGGTCACCTGACCTGTTTGCTCTCGCCGCGCCGCACGAACCTCCCCCGCATCTGGGGCGCTCTGCGCGAGTGTTGGGCCCGCCGACTTGGACTGTCCGGCGAGGCAAAGCGGAGATGAGGAGGAGAGCAAAAGTGAAAACCTTCGACTTTAGTCTTCAAGATTAAGCCTGCGTCAACGGGGTATCGCCTCTCGCTAGCTATAATCGCCCAAAACGTCTTACCCTTCTTACGCACGATCTAGCCGCTGAACGAGCGAGCACCGTTCAAAAGTGCAGCCAATACGTGCGTCACACGTTCAGACGTTGACACAGAGCAATCCCTGCGGATATCATCATAAAAGATCGATGTCGGTTTCGTAGGTATAGCAAATACATGCTACTCAATACGAAGTATTTCAACGTAGTCTGTGAGCTGGGCGCGTACATCTTCATCCAGCGAACATGCGGAAAGCTTCATGTACCGTATTTGATCCACGCCATCTGCTGCCTGTCGTGCTTGGACGAGTTGGAGAAGTCCGCGTCCTGATAGGTCGCGACATTCCTCGAAGACCAAGACCTCCAGGTGAGGCAGTATCCATACCCCATTGGTTCCCTTCTCGGCGAAGACCTCAAAAAGGTGAGCTCCAAGCTCATATGACGGCGGGCTGCTGATAGCAAGGCGCGTGACTCGGGGTAACTGGTGCAAAGCGCGTACGAGGCATAAGAGCGAGGGCCCGTGTAGACGCATGCCTCGTAGATCCAAGGTACGAAGGACCGGGAAGTGGGTGTCCGTGTCCTCGCCGAGGGACTGTAGTTGACTGTAGACTAACAGTGAAACATGGTTGAACAGGGCACACCATTGTTAGTGGATCCATTGTTAACGACTAACAGTGGGGAGGGCTGTTAAGCTAGACAATTAATAGAATGCCTGTTAGTCCAGCTCCTTGGCCAATGATGGCCATCAAGGGCCCCCTGATTAATTGATGGGGCCAGCATTTTGGATGGAAAATTGACATGTCATGGTTCATCAGTCCCATCAATGCCATCAAATGCCCTGCTGTCTAGCTGCTCCTCCCTTCTGGCTGGCCTCCCTCCCTCCCTAGGGCCTCCCTCCCTACAGG
>UWZB01000226.1:0-36417 GCA_900536885.1 Peniophora sp. CBMAI 1063 | reverse complement strand
CATCAACCGGGAAGTACATTCTTACCTTCCTGGCTCGGTCAGACGCTAATGCTCAGCGCTACCACATTGCCCCTTTCGGCTGTATTAACTGGTGCCTCCATTGCTGTCTCTCGATCGCCGAATACTGTCTCTTGCTCTGTCACTGTAAACTCGACCTAGCTCGTTAACGGTCTTCAAGCTAACTCCTTCGTTCGCTTGTACGCCCTGCATAAGACCCTTAGTGCCGTGTTCGCGAACAGTCCAGCGCTCACACGACGCAATATCCAATGTTTCCCTCTCCTGCGAACTTGGCATAGCTCCAGAACCGGCGATATACCCGGACCTTCGGCCTTTGCGCCATCTCCTAACGGTATCATGTCGAAACGATACAACCGGGGCTGATGAGCACCCTCTGCCCGTGAACGGACCCACGCACGTGGTTCAAACCTTAAGGTCTTTATATATACGTGGTGTACCCACGTCTTTGGCTCGCTTCAACATCATGGTTGGCGGCAAAGACCACGTCCTGAATACAGCCCAAGTCGATCTCATCGCATCTATACTGGTTGACGAATTTGACCCTTACATCCGAGAGCACGACCCTGGCTTTTCGGGGTTTCCAGCCGTCAGTCAGTGGGTAGCTCGACGGAAGAAGGACATTGTCGACAATGACCCGATATTTGCGACGGAGGAACAGTCACGCAAGAAACTGTATATGCAGGTGTGCAGGTTTGAATCGCTTGGGAGGCTATGCGTGGCTCAGCGACATCTCTAGCTTGTTGATCGGAAGTTTAGGAACTTCTACCATGGCCTTCGAGAGCGTGAAAGTCCGCTGAGTAAAGCGCTTCTGAAGCTCCTCATTCCCCGAACCACGGCCCTCCACCTCTTTGAGCTCGAGGTAAAGCAGGAACTCGACGACTCCGGTAAGGACCCCGGCGAAGGTTATCAGACACGTCTTCGGAAGAGATGGGACAGCTTGCCCAAACACACCCGGAAAGGATACGAGCAGCAGGTTGATGCCCTCGCCAAAGACATCGAGAAGCAAGTGCACAGCTCTTTTTTGCGTCGATATCATGCTGACATCCTTGATAGCAATCGTGACTTGCTTTTCAGAAATCTCAACACGACCCTGGAAGCGCTCTGCCAGGAGAAAGCGCTTGGGGGTTTGACGGCTATTGCGTTGCTGGGCTATAGAGATATTGAGACAGGAGAAATACAGGTGAAACTGTACGCGTTCTGTGGTCTAGTCTCGGAGCCAGTGTTCTAACTTCGTGCTTCATAGATGCGACGGACGTATGGGCGACGAGAGCTCCGAGTTTGGGGCAGATAAGGAAGAGAGAGCCGTCATGCTGAAGCTAATCGAATCGTGGAAAGAGTACACCAAGAAGACTGTTCCTTGTATGTGCTTCCCGTCCTATCTCGTACTATAAACTAAGTATGCGCATAGCTCACATGCCCCAGCCTGGCTCCTCAATATCCGAGGCAATCGTCATCCCACGTAACGATCGTACCATCGAGGAAATTGTCATTCCCCGTAACGGTCATGGCATCCCGGTTTTCCCAGCGCTCGATCCGAGGAATGTCACGCCAAGTATGCTTGAGGAGATCATAGTCCAATACTACAATGAGATATGGGGTTCGTGTGACCTGTCCACGATCTCTGTACAATCATGTGACGAATAACCGTTCGCGAGACGTTCATAGTCCTCTTAGCCTGCCATGGGACGACCTCGTGCAGAATGCGGCCAATTTCTACGACGTGGATCGCTATAGCTTCATGTGCTTCAACAGAGAGGAGCTCAAGCATACGGGCCTGCTGTACTCTCTCGCTGCGGTGCTTGAGATGCAGTGCGGTATCAATGCACATGAACCCTTCACTTTCAGGCCCGCTTCCGATGCCGAGCACGGCGTCTCTGATAGCCGACCAACGTCTTCGCTTGGCCCTACACGAGTTCACGAGCGCGAAAAACAATACCAGGCGGAGCCTGCTGGAGCAGCCGTGCAATCAACAGACATCTCAGAAATTGGTACAACGGTGAATGTGTTTCATATCCAGTTACATTCGCTATAGGCCGATTTACACGTATTCCCAGGTCGACTCGGAACCTCAGACGGTGTCTGCCTCGGAGCGTTTGTTTGACCCGGTCTTGGATGCACGCTCGGGAGTTGCTAGGCTGACCTTACAGACGAGGCAGGACAACTTGCATCCAATCCCCCAAGCTCAAGATCACGAGTGCTCGCAGCCTCACAACTCTGTACGCCGCCATCAAAAACGCTTAGCGACCGTGGAAAAGTCTCGTCCTGCTGGCGATAGACTTGCGAACAAGGCGAATCGCAAAGCCAAGACCGATCATCGCGCCATGTAAGTCTATATTACATTATCGTATAGCATCACACTGAACGAATGTCCTTACATTCATCTTAGTGGTGTGAGGAAGACACTTCAGAGGCGGGGGCGCACAGAGAGGGTCTTATCTGGAACGGGATCGGCCGCAACCCTAATTCCCGTACAAGGCGAGAAGGATACCTTTTTCTCTCAAGGGTATAAGTTCAAGCTCGCAAAGGGGTGGCAGCATAGGTATGCTCCGTTTCAATGGGCTCGTCATATCGCTTCTCAAACCCAATCCCACCCGATAGCTGGCATATATCTTTGAACGAGTATGCGAAACTCGGCGGAAAGATTGTGGGTTCCAGTGAATTCAATGATCGGGAGGAGGTCTTAGCAATGGTGAGCCAACTCCATACCGTGCAGGACGTGGGCTCATTCTTCTACTGTTGCTGTAGACCATGATCGCGCGTGATCCCGAATGGATGGCGAGTCAGTGGGAGGAGTGTGTTGTTTCTCGTCCTTAGATGTGGCCGTGTCCAGCACGATTTTTACGCTGTTTTCTTGAGTACTGTATGGATTGATGGTTGTAGTAGTTGTACGATGTGACACGAAGACGGAGCTTTCCACTGGCCTACGAGGTGGGGAATGCATAATACAGCTCGTGCGGGTACGCGAGACCGAAAACTGGGTACGACGCATCGTGAAAACCGTCGAGTTTCGGTCCGGCGCAACTTCGCTGCACGCGCTAGACTAAGCTGGCGGGCTGCTAGACGCGCGAACCCTGGCCAGACATGTCGCAGTAAGTAAGTAAGTAAGTAAGTAAGTTCCACCCGTTGCGTCCTATCAACGCTGGGGGTTTTCAGGACCGTATCGCGCGTGTTGCCACGCGCTGCCTGACAACCTGTGTGTCCGAGGCAGAAAGTTGTGCGGTGCACCTGACTTGGACGGATCAACGTACACACGCATGGACGCCCTGGCACATCGCAGAGATGCACGGCGATCTCGCGCTCGTCTCGGTCGGCCGCGCAGCACACTCTTGTCTCTCACCACCACCTTCCCTTGATCCTCACCGCCCTCCCCTCCCCTTCCGCCGCTCTTCCCCTTCCACCTACTCCCTATAACAACTCGGCTTCTACCCTCCCGATACTTGCCCTGACCCGCACCCCAACGCGGGGCCACTCAGACAATTTACCGACGACAGAGCGCTTCTCGCCATCGCAGTAGAATCACCGCGGCAATAATCGGACACCATGACCGTGTCGTGAGTTAGGCTTATCCGGCGTAAGTTGCGTATATGCGATGAACAGGGGTGTGCTCACCTCATTTCAGCTACTCTGAGAATCGCGTTGGCGCCTCGGTCGAGATGGCGCTGTAGACGCCTCGCCGCCGCCGCAATGCCGCTACCCTCGGTCCGTCTGGGCGCCGTTCTCTACATGTATCTCCTCTTTATTTACCACTCTCCCTCGCGACCTAGCTAGATCGTCGCGCCTCTACGCCTGCCTTGTACATTGATCACCTACCAACCACACATTATCCCGGTGAATCACAGCATACGCGCGTGCGCTCGCAAATCAGGTGCGCAGAACTAGCTCCCGAGCGACACTTCCGTCACTGATTGGTGTTCCCAGATGTCGAGAAGGATTCCCATCCGCGGCTCACGAAGCACTGCAAGAAGGGCGAGGAAGTGAAGACTTGTTCTTGCGTTGTTCGTCGTCATGCCGCTGATATGATGGACTAGTTGCATTCGTCAGAGCCAGGGCCAATCACTTACTACTAATACTACTCGAGCTGTCAACGCATGTGAGTTCAGTCCGTAACTATGCTATAGTGCTCCAGACTAATGCAAGTCACGGTAGTTGTTCTGTGCTGTTTGCTGTAGCCTGTGTGAGTTCCATGGCATCGATAGTTGTACTTTATTCGCTGACGCTCTCGTAGTCTTGTTATCCCTCGACACCCGCCTCTCGCTCGTTTTGACTGGTCAGTCGAACGACTTGCCGATCCTATGCATCTTATTGATCTCGCCCGTAGCAAAATTCCTCTTTCCGTTGCCTACTCAAACATCACAGAAGACTTTGTATCATCACGTTCTACGCCTCTACATAGGTAGCTTGATGTCCATGTAGTATGAATATATATAATCAATTTTGTATGCGAATTTTTCGAATGGACTGATCGCAAGCTACTCATTTAGTCGGGCTCCTCTGCACTAGCTATCAAGATGAAGGCTGACCAGGCTTCATTCATGACCGACGTCTACAACTAGTTACTCGAGGCCGACCAGACGCCACGGCGATGGCATCTGCCCCGCCCTTAGGTGCCTGACCGCGAATTCACGGTTTTCGCGATGCGCGAGTTCAGGCTCCTTCACTCAGGGTGTCTTCGTCTATGTGAATGCTACATCAACCTGCTCGCAAGCTATTAAGCACATTGTCCCGCAGATATTGTGCAAACGCCATGTCGTCGTGTGGGTGCATCTCAAGTACCATTTTGCGTGTTTGGGCAAGTTCAATGTCCGACCGCCCAGTGTGCAGAAAGGCGACTTGCACCGAGTGCACGCGCTCCCTAATTGACACCAATTGTGAGCTCTTGCAGGATCGACATATACACGATCACATACAAGTGATTGAGCAGATCTTGCCGCTTAAAGTCGTCCTCCGCACGCTTGCAAGCGCCAACAGGGCACCTCAAAGTCTTTCCCTCGTCTGCCAATGACCGATTACGAGCTGATCTCGCTTTCTTAAGACGTCGTTTTTGTGTCCTCGTCAGTGGTTCAGTCGCACTGCGTTTCATCGAGAGATTCTGTGGCGGCATCAGAGTTACATGATGGTGCGATGGCGATGGTGGGACAGTTTCCAGTGTATAGGCAGCAGCATGCGATGTTTTGACGGCTGACGACCAATCAGATGCTTCCTGAGACACGCCAGATGGTGTCTCCTCCATGCAAGCATCAGAAACACACGACTCGGGTTCACGGCTGGGGCTAGGAGGGGGGCTAGGAGGGGCGCCAGGGTTATCGAGATTAGCAGCTGTGTCGCCAGAAGCCGAAGCAGAGACGTCTGCAGAAGCCGAAGCAGAGACGTCTGCAGAAGCCGAAGCAGAGACGCCTGCAGAAGGTCAGGAGGCGCTCTTCTGGAGGAACAGATGAGGACTGACGTTCATTGGCAGCGTAAGAAACCGGCATATAAGCGGGGGCGGCGGAATACGGCGATGTCCATGGGTCAGAAGATGGATCCGAGCGTATATGAGCGAGGTCTTCAACTTTCCAACGTTTATATGTCCACCAGCACATCGCGGATAGTTGAAGCACGTCTTCTGCCACAGTGTCTCCGCAATCCAAACGATGTTGGCGTAGCTCCTCGGTGATCTGTTGCGTGTACTCAAGATTGGGCCCGATTACGAAGTCGACGGCGATCTTGACGCATGGAGTGCGATTGGTGACCTACGTGGGGGATTCGTATATCATCGAGGAAGGTGTTAGAGAGGGATGTTACCTGGTGGCCGACGCCAGCCGGTATAAAGACCGCGTCTCCTGGTCTTTGATCGAAGGTCCAAACTCGCACGTGCTCTGCCTTCAGATCTTGGATATCCTTCGCTGTAAGGTTGAGCTGTTGAGAATGAATCGGATGGCCGCTCCCGAAGGAACCTTGTTTCCATCCGCGCAGCAACTCTGCAGCGCGGGGCATGTCTTCGCGATCAATCATCGTCCACGACGCGCCCCCTTCCGAGCCGCCTTCTGCATGGAACATGATATTGACCGCGTCCGATATATCACCGTGAAGGCGAGTAGTGGTTCCTCCTGCTGCGGCGTGAGCGAGATACGCCTTAGGACCTGAGTTGTCATCAGCGCCGAGCGGTATCTATTGCAACGAGCCAATGAATCTCACCCGTATCTGGCGGGCAAGAGTCTACGGGCATGTTGATCTCAAGGTTGAGGGGTCCTCTTCGTGATGTGATCCACGGCCCTACCAGACAATCCTCGAAAAGGTCAAATATTTCTGGAAACTTCACGGCGAAATCGGCCGTCGGAGGCCAGTCCTGGGCGTCGGACGTCAGCGGTGAAGACCAGGTAAAGACCAAAGAGAGAACGTCACTTGGAGTTTTTCAGGGTTCGCCGGGTCTGTAGGCTCTCCGAACTTACTCATGAAGTCCTTCAACGCAACTCTACGCTGTGCACCCGTCTTTGTATTGGTAAGTGTGACTGTGGTCTCGCCATGATTGCGGATAAAATACTGCGGCATGAGGTTACGATCCCCGGGACGAATGCCGGAGACTACCATGGGTATACCATTGGCAAGAGTGTGATATAATTTCGAATAAGTGAGGGAATGGACGCCGTCCTGGAGCTTCACTTTGATCACCTCTCTGTCTAGAGGTGTAGGACTTAAAGGCGGAGCACTAGTCGATGATTCAGCACAGATTCAGAGACTGACAGCGTCCCGTATGGAACTCACAGACTTGGTGACTGTTCGATATCATTGAGGGCCTCCTCGAGCTCTCCGTCTATGAAGACTTCAAGGAGTACGAAGACATGGTGAATGTCCGTCCTCTTTCGCGCGCAGGGCATCGTTAAGAACTGCGCTGTAATTAGCGGGATTCTGGACCCAAGAGATACCAAAATCGCACCCGTTCCTCGTCAAAACACTGTGCACAAATCTCCCTCCCACAGTACTTGCACATCTGCACACCACAGAACAAAGAAGATTTGCATGAGTCTATTGACACTCAACGTGAACACACGAAAGCACGGAAATGGCTTGGAAAGTACCGCAGGTGGATCGACTGCCGTCCAGTCGCGGCGTCCAGGGTATCGAAGCCTGGCAGACTGTTCGTAGACGCTTATGCCTTAGGAGATCTCGTTTGACGATGATACCACAGTAAATCTAAGCATGAATGTCAGAGCACAGAGCGAAGAATGAACTGCTGCGCCTCACAAAGACGTGCCAGGCTGTTTCTACAGTCATGGTCGGCGGCGCAGATTTGTATCTGACTTTGACGGCCCTAGCGTGTCCCTGGGGACGGATATCCAATAAGCGAGGTTGACGCCCTGATGAGACCAGGAACGTCCGCTGTTCGGTCACGTTTCCCTTCTTATCTTTTCCTGTAAGAACGCAGAGATGGTCAGAAACATCCGACGTTGCCTAGGCTTGCCCAGGTTTACTATAGAATTGGCACTCCTTTGGACGTCCTTGCGAACAGTAGAGACATTCTCCTAACTCTTCAGGGAATGTCTTGGCGCGAGTCTTGTTGAAGGTAGCACAGGCGCTGGTCTGCAGTACAATATTTTCGCCCATGACTGTCGAGACGAACTCGCTTGCGCGCGGGTTTGCTGACGTGCCAGCCAGCGCGTATGTTCTCACGCATTCGGGGTCTACTTATTGCATTAACACTCGAGGAGTCAACATAGTGTACTACACCAACTCTTGTTGGCAGCGGAGAATAAGACGAGAATGTTGAAAATTATGGAAGTTGCACTGTCGCGGCTCAAGGGATTGTGCAGTACCCTCGACAGATTTCATGCCGTGGATCTATACGCCAAAGTAGCTCGGCCGCACGCACGTTCCTGTGCGGCGCGTTGCTGGATTGCTTAGGGTGTCTCTGGTAGTATCTTGCGAAGGACCGCTTGAAGTCGTGGATTATATATATATATATATTGTCGAAGTTGCTGTACGGCAGCGAGATAGGAAGGTACGTCGTTTCAAAAGGGTGGTGCAGTACCGAGGGGTAGAAGGGTATGGACACTTGGTTCTAAGCATTGTCTGGCAAGGTTCACGACACTTTAGAGGGCTTCCACTATTGGAGCTGAGAAGGGGCAATGCACGCACTGGTCGCACCAATAACCATACTCCAGCCGGGTCCTTTCCCGTCGATATCAACCGCCTCCGCGTCCATCGCGTAGATCTTCGTCGCGCCACGAGCAAGGCTGCGGGGGTTTCTCATGCCGCCACGAAGCGGGGAGATGGCAAGATGCATGCCTGCATTGCAGAGAAAGCGCCCCTGAAGCGCCCAAGGGAATCAGGTACACGCGCTCACGTGAGTTACCGCCGCGGGCATCCATGACATCAAGGCTCGATTGTTGACTCGCGAGTCGCATCACAGCCACCAAGATGCTAAAAGGCAGTTGATGTTGCCGCCAAAGCTGAGTACCCTAGCTACTCTGAGGTACCGGAGATCAAGGAAGGGCGTGAGAGCAGCGCACGCGGTGCGCAGCTTCACCATCGGGGGCGGCGTGATTGTGTCTTGTCGTCTATACAAGAATCCGGCCAACACCGATGGAACAAGCTAAGCTTTATGGTCTGGTCAAGAATGATTACCTATCTAACGATCTATGAGACGGGTCACAATCGTGCCGTTGGAGTATGTTGCAGCGAGATAACGCCCGCCGTGCAACCGATGGCTGTGCAGGTCGATATGCACTCCTTTCGGAGACTGATACTCCGGAACATTCGTGTGGCCATCGTTTGTAACGAGTACTAGAAGTTCCGGCGTTCTTAAAACCTGATCTGTCGACTGAACCCCATTTGTACACGAAAGCACACGCACGGAAAGAAGTGGGAGTAGTCAAACTCAATAGCTCCGCTGGGAACGAGGTCAATAGCTGAGAACGGAGAACGTAGTAGACAGTACTGTACTGCATTGTGATGCGACCCCTATGTGTGTAGTTGAGCGATATGCAGAATTAGACGCCGTGTCCGTAGATACTCGCGCGGCGATGGCGTCAAGTTCGAAGCACCGTAACCAGGTTTACCTGAATCGAAGAATGCAGATCTAGTGCAGCCTCGTACGTGCAGACCCGGCGCTGATAAAGACAAACTGTGACGGATAACACAAGCGGCGCAAGCTAGAACTACATAAATTCGTTCTCATCATAGCTGACCCACACAACTCCACTTGCTGCCTTCCGAAACCACTCACGATCATCCTTCGCCATGCCTGTACACGCGCAAGCTCTCAACCGTACATCCTTGCTTAACGAAAGGAAACGTGGTCGTGGCCGTCCTGCCAACGCTGGTGCTGCTCAGAGGCGCATGATATTGGACGACATTGGCGTGTATAGGGCCCTTCGGGCCAAGAAAGCCTCGCAAAACGACATCGCCAAGGCCACAGACAACGAAGCAAGAAGACTCATCCTGCACTTCGGCTGGGAGAACCCGTTAGGGGCGGCTACCGCAGCAGAGACTACTAGTGAAGGCGATGGCCGTCCAGTACTAGATGGTTCAGAGCAGAGCCGTCGGGATGCGCTCTTCAAAAAGGTTCGGAACGTACGTCTTGTCTTTATTTTTGCTTTTCCATGGAAGCATTAACAAGGCATCCAGGAAGTGTTGAAGATCTGGCGAGAGAACTTGAGTCCCGCAGCGGAAGCAACGGGCCAGTCCTCGGCCGAGATCGCGCAGCTGATCAAGATATTTGCACGCAAGCCTCGCCGAAAGCAGCTGTATAAGGTCTGGGCGAAGTTGAAGGCACGCCCCGACCTTGAAGCAGAAGTTGATATGTGTCATGCCGCAAGGGTACAAGCTGATAAACCAGATACGGCACCGCCCCGCATCGCGACATGGAATGTGGTGGCTGCGGAGTGGTACAAGAGTGCGAGCAAGAAAGAGAAGAAGGCGGCACGTAAGCAAAGCAAGCGCATGCACAGGATCGACATGAAGGAATGGGAGGCGAACGCATCTACGATGCCCCAGTCTCCTGAGGAGGCAATCAAGTGAGACACGTCTTCAAAATGCGGTTATCGTCACTGACAAGGATGTCCTTAGGTTTATGAGACTGTCGCAGCTATTCCTGAGCGACTTGATGCACTTCTTCGCCAATCGCGCGTCAGGCATAGCTGTCATGTTTCTCAACGGTCCCTCTGGGTCAAGTGTGATGTTAGTCCAGTTATCCTTTCATCAGATCGTACACTCACGCGCCAATCAGCTCTGAGGGTGTATGCAACGTACTTGAGCAGCCCAAGTTGTTGTACAGCGAGGTCAACCCTGACGGATGTGCGCAATTCAAGTACGCATTGGCAAAGCAAGCTCAAATCTTGAATGGTCCGTGTCTGTCCTGTCCTCCGAGATCGCCCGTGCCTTTCTTAAGGTATATCCAGAGACGAAGTGGGGTGAAGCATCCATTATAACTAATCAGCACGTATCTATCGATAAGGGCAACATCGAGTACATCGAGTCTGGAAGCCATGAGGGCCGTAATAACGATCACGGTAATGTGCCCTACGAGATTGACGAAGGTGGAAAGGATGGCGGCGAGAAGACGTTCACAAGCGAAAAGTCTAGCGACGACGGGTCCAGCGGCGAGGACTACAGTGACGACGCTGACGACTGCAGAGAGGATATCAGCGAGGTCGAGTTCTTGTCGCCGATGCTCATCTCGGGCACCGACCCGATGTGCGCCGAACACTCCACCACCCCCTGTAACTGACATGTTGCTGTACCCGACGCAACGCAAGCTAACTTTGTCTAAACAGTTTTGAGCTCGATTGATAACTCTTCAGCGCGAGTGGACGCCAGGGTCGACCAGACCAGTTTAACTCCTGAGCTCAATGTAATCGCTGTGAGTCGTTGAGTAGGCGTACACACTGATAGATATGTGACTTCTGACCATACAACTGCAGGTAACCCCAGCAGGTACCGTACACATCACCGCGCGAAACGCCTCGCCGACGAACACGTTCGCGTTCGATGTTACAGAACGGTATATCCAATCAAGCATGGACGCGGTGCGTTTTCCGATGAACAAGCTCCGAATCTGACAGTAATTGCGAGGGAAAGGCCGTATACGCTCGGGAGTTCCGTGCAATGATCGCAAGGATCTTGCCGCATAAGGAATGGTTGACCCCATTTAGCAACCCAGGGTCGAGAACGTCGCGGAACAAGCCCTGTTTTAGGGCCGACAACACCGTCAAAAAACGCCACTCGGTGGCGGGACTGAGGGGCGTCGGAACCATCTGAGCCGCTCGGGACTGAGTTGGTCGGAACCATCTGAGCCGCTCGGGACTGAGCTGGTCGGAACCGTCGGAACCTCGAGCCCAATCTCGGTCGGAACCATGGGCCAGTTCAACAGTCCCGCGGCACTAGCAGACCTCATTGCAGATCGGTGCTCTCATTGCCCAGTGTACGACTTGAATGATCAAGGAGAGTAGCGCATTGAAGATATTCCACCCATGCTATAGCCCGCTGAGCACTCAGCAGTAGCATATATACTGCAAGACTGCTATGTAGCTTTGAGACTACAGCTGTCTGCTATAGCATCTAGGAAAGAGACCATGCTAAAGCAGATGTACCCAAACTCACACTCAATAGGAGAGCGTACGTAGGGCTTCGTGAGGTATTGCAACAAGAAGGATTGATGACAATATGATTCAACAAACCTATCCATGTGTGGGCAGCGTCACACATCATTGCAACAGGAGAGCATACCTATGGGGGCTGGGAGTGGACACAGAATGGGCAGCAGCAAGAACAGCAGGATAAGCATGTACATTGGGCGTAAGGCGTAACACTGAAACAGAGCTGCATAACCTCAATGAATTTTGGGACGTACTGTGATTATCGATACGCTCCGTGATCATTGATACGTACTGTGATTATTGATGCTTCTCAGCCAATACTTGTGGTCAGCACAGGGCAACAGTCAGGCCTAGAGGCTCAGTACCGCCATCAGTACCGCCGATCCGTACCGCCATCTGTACCGCCATCTGTACCGCAGGTCAGTACCGCCATCAGTACCGCCATCAGTACCGCCATCAGTACCGCCATCAGTACCGCAGGTCAGTACCGCCATCAGTCCCGCCATCGGTACGGCCATCAGTCCCGCAGGTCAGTACCGCACGTCAGTACCGCACGTCAGTACCGCAGGTAGTACCGCAGGTAGTACCGCCATCAGTACCGCAGGTCAGTTCCGCCATCAGTTCCGCCGGGATTGGAGGTCCGATATCCCGGCGGGATCTTTGGAAGGTTCCGCCATTCTCTCATTGGCCATAGATACGATCTGAGGTTGTGGAGCGCGTGTAAGCGCAACATCAAGTGCTCTTTGGCTCTTACCGTCACTGTGCTCTTCTTGATCCAAAGATCTAAAGCAATCTATTCAGCATGGACTCACAGCTTATCCCCTGGACTGGCCCTGGGCAGCCTACAGACGTGATTGACGTCAAGCTTTTGGCTAAGAGGCTTGATGTCTTCTACAAGGGCATACCAGACCGCTTTTCGCGCATTGAACGTGCTATGAGTCGTGTCTGTACCGCTCTTCAGTTCCTACAAATCCTGGTCCCCCATTGCAAGCCATCTGAGGTCACTCTGCGCTACTTTTGGGAGCTCCTTATGATTGAGATGGTGCGTCACTCTTATCTACAAGATCAATCAGACATTGAGACGGGTTTGGACAGGATAAGGCGCTCTATCTCATCGTGAAGTTCAAGGAAAACGAAGTGTATGATCCGATACTCGAATACATCCAGGGTGTTATGCGCACCCGTGAAAATTCCGTCGATCAGAGCTTGTCCTTGGAGTATATTGAGCAGAAGGTTAAGGAGGGCGTACCGGAGAAGGTGATATGGCCGCAGGAGGGGGATCCAGCTTGGCTTGGTGATACGCAGTGGTGGAGTGGACTTCGTGCGTAATCTGCGCTTTCTCAACTGTTATGCATCCTAACCTCCCAATCTTAGCTGCTACCGTAAAGGCCCGTCGCGCTGACATCCCTGGCGCAGTCACTCGAGCCGACATGGGCGAATATTTCAAGTCTATCGCGTACCTGAAGCTCCCTGACCGTCCTATCGACAAAACCGAACGCCAAATCGCCAAACTACTCGAGTCCTTGGCCAAGCCATCTCTTGCGCAGCTTCTGAGGGGCCCAGGACCGTCAAATGTGGCCCAGAAGAAGATGAAGGCTGGCGGGAGTGCCGGCGGTACCGGCGGGACTCGCGGTACCGGCGGTACTGGCGGTACTGGCGGTAGCGCGCGGGACATCGGCGGGAGTGCCGTGCTTGAAGCTCTTCAGCCTGAGGTGCCTATGCGCAAGCGGGCGCGTTTGAAGCCTGGCCAAGGCGCGAAGATTGCTGCTGCCAAGGAGAAGGAGGAGGCGGAGAAGCACGCGCGCAAGATGCGGATTGAGGAGGGCGATGACGACGACGACGCGGATTACCAGGCCAACCCCGACAGCGATGCAGGCTCTGACTTTGCTCCCTCTGAACCTGCGCCATCACGATCTCGTTCAGCAGCCGTGCGTGCCAGCGCTGTGCCCGAACGGTTGGCGGAGCCGCCAGTTGCCAAGTCCAAGCGCACTCTCAAGTGGGGTGTGCCCACTGGCGATGATATCCGCGCGTCCATCACCTTTCTGGAGTCTGAGGACGAGATCTTGAAGCAGGCGAAGCGGGCTGGTACCATAAGTGCGACCCAGTTTTGGAACTTACGCGCTATTCATGGTATCAGAAACGATGCGCCACTCAACCCGGTTTGTTTGACTCGTTCTGTGCGTCATTTCACTGGCTTACCTACTTGTAAAGGGTCCGTGCAAGGACTGCATCGCCGCCAATAAGCCGTGCATCTTCCGTGGGCTTGCGAAGAAAGGGAAGTCTGTCTGCGTCCTCTGCCAGATTCGGCGCCACAAGTGTGACGACTGCTCGTCGTTCTCGCCCGAGACGCGCACATCCCCCGCTATCTGGAATCCGGACCCTAACCTGCGCACCGCTATGATTAACAAGCTCCTGGACCTGAAGCTCATCACCCAGGACCGTCTGAATGCATGGTTCGATGCTAAGGGTGCGTTATAGCATTAAGCACGCGTCGCATCTTCCATACTGATCATACTGCATCTAGGCAATGTCATGTCCAAGCCCGGTGATGACATTCTCATTGCTGAGGCGGCTGTTGCGCGCAAGCGGGCGAAGACTGAGCCCAGGACGACACAGATCCCTCCGTCTTCCGCAGACGAAGCTGCTGTTGACCGCGCAACGTCTCATATGCTTCATGAGGACGTTGATATGGCGGATGATACTGGTGCAACGTTGGAGACCCCCCTCATGCCTGACGCAGACGACACACCGGCTCAGTCTGATGCTGGTGCGCGCTCCAAGCGTCCGCGTGTGTCAAACGACGCGGCTGGTGGATCATCCTTAGCCGATACGCGTCCACGGAAGCGCCCCGCATTAACGATTCAAACGTCAAAACGCCAGTCCATCCGTCAGGCCGTCTACGTCAACCCTCCTCCCGCATCTCCGTCGCTTTTATCCGCCTCCGTTCAGCCTGGTGCGCCGGGCGAGTTCGCCCCACGGTCCATTCCACCTCTTGTGCGCCAGGCCATTGGGCCGGATTCTACTCCAGCCCATGCAAACACATTGCTGGATGCGCGCACGGAGTATCTGATGACCATGCGGTCGGCAGGAGAGCGCTATTCAGAGCGCATTCACACCATCCAGCCGCAGATCCAGCAGGACGAGCTCTTAAGCTCGTTCATGGAGTCTCAGCGCACGCTCATGGAGCAAGTCCAAACGCTCTCGACGCTCTTTGAGTCGTACATTGCGTCCAGAACAACTGGCGCGAGCCCTGTGAGCGACACCGAGCATCATACAGCCTCTTCACCTCATCACGCTTCGCCCGGGCCATCATACATGCCCGTTGACGAACCTGAGCTCACAGGCTTCGACATCAACAACGTCCTGAGCAACGAGCCTGCGCGCGAGACTCCTCAGCACACGGCTATCGCGAATGACGGTGCAGAGCATCCGCTCAGCCCTGTACCGCCACTTCCTCCCTTCAAGGAGGTGCCGCGGGTCTCTGCTTCGCGTTCCGCCAGTCCCGCGCGTCCCGCGAGTACCGCCAGTACCGCGGGTGGCGATGGTACCGCAGGTACCGCAGATGGATCTAGTACCGCCAGTACCGCGGATGTCGTGCAGCAGCCAATGCAGTCTTTCATGCTAGGCTCACCTTCGCCTGTGATGGCAGCCTCTCAGGTATCGCTCGATTCTTCTCTTTCTTGACTATCATTGACCAACATTACCATGAATTTAGCCTGAATCCGCACCCCAAATCCCACTCGACCGTGATAGCGATGAGGATTCTGGCTCCGCTGAACTTCCTGGACTTAGCCACGCCACCCCGACTGTCGTTCAGCTCCCCGGGCTAGACGGATACGAGTCTGACGCCATGTCTCCCGTTCTACACACGGCCTCCACGCCTGTGAGGGAGCCTGAGCCTGCTCCGCGTGATACGGCCTCGTCCGTTGTCGACCAGCTGCCCATTGATGGTGAGGATTCGGGGTCGGAAGACACAGGCGAAGCGATACAACCGTCCTTCCCGGCTGAGGCGGCTCCGCAACTAGGCGACAAAGAGAACTCAAGCCTGAAATCCTTGCCAGCTGATGGACAGCCCATCAGTACAACTGACCAACTTCCAGTTGACGCTGACAGCGATCATGATAGTCCTGTTAACAGTGGCGCACCGGCTCAGCTCCCTATGGACGAGGATGAGGAGTAATGTACCTTTCATCACTGTATCAACTGTACTGTACGTGTCGTATATGTGGACATTGAGCGACTTGTAGCTATTACAATGGACTCACCTTATCTGATCTGTATTATTTGTACCATCCTTGCAACGGTCCATCTTCAATATGGCCCACTATTCAATTCGGATCTATAGAATACGTATCGCATAAATGACGTATGTTACTCTTCGTCAGGATATCCACATCGCACTGCAAGCAACAGACAGCGGCAACTTTACCTACACGTCCTTGCAACGCAGATCCGATTAGATTGCAGTCGATGATGCAATGCGGCGGGATCTGATCAATCTAAGTACCGCACGTGCCGCCGGTACCGCCGGTACCGCCGTCCCGGCGGGAGCGAGCAGTTCCGCGTGACTCGCGTGAGAGTGTGAGTCAGACACGCGCCCCAAGGCGCGCGTGTCTTGACTCCTTGGCTTCAGCTCTCATCTGCTAGCTTATCTCCGCGCTCAACTCTCTCAAATGGCTGCTCCCTCCGTCCCAAATGGCTTCATGCGCTATGCTGGCAACGGGCCTCTTTCTGAGAAGATTAGCGGCGCGATCTTGGTCAAGGACATAGCTACTTGGGAGGCTATGGTGGGCGAGCACTTGGATCTTCAGGAGCTCAGCCTTTTCCGTGTGACGTCCGCGCTGGCGTTCTTCCAGCAAGCCCATGCCAAGGAGCCTATCACTGGGTCTGTAGCGCAGACCATGTTTAAGATACTTAAACAGGACATTGTGCGTGACATACATGATACTGCAAGCTCACATATGCTAACCGTACGCTAGAACTTTGCCTTGCGCAAGAATCCTGCCCACCCTGGTCTCCAAGATATACTTGCTCGCCTACGCGCGCACGACCAGGCGCTCTCCAAGTTCTCCGACGACTTTGTGATTGACTTTCTGGTCTCCGGAGTCCCCAACAATCTTCCTACGTTTGTTGGATCGCTGAAGCACGATATCGGGCCCACGCGGTACTGGGTTGCGTATTGTGAGTCCTGATAACCTGGACTCAGATTTCAATTGACAGTTTTAGCGGCTATTCTGAACCGCACGCCCAACTCTCCGGCCTACCCCACGCGCGGCGCAATCGTCGAGTACTTCGAGCATGCTTTGGCGGAGGAGGAGGCTGAGCTGGAGCGCATGCAGGCCCGTGTACAACAGCTGCAATCTGGCGGGACGCGCGGGACCATCCCTCCTAGTCCCGCAGGTTCCGCGTCGAGTACCGCAGGTTCCGCAGCTCCGCAGGCGGTACCGCCGAGTCCCGCAGCCGCGCCGACTATTCAGGCTCCCCAGCAGCCAGCCAAGGTGGTCAAGAAGCCGAAGAAGGACGTCGCGAGCGTGCCGGACGTTGCGCAGGTTACAAGGGCCAGTGGTGGCGAGTCCGAGCAAGCTGAAGCA
The DNA here is from genome assembly GCA_900536885.1 of Peniophora sp. CBMAI 1063. NCBI lineage: Eukaryota > Fungi > Basidiomycota > Agaricomycetes > Russulales > Peniophoraceae > Peniophora > Peniophora sp. CBMAI 1063. The sequence continues at coordinate 19,235 of UWZB01000226.1, read as the reverse complement.
TCGCAAGGTGGCTCAGGGCGTAAGCTGAGGTGGCGCAACCCCTACTCGGTCAACAACCACGCGGTGACACTGTACTTGGATGTCGAGCAGCTGTACAAGTATGCTGCGCGACCGGGTGGCGCCACGGCGGAGGAGATATGGGGATATGTGGGCATGCATGGCATAGGAGGGGCGTTGGTTCCGCTGCTCATGAAGGTACGTCAATATTGCTACTTATTTTGGGTCTCTTGTTGATTAAAACAACTGTACAGGTTGCATGCGCGCGCTGCAGTCGGCCTGAACACCCGCAGCTTTGCATCTTTCGCGGTGACACGCCCCCTACTATGGCTACCGCATGTCTCTGGTGCACTATCTCCCAGAAGAAGTGCGAGGGCGCTGTTCCGCCTAAGTTGCCAAAGAACCAGCTCGCGTCAAACTATCGGCCCGATCCTGAGTTTCGAATTGCCGTTTTGAACGAGCTAAAGGCGCGCAAGATTGTGAATCAGACCACCATCGACTTCTGGCTCACCGAAGACAGTGCGTATACCTTTTGTTCACGCGAATTAGTGACTAACTACGGATGTAGACTACGTACGGCCCAATCCCAACGCGTCCAAGCGCCAGAAGAAGTCCGCGCCATTGCCCGCCAGCGCTCATTCGACTCCCGCTCCCACTCCTGGCCAGTTCGCTGCCTCTGTGCCTCTTCCTCCTACGTCCACGGAGGATGAGAGCACTGTTGAGCAGGACGTCACGATGCAGGATGTTGTTCAAACGGCGCCCGCAACGACCAAGCGTGCACGCTCGGAGACGCTCGTCAAAAGCCCGACTGCAGAGCACCGCTCCCCTCCGCACAAGAGACAGGCTCACGGTACTCGTGTATCGGCGCATCCAACACCCGCACCTGTCACATTCACGCCTGCCCCTCCGCGCGCAGAGCCTATGCTCGAAGACTGGCTCCCACTTCCCCGTGATGAACGTCCGCGCGACGTCGACAGTCTCATGCATTTGGCGGACCAAGCGGGCTTGGTCATTCAACACGAGCGCAGGCGCAACCTACAGCTTGAGGAGCGGGTTCGTGAGCTTGAGGCGGCACAGGCGGGTAGTGCTAAGCTTGCGGAACTGGTGCAAGGCCAGTCTGCCCTCACGCAGACGCTCTCGACGCTTACAACGCGCTTCAACGAGTTCATCAAGCCCACACCTCCTACGCGCTCGCAGCAGAGGACCTCGCTGACATATACCACGCCCGGCCGTGCGCCTACTTTCTCGCCAGCTCCAGTTGCATCTGGCTCAAGCTCAGCTGGTCCCGCGCGTCCCGCGGGTACCGCAGCTACCGCCAGTACCGCCGGTACCGCGAGTTCCGCCAAAGCTCCTGGTGTCCCGCGCTTGGCGGCACTTGCGCCTGGTTCCGCGCCTGGTCTCTCGCCTCAAGGTCAACAGGCTGGCCCTTCTGGATCGTACCATGCAAGTACGGGATCGTCGTTCCTGGCCTCGTCTCCGCAGCCTTCGGTGAGCATCAGTAGTGGAGGCTCATCGATGCATCCTCACTATCGAGCGGCCCTGCAGAACATGGCCGGCTACCTTCAGCAAGGCAACATGCCCGCTCCTCCCCCGCCAGTCGTCCCTCTCAACGACGCGCCGACGCTCACGCCCGTAAAGTCCAATGTGCAACGTGCAGCTGCGCACTCAGTTGCACAAAGTGACAACCAACGTCCGTTATCCCCCACGTTTATTGAGATCCTGGCGCATTCTTACGGTATACAACCAGTACCCCTTCCAGACTCCGACTCGGACTCTACGCCAGACGAAGCGGAGGCAAACAGTGGCTGGAAAGTGCCGCCTTCTGCGCGCGACGAGCGTGGTGAAGCCACTGATTCCAGTGCGAGCGTCGAGTACGAGGACGAGGAGGATGGCCTGCGCGTCGAGCACTTCCTGCCCGATGCCGAGCCGGAGGGCGAGGGTGAAGTAGGCGTTGAGGAGGGCGAGGCTGGCGAGGGAAGTGTTGGTCACGGGGGCGAGGACGCGGACATCGAGGAGGACCCTGAGCCTGCGCCTGAACCGCCGAAGAAGGGTAAGGCCGCGACTGGCGGGCGCGCCAAAGCGACCAATACCAAGGGCGGGAAGGGCAAGGCAAAGGAGTCAGTGGACGGCGGAGAAGAGGAAGGCAGCAGCGGTCCTCGTCGCTCGAACCGTAACGCCAAGAAGGAGGAGCCTCCAGCTCCTCCAGCTCCTCCAGCTCAAGCTCGTGGTGGTGGAGCCGGTGGCAAGCGAGGGGCTGCTCGTGGCGGCGGCGGTAAGCGCTGAACGTTTGGGACTTGAATCTCGTGTGGACATTGTACAATATCTGTTGCTTATCTTGTGTCTGGCTGACACTACCTGTATACTACGCGGCTGCTGGTTGTATTATGTATTCTCTCGACTCCTATATCTTGTTGTATATACATGCATTTCTCTGACATTGTATCTAGACTTTCGAGAAAGCTTAGAATCCCCGCGGCACAGAAGGGAAGTCTGCGGTACTCGCGGTACTCGCGGTACTCGCGGTACTCTGCGGTACTGGCGGTACACGCGGTACACGCGGGATCGAAGGTCCTTTGAGCCACGGTACAGTTAGTTACTGTGCAGTGCGTTCACCACTTGGATTCTTGTTACACGGAGTTGCTTTAACGTACATGAATGCAAGATGGGTATAGATAGAAATGCAACTCGTTGTCAGTCATTACAAGGCAAGCAAGCTACATGAACTCGCGTATCAGAGTGTCCGAGATGACATCAGTGTAACAAAGGTTGAACTGTTGTTTTGCATAAGCCGCCATATCCAGCCAGTGACTGACATACTCCTGTGCCATGTACGCATGTGCAAGGGAGTCCTCCATTGCAGCTTTACGCTCCCGCCATGCTTGTGCCCGGCTCGTGTAGCCCAGGTAGCACATTTGCATCTCGAAGTATAAGATGATCAGCTCCTCACGGCACCGTGTAAGCGAGCATTTGGCATTGATCCAACGCACACGGAAAACTACTGACAGTCAGACAACGTATGAGTTAGGATGCCTCACTCACACTCGGCAATAAACTCTTCGTCTTTTGCTTGTTGCGCTTCTGGTGATCCACTGAAGTCGACGGCGACCATTCTCCAAAACCAGGGAAGCTGGAATCCATCACTGTTGCCAGTCGTACTGTAGGTCGCCGTCGAACATTTCAGGTCCTTGGCCTCGAGCTCCCGGTACCGCCCTTTGAGGTCTGTATGAGTAGCGACTCCCTTCGGTGATTTGTCCCACGCCAACAAATCCAGCTTCTCCCGACAAAGGTTGTAAATTTGGGCGTGAATTCGAACGGCCTTGCCTTGGTTCTGCGCGTCCGCATATGCCGCATTCGTCTCGTAGTAGCCTGTATTTGCGTTTCCTGACCGCGACCTGATGCGTTGAAGATACGTATTTGCCTGGTCGACAATACGAGTCCGGATCTCGCCTAGAGCCTCCTCCATCACTCCGACGACTACCTGAGTCTGGATGGACATGGCACGTTGGCGAGTGGGTGTATCGTCCTCTTGGCCCGGATTAAGCTTGAACGACCGCCATGCTTCACCACGAGATGACGGCATATCAGCAGGTCGGAACTCGGCAGAGGTACGAAGGTCATGTCTCGAGCGTTTCTCGCGCGACTTGTCCGCCTTGTGACCCCATTCATCCTCCTGCATGAGGGTGCGCAAGCGAACTTGGGTGAGGCCTTCTGGGCCTGGCTCAGATCCCAGTGCAGCGACCATGGCAGCATTGCATTTGTTTAACCGGTTGTGAAGACGTGTTCGAGTTGTCGCAACAGATCGACGCTCACTGGGTGATGTGGCCTGTTTCTCAAGCGCTTGTAGTTTAAGTCTGGTTGCACATGTCAGGTGAGCACATTCTTGACCATGAAGAACGTACTGGTCAATTTGGACATTCATCGAGTCTATTATCGCCCTAGCGAGACCCTTGCCATCGGGGAGCTTGGCTTCAGCCTCCAGGAGCACAGTTTCCGTCTCCTTCCTGGACTTCACTGGGATACGTCAGATAACAACGTACGAACCCAAACACATGGTAGCTACCTTGAATGAGATCCTTTTTGAAGAACTCATCAGCAATGGCAGGGTCGTTGATGCGATCTCTTTCAAACTGCACTCGCTCCTGCTCCCACCGCTCGACGTTCTCCTTTGATGTGCACTCTGTCAGCTCCGCAACCAGGGCCTCCCGCTTCACCTCCTCCGCCACATACTTCTCAAACTTGCGTGCAAGCGTATCAACTGACAGATGTTAGGAAGGATCTTGGGTGAAATCAGGCAAGAACGTACCCATAGCCATGTTCTTCCGATGATTACTGTCAGACTCGAACATACTGATGACTTCCTCCCGGTTTGCCAACGACATTCCACGGCAAGACTCGAGAATCTGGTTCAGAACAGACCACAGCGTCTCAAGGATCTCACCGTCGACTATGCCAGCATGGTGGGAGTACAGACTAGACCAGCGCCCATAACACTCAAAGATGTGCCCGTAGATGTGCCACACTCCAACACTACCCAGCACCTCAGCAAACTCTGGCCACTCAATGTTTGCACTTCCCTTGAACCGCTCCTGCAGATGAACTCCATATCTGCACCAGATGTCGTAGAATAGAAGAAGTCGTTCGATCAGATTGACATCGGTGTTCTGCTTGAACATATTGTTCAAGGCAACGTCGGCGGGACCAGATCTGGCGGAACTGGATTAGCCAGCACGTTCGAAAGTAGCATCATCGAGCAAAGAACATACGCTTCGCCCAGCTCATAGTTGCATGTGCCTCCACTGGCGAAGCAACCATGTCGAGCACACGCCCAAGCGCCTATCCCCTTGATGTCCGTGACCTTGTCGCGTGTTTTGCCGCTAAGCTGTGCTGCAAGATGTTTATGACACGGCTTGTCCTTTGCAAACTTGCGCTGCGTCAATGCGAGATCAATTTGGTGTATAAACCGGACATACCAGTCGCTCATTCTCCTTCTTGAGCTGCCTGTCCGTTTTCATGGTTGCCAAGTCGGCTTTGGCCTCTGTAGGATGTTGGAAGGCACCAGTACCGGGAAAGATAGGGACGTTGTTGCCTGGCTGCTTTGATACAGTATGTTGGCCATTGAAGTTCCCGTCGTGAGCAAATGCATAATGAAACGCCCAGGCGTAGATGCTATACCGGTAACCCTTTGGGAGGTTTTCTCGGCACGGGCAGACTATGCAGGAATGAAAGAGACCGCCAGGCGGCGGAGGCTGCCAAAGCGAGACATCGCGATGTGCATAACCATGAACGATGAGATTGTCGACAACGGAATACTCGCGCATGATACGCAGCATCTCTGGATAGCGGTTCTTTGACGCGTGAGCAATGCACAGATGTTGTAAGCCACACTACAACGTACTGGTACTGTTCCAGCATGCAATGGCGATGTATGCCTACGTAGCTTGCGCATAATGGCTTGAGGTGCAACTTTACACTCTAGTCGATCGAGTTGATGGTACTCCAGACCGGCAGTTGTGAAACACGTTCGAGGGTTTGTTGGAGTGGCTGGAAAAAGCCCCCCAAACTCGATGAGCTGTTCGTCAACTGCAAGTCCACGACTAGCCTGACAGCAGCAGTACGCAACACCCAGTTGGTGGATATCTGTATCGTGAACAATGACCATCACATTGTACCCCCAATGGTCCTTCTGAACCCTCGCCTTTCGCCCTCTCGCTCTCGCGCGGCCCTCATCCGCACCCCCGCTACTCCCATCCTCCTCCTCACCATCGCTGTCACCCTCGTCGTGAAGGCGTGCCTCCGCATCTCCCTCATCCATTGTAGGTTCCTGACTACTGCCAGAGAACATGTCGTCGTACAGGTCTGTGAAGCCAGTGCGAGCTTGTGGCCTTGTGGCACGTATGTCTGGGGCATCATCTGACAGACTTGATGTACCGCCAGTGCCCGCGGTACCGGCGGTACTAGCAGTCCCGGCGGTACTGGCGGGACCTTCTGTGTCTCGACTACGACCTGGGCCTGCACCTGTTGCAGTCGAGCCTTCTCGTGCGCCACCGTAGTGTGGCGGAGGGTCGGTATTCACCGACATCGGTAGCACGTACGTGTCCTCTTCATATCCCGGGCAAGCCTCCGTTCCGCGTGCAACGGGACAAAGCTGAATGAAGACACCAGCATCTCTGAGCCATGCCTCGCGGTACTGGGCTCCGGTAAGATAGCGCACGCGATGGTACGGGTTATCCATGTGGCGCATGCGGACACATGCAGTACAAAGATCCCGTTTGCACTGACAGCTGTCGCATCGCCACTTGGCCTGTCCTGCTACCCCACAGTTGCTGCAGGTCAGGTCTCGAGGAGGCCCTTTGCGCCGAATGATGCAGTTCGCGTATGTGATGGGAGCCAGTCCGGACGCAAAATCAGCAAGGCGCTCAACATTGGTCTGTATCATTTCATTCAGTCAGACATTTTGAGAATCTAGCAGCTTCATGTACTCACATTTCGAGTCGGCCCGCCATCAATCTCCGCGCCCGGCTGTGGCCCTTGAGCGAAGTCCACTGGCATACCATAGTTATTGACAGGCTGGTTGGGCGCTACGTGTGCTGAGAGGTCGGTGTCTGCGCCAATAGGACCTTGGAAAGGGCCTTCTACTGGGCCGAGAGGACGTCCGTGGCCAGTGCGCCCTGTAACCCGCGTACCGGCTCCAGTCCCAGCTGCAGCGGGCTGTATATCGGGTTGCTGCGACACATTGCGAGACGATGCACGTGTACTAGTGGCTGAGGTACTTGTCGATGTAGCTTTATCCTTCCCAAACAGAGGGTCGTTTGTCGAAAGATGCCCATCAAAGGTCTTTCGGGCGCGTTTCTTCTTCTCAGGTGGCTTTTCATCAACTGGTGGTAGGCCCGCTCGCTTGTTGGTACTTCGACGCTTTGTAGCAGCTTCTGCTGCCTTTAGTGCTGCACGAGTATTGTTTGTAACTGAGTGCGTGTAGTTAGGATGCTCGGAACCGGACATTCTGAGAGGATGCTGATAGATCTGAAGCAAGCACTCATCACGCTGGACACACGCGCCTACCTCGACTCGTGATCTGTTCCGCAGTGGTAGATTCCGCAGGTCGTGTGTTCCGCCCTCAGGCATGTACCGCCGGAGCCCCGTGTGGAGTGGAGTGTGAAATCCCTTATCGCACAGATGGATGCTAGATGGGAGCAGACGAGGTGTTTGTCTCTCACCAACTTCACCATCTCCGTCTGTATCGCTACCATGGCCTCATCTCAGGAGTTCTCTGGCGACGAAGATGAATGGAGTGATGAAGGCAATGTACTCGAGACTGCCTATGGTGACAAGATCGACCAGCATCTGACCTCACGCCAATTGACTGCCGAGCAAGTTCGAGCACTCCAGCCATTGGTAGATGGGTATATTGGGCTAAAGGGTAAAGAAAGGACTGCATACGTACAGAAGGTACGTCCATTAGACACTCCGTTGATCCACACATGATACTATCTATTTTGCAGGCATTCGAAACAGTCTGGGATGGAGACGCAATTGATTGGACCAAACCTACAACGTGGCCGAGCAGAGCAGCCAATCCACGTTTTACTTACCTCAAAATGGTGTGTGAGCTACTTTTTGACTGGTTTGAGATCATGGCCATGGTGCGTCTCCCCTTCAGGCTTTCATTGGTCCTACTCCATCATGAGGGCTGGCACCGGGGCCATGATATAGCGGTACCGCCGGCGGTACGGATGGCGGTACTGCGATGGCGGTACTGATGGCGGTACTTCGCTGGCGGTACCAATGGCGGTACCTATGGCGGTACCGATGGCGGTACCTATGGCGGTACTGATGGCGGTACTGATGGCGGTACCGCGCGGTACCAGACACGTGAATGTGTTCCTGCCGCTATGGCCTTCGCTTCGTGAAATGTCAAAGTCTTCAATATCAGGCTGATTATCCTTGCAGGCGATTCGTAACTTCTTCAAAGAGCGTGGGAGGGTGCGCGATGTCATCGTGAGGCTGCCTGGCAAAGGGAGAAGTCGCCTCGACTGGACAGTGCTCGGCGTATGTGGCGAAGTCTACAAGGGCGTGATATCCGATCTCGTGGAGGAGGTGTCAGGTCTTAAGCCTGGGGCTAAGAAAGGGTGGCTTACGGAGTACAAGCGAGCTCGTGCTGCCGTGTACTACAGCCTCACTGAGGAAGAGCGCACTGAGGTTCAAGTTCTCTGTAAGCAGTGGAACCGCACGGGCATTCCTTTGTCAATCAAGAAGAAGTACGTCATCAGATACTCTGGCTATTCGCGAGCTCATTCAAATGCGTAGGCAATATGACCGCAACTGTCGACGTCTTCTTCGTGACGTTGCCATGGCATGCCTCAAGCGCTACGGTGTTTATGTATACTTTCTGGTGGTTGCAGAGCCTGGTGTGGATGTGCAGACGGATATGTAAGATAGCTCGCTTATTGTATGGAGCATGATCTCATCGGGAGCACAAAGTATCGACTTCAGCACTGATCTTGGCCTTGGAGATCAGTTATTTGAAGACACAACAGTCATTCAAAGCACGCTAGCCCGCTTGCAGAGCTTTGTTCATACCCATGCAGGTGACTGGCAAAAAGTAGTTAACAGATCTAACACATCGACTAAGATAGTTTGTAGGCGCAGGTGAGGTTCGGACCGAGGGCAAGAAACAAAAGGAGTCGAAGCTTTCGAAACCTACTGCATACAACCCGAGCTCCGAGCAGTTTCGCAACCGCAACAGTCTGGCCATAGAGGAGAAATACTTCGACATGGCAAATGTGGCAAAGGACTCACGCAACGTCCTGTACTCAATATTTCGTTATGCTCATGGTACGTTCGCCTTGTAGACCACCATTAAATTGCACTAACCTCCATTAGCCAACATCTCTCCGCGTAGGCCTGGAGACATTGAACCTCCTTGGAAGGCGATATCCGAGGGTCGTTGTGTCGATGCAAGGTTCTTCCCGCCAGGCTTCAAACCCGGCGATGTCACCATGGCACGGGAGGCTCAGCGTATGGAGCTCTTCTATCATCTTCTTAAGATCGGCTATCTCGAGTTTCATGAGTACAAGATCCGGAACAGTGATCCTCAGCCTCCTGTTCCATTTGACCGACGGTGGTGGGCCGTGCAGCCTGGTCAGGCCGGTTTTGACGAGTTCGAGGCCGCGAAGGCGAAAGCATTAGCAGCCAGACCAACCTACTTCGGCAACGACACCGTCCCTCCACCCCCTTTGAACAATCTGGACCAAGGTACCGCAAGCCTCGCCCAGTCGGGCCTGTCCCGCGAAGGTTCCGCCGACTCTGGACCCCAGCCCGGTTCTGCCGAGCTCTCTATGTCGCATCAGCTATCTTCTAACTCAGTACAACAGCCTGGCATGTCTTCCTAATATCTTGCGCCATTCAGATGCTGATAAATGGTTAGACAAGGGCAAGCGAGCCCAGCAAGCGGCTGTAAGTCCATACGGGAGTGCAAGGGCAGTCAAATTCCATCACAGCTCGCTCGCTTCTGAAGGCTCCCTGGACAACATGCCTATTGTGCACCCCTCGCCCGATCCAGACGATGCGCTACCACCAACTGCTATCCTTCATGATCACGATGCGCCATGCTCTGTCCCGTCAAATCCTGAAGCCATGGGCCAGTGGGCAACTCGGCAGCTGACCAGTAGGAGCTGGGCTGCAGGTCTTCCCACAAGTCCGCTAAGGTTTTCAATAGCGTATTTAAGCGAGCTTCCCGTGAGTTCATCAAGGGATATCAGTCCGTCTTGTACTTAAGTCTCATCAGCTCGTGCGGAACCACTTCTACGCAGCAAAGAACTTTCGAAAGCGCAAGATGCCTGTCAGGCTTCCTCCAGTTCTTACTTGGACAGTTCAGGACCTGCGCACTCTAACTACCGTCGAGACGGTCAATGCTATGTCTACATTCCTCCGATCGACACCCTGGCAGTACACATTACAAGACGAGGTGTCATTTTCTGGCATGGAAATGGCATGGCTCATCGTTCTCGGATTCATGATGTACTTCGACGCGTACTCGACCACATCACCAGAGCTTCTACTTGGTCACCTCGATCTAGGACGTTTGGTCAACACATTCAAGGAGTACATTCAGCGTCTGTCTCAGGAGTTCACATACCCTCGCTTTGGCCCTTCTGCAAAATACGGAGTTGCTCCCAGTCGTGAGGCGTATCTGTTCACAGTGATCTCAGCGGAGGAGCCTTTCGTTCGGCTTTTGCAGCTCATTGAACATCTGGTTAGTCAGAGGGGTTGCATTGCGGTATTATGAAATGCTCACACCCAATCTACAGCCGGACACGGGCTCACCGTCGCCAACTACTCTTCTCTCGGGCAAAGACTTCCCTTCATGGCAGTCTCCTCGGTGTGGGCTTCCACCATCCATGCATGCAGATGTGCATACCGTTGATGCCCTTCATGCGTGGCTTGTGGCTCCTCCGTCCTTCCTAAATGAGGTCGGCACACTCATCTCTGGAAGAGAGCAGGTTCTTCTGGATATGCTCAAGGCGGTCTGTCTATACTCCGATGTTCAGAGTATACTCTTCGAGGATTGGGATGCTAAGGGCCAACTCGCAAACTCGTGCTTACGCTCTGCGGGCCTTGACTTCACGTCTTTGCTTCTGGAGTGGGCCGAGGCTCGCGTACTGATGCTCGAACAAGCTGTCGGACCTATTCCTGATAGGGATATGGGCGATCCAACACTTCCGCCCTCAAACCTCGATATCGAGTTGTCCGGTCCCGCACGTAGCCCTAGTCCCGCCGGTCCCGCCAGTCCCGCACACCCAGCCAGTACCGCAGGTACCGCCAGTACCGCAGCGCGAGCGGTACCGGCGGACCCAATTGGACACGACAACCATCTGTCCACGACAGATCCGGGCACAGGAGTACTGCGTCGTCCCGTGACACCCGACCCTCAGTATCTTGAAGCTGCACGTGCCATCCCTCGTGATCGCTCTCAAATGCAGGCCATGATACACGAGAGTACCCAACCCCCGGTGACAGAGCGCGACATAAGGCGGAAGGTCGCGATAGAGGCATACAACAGACGCGACGACCAGGTGCAGCGAAATACTCAAATACGATCCGATAACAAGCGGCTTGATGCTGAACGCTCTCGATCGACTACTCGTGCTGCACCTGAGCCACGCCCTACTATGTCCGAATTGCCTCGTCTTCCCACTCCTGCTTTGCCCTCGCATTCTCCATCTGGTAATCCGGAGCAAACATTGCCTCCTTCTCCACCTCCTCCCCGCAAGCGTCGCCCGAAGCCTGTTGAGGTACAGGCACTGGCCAAGGTTACTGTCACCCGTCCGCTTCCAAAGCGCAAAGTGAAGCCTTCACAGGCTGCTGTCAAGCGCCAGAAGGCTGCTGCTGTAGGGTCAGCTCGAGCGAAGCGTTTGCCACCCAATAAGCGCCCACTTCCCTCAACACGTAAGCGTGCCGAGGAGCCCGATTCGGATCTGGAGGATGACAGTACGCCAACACTGTCTGATGCCGAGACTGCGTCCCCTACTCATCGCTCACAACCCGAGGGCAACGCCGACCTCTCTGATGCAGTAGACGATGTTGAATTACCGCCAACAATCAGTCATCTTGCTCATCAAGCTGCTACATCACCTTCTGCTCGACGTCGAAAGCGTCGGCGGCAAGACACCGTCACTCAACGCGATCAGGAGGCAAGTCAGGAAAACGCACCTGCAGATTCACAATCTTCACCATCAGCGCATCGTCCACTCTCTAAACGAAAGCGTGTTGAGGTCTTAATGCCCGCCAAACCAAAGTCTTACGTAGTTGGACACCCGAAGCCCAAACCACGCGCTGTTCTTCGCCCGGGGTCCCGAGCAGCTCGAGCTGCTGCCGCCGCGCAGGGCAGCGTACAGCACAATACTTCCACTGAGGTTATTGTCCCGCAGTCACCAGAAGCCCATGCACGACTTCGAAAGAGGTCCAGACTGGATTAGTTCTTCCCCTCCAGTGCTGTGGGATATGAACATGACGTTTTTGGTAATTTCTCAAGCTGTATTATGTACAATGAAGTCTATTGTTATCATGTCTCATGATTGTCTGGATGTAGATGCTTCATACTCGCCTGGGCGTACAAAGTGTGTTGAGATGTGCATTACATACTGTTTACGATACTATGCCCCCAGATGAACGCGCCCACTCCAGTATGGCCTTTATATACATATCCCAGTAGCTATACATGCATGACGTCACATGTGTGGCAAACCTGGGAGTGTGAATGTGAAACTGACGCAAAACAGACGGACGAGCATAAGCCGCAAAGCATACACGTTCAGAAATGCACCTGCTAACGCCATGAACATGGGTATGGCCAGAGTACAATGCCATGGTTCCTGACGTGTACTGCATCCGGATACCAACGCCAGGGAGCTCCAGAACTGTGTTGTCATCACCACCAATGCTCAAGAGAGCATCAAACCACTCCAGGCCCCCACTGAGCCTATCGCGATGCCACGTCGACTCCCGATTGGCAACAATGGTAAGCACATTGAATGCGAAGGCCCACTCGCTGACCCGATCACATATGTGCTCAAACTCATAGAGCTTCTCAAGCCCAGCACGTGTCAGCGCATATTGCTCAGGATGTGTGAGTGCGAGTGCGACGCTCATGAGACAGCCTGTCTCTAGCTGGTTCCGCATAAACTGCTGAAATGCGAGCTGACCGCTGGTTGGACGATTGGCCTTGAGACCTGGACCTGGGCCGTAGTTGGCTGCTACGTGAATGGAATCTTCAAAGCCCTGAGAATGTTTGTAAGATACAAACATTGGTGAAGAACTTGACGTACTGAATGGCCTTGCATCTGCCAGGCAGGTGATGCAGATACATTGCCTCGTCCAAACGCCTTGCTCTGGTCTGCTGGTAGAAACAGACGTGCGGCATCCCGCCAGGACCCGCCAGTACCGCCAGTACCGCCAGTACCGCCAGTACCGCGTGAAGTACCGCCCCAATTCTCACGGAAGGTCGGACCTAAGATGGGCATGCTCTGCTTGATTGCTCCCTATTGAGTATGGTGAGTTCTCAGATCGAGAGCAGAATATCAAGAAGGCTACCTGACGAACTTCCAAAATGGCATCAGGAAGATAGTAGCCTACTATTGAGCCAGTGGTATCCTCTATCACAGATGGGTTGCTTAGGCTCTCGTGGATGGGAATGAACTGTCGCCGAAGTATGGCCTCTCGCACTGCGTTTGTACCGTTTTGCCCTTGTACCGCTGCATAGTAGGTGCGCATGTCCCAGGGTACAACGTCTACAGCCCATTGTGAGCGACAGTTTAAACACATGTAACTGATAACTGTACATCTGTTCTTCTGTGCTAGTTTGACAATGTGGATCAGATGGTCGACCTCTTCAGCGAACTGGGGATGGATGTTTGAAGGGACAGAGGTAGGCCCTTGTGCCGCTTTTAAGGCATAAGAGACAACTGCATCAAGAAACTGCGGGTAGTCGGTGTTCATCATGTTAAAAGGCAACACTTCCCCAGAGGAGTGTCATCAAAAATGGCGATTTCATCGATGTGACATCATCAAGCATACCCTGCGCGGGACATCCTGCGGTACTAGCTGCGGTACAGTGGCGGTACTGATGGCGGTACAATGGCGGTACCTGGCGGTACTGCTTGGCGGTACAGCTGCGGTACCTGGCGGTACTAGCGGCGGTACCTGGCGGTACTAGCTGCGGTACAAATGTGATAGAGGCTGAGATATACCAGTGCACCATTGTCCTTAGCAACGCAGCTGTCAGTCCACAGGTGTGTATTTTGGATGAGCTTCAGATGCGAGTACGCTAATGTGAACTTATAATAAGATCTCGTATCAAGAACCAATATGCAGCTCGCACTGTTGATATGATGAAGCATTCAATAATAATATTAATAGTATATACACAACCTGTGATATAGGACTCCTTGCATACAGCATCACTATGTAAAACAGCCCACCATGCCCACCCTATGTATGGAAGAAGTCACCCTGACTTTCTACACAGTCGTCCCGAACATCTTACTGCAACCATACCATGCAAAGCTGACAGACGGGCCACCCATATCAACCCTGGCCATCTGGCGGTACAACGTAACGACGCCAGCCATCTGGCGGTACTGCGTACCGACACTGGCCATCTGGCGGGACTGAGTACCGACGCCGGCTATCTGGCGGTACCCAGTACCGACGCCAGCCATGCGGCGGTACTGAGTACCGACACTGGCCATTTGGCGGGACGCAGTACCGACGATGGGCATCTGGCGGTACTCAGTACCGACGCCAGCCATCTGGCGGGACTGAGTACCGACACTGGCCATCTGGCGGTACGCAGTACCGACACTGGCCATCTGGCGGTACTGAGTACCGACACTGGCCATCTGGCGGGACTGAGTACCGACACTGGCCATCTGGCGGTACTGAGTACCGACACTGGCCATCTGGCGGGACGCAGTACCGACACTGGCCATCTGGCGGGACGCAGTACCGACACTGGCTATCTGGCGGCACATAGTACCGACACTGGCCATCTGGCGGTACTGAAAACCGACGCTGGCTATCTGGCGGTACAACGTACCGACCCCAGCTATCTGGCGGTACACAGGCCCGACGCTAGCCACCTGGCGGTACTCTGTATCAACCCCAGGTGTCTGGCGTGACCCTATACCCTGACTAGATGACTCGCGGGACCACCTAACATTCATAGCTGACCAGCGGTACCATATACCTCGACCTCCCATCTGGCGGGACGCTGTACTCCATACCTAGCTGGCGGAACTGCCCACCTGCGGTACCCGGTACTCATTATGCCTGACTCGCGGCACCACATACCGCCCTTGACAGGCTGTCGGTACCCCATACATCCAACCCCTACCTCTCGGGACCTCGTACCGCCACTGGTAGTCCCGCGGTACTATGTACAGCCCAGCGGGAGCTAGTACCTGCACATATGGTCTGCGGAACATCCCTAGCCACAGATGGCTGGCGGAACCCTGTACCCCTGGCCTCAGGCGGGACTGTCTACCCCTTACCTGACCACACCCGCCCCTGCCGCAGCTACAGCTTACTTCCGACCACCAAGTGATGTTTGGTGACCGAGTTGTCGGCACTAAATGAGCCCTTGGTGGCCAACATTGTCGGACCTAGGGTGCTTGATTGTGTGAATGGTTGGAGGATTCGAACACGGTAAACTTCCTCCGAGCTGTACCGGCAAAAATGGTGGGCCGCGTGGATGTGAGCCTAGCATGTGAATTGAGCCTAGGATATTTGAACTTCGAGGCTTGCAAGCTGGTGAGTGTATTGCAACGCCCTGTAAGCGAATGCTTACGTATTAAAAGGACGAGATGCCTTTAACCATGCGGGCGATGGCGACGTCGGATGGGTCCGAGATTTCCGAACGACCGAAATACATGGCGGGACTTCGGGAACGAGACTTTACGTCCAGATGGAATGCTCGGGCCGCGAATGGAGAGAATAGGACGCCGGCGAAGCTGGATGCAGACGCCAATATCAGTCTCCCGCAACAATGGGGACTCTTGCAACCGGCCGAGCGTCAGGATGCGCAAGGGCGGGTATCCATTGCAGCTGACGCGAAGATGGACTGGAGAGGCACCCTGGCGCCAGGCTTAGACGGTGTCCGCTTGCTTGTCATAACGACGTTAGTTTGGGCATGGAATATCAGGGGAGACGAAGAACGCACAGAGTGGTCAAATCTGGCAATCGACATCCTACAGGTCCTTCATGTGTTGACTAAGCAGGCGGCGCTTCGACAGGCTGCAGAGCCGATGAGGGCGTTGCATGGCAGAGATGAGGGGCGTAAGAAATCGGCGCGCAAAGGGTACGTCCAATTATTCGGGCCGTTGGTTTAGCGGCGCTGAAGATCTTCCCAGAAAGAAGAGCGCTAAGCTTCTAGAGTCAGAGGGTGCTGCATGAAGATGACCTTCTGACTGGTGACGAGCCTGACGGTGGCACGAGCTGACGCTGGAAGTGGTAGTAGGGAGTGAAACGAGCACAGTTCGCATTCTCACAATCGGCGCGCGCACACGGCGGACCTTGACCGTCGCTGTCACGCTTTCTGACATGCCAGCTCGTATTTTCGTTGAGTTACCTGCATTGTGTACTTTTCACGAATACGGTGTCGCACACTATGCATTCGTGTCACATATCATGCATAAGAATTCATCCGGATTATAGACAACGACCGGAAGAGATGCCAGAGTTCAGTTTCCACCCCAGCGCTGCCGTATTCGGAGTCTCGATCTCTTCTGGTGGAGAGAATGACCAAGATATGCCAGTCGAGAATTAGACGGGTTGGGTATACTGCTCTATAAAAGCTTCGTCTTATGTCTTCGCAGGGCTCTAGCTTCCTGTCAAGCTCGGGGCTTAGAGGTCCGACTTCCAGCGCCGAGGGTGTGTCAACGCATGCGTCTAACACTGCTTTAGTACGTTACTATAGAATTCTTGGATGGTGCGTCATGTGAATCATCGTCTTCAGTTACTTGCAACATAATGACACGGGTATCGGTACGCTACAGCTCTCATAGAATACCTCAACAAGCATCTCCTCGCGTAAACTAGCGAATAGGCAAATTCAACAACTACTCGTGAGCCAGGGCGCTCCCGGCCTGTTGCAGCTCGTCGAGATTGATAGTCGCGAGAGACACAATGACTGTGGTAACGACGCGCCGCCCTGACCGCGGAAGTATGTATCAGCAAACAGCGGGATGCGGGAACGGCAGAGGGAACGGCAAGGCCGACCCGCGCCCAAACCGGCAGGTTGTGCTCAATGAGCCGAGAATGGCTGATAATGGCATTCTACGGGTCAAGAAGACCGAGAATGTCTCAAAGACTGTAGGCTCGTAAGTGCTCCTACTAGGTGCAGCAAGTGGTACTCGTACCTAGTGGGCAGGATCGCTAGGGTCATACCCGTTGAACCCGTCCCCCTCCCCGTGGGCAAGTAATCCCGTCCCTTGGAAGCCCCCGAACGATCCCCGTGGTAGACACTGAGTAGTCCGACCAGAGGCGGCGGCACAGGTCGGCGCGGTCGAACTTCGGTACGCACTGGAAGTCGATACACTCCGCTCGAAGGGCATGGCACATGACACATATAGCCCATGGGCCGTTCGGCAAGTATCTCAAGCATGCCCTTGATAGCGCCAGCTTGTAGATGGTCGAGCGGGTAGTACAAGGGCTACGCGTAATCCCACTCGGATCTGGTCCACAAATTGTCTGGCAAGCCGATGTTGAGCCGACGGCAGCGCGGAAGGCGTGAAGCGCACGCGATGCGCATCAAGCTGATAGCTTGGTGGTAGGGCATCGAGGACAAGAGTGCAGAGGGAGGACGACTCCGTGAATGGAGTCGATCGGTCGGAGTCTAGTAGTGCGGGCGCTGAAGGGAATGCAAGTACGAGTGCAGGAGCCTCTGTCAACGATGAAGCGGCAGACAGTGACGAGCAGGAAGCCGTGTTTGCTGATGCATACGCGGCCTCTCTGCAGTAGGTCGACATACGGCCGGACTCCGTAGAAGGCCTGCGTGACGAGCAGCACAGTCCTGACATCTCCGCTGGGTGCAACGGAGACCGGTCGTGGAATCAAGCTCAAGGAGTGATAAAGGCGGGCGGGACGGGCGAGAGTGGACGTTAAGTGTCCTGTTGATGATGTCTATATATGTACAACAAAGTATACAAGTGAGCACGTACCCGTTGATCTTTCTCGAGCAGAGTTGAATGTCCTGCATACTACTAGACGCAATAAGCACCAGCGATCAGGATAACATTCAGTAAAACCTCACCAGCCATCAGCGACACCAGTGTCAGCGACCAAATCCAGACTCGTCGGGCTGAACTGAACAGAATGGTTAGCATAGAATGCGAGCCTGAGCAAGCATAAACCTACTTGTTACAGTGGGCGTACTAGTGTCAGGGGGAGAGCACTATGAGGGCGAAGCCGGCTAGGGCCCCTGCAGTGCAAAAGATGGCCGCCAGAGCGCCTTATGACACAGTCGTCATCGGTCGCGAAGCTGGAAACCCGACGCGCAGAGCCTATAGCGCACCGTGACTAGCAATGCGATTCGGGAGGGCGGCTGCCGGACGAGCAAGTGGAACCAGAGTGAAAGTCGGTGGAATGGGAGGTGCACCGGACCGAGCCTTTCGTGTGGTCAGCGGCGAAGGGTGGGCGCAGATGCAGTGGCTTGCTCCAGTCATAGACTCGCCGCCCTACGACAGGACTACCATGTCAATGCCAGTTCTGGCAGTCAAGATCTCAGGCACTGCTCGTCGCATAGGTCGTGATGAGATAGGTCAAGTCAGCTAGGCTACGCTTATAGCACCGCACACGAGTACATCACTCAGTCATTTGCGAAGAAGTATGTTGAGTATATGGCCAAAAGGTCGCGGTTGATGGAGGTCATTGAAATACGCGCGTCAAGATGATAAACGAACAGGGGGAGCGCGCTTATTTTACTCTCACGCCGGCTGTCACCAGTTCCAAAAGCCTTTCTCGGACGCGAGCCGTCCTCTGCTGCCTGGCGATATGGCGGTCAGAACGTTCGGAAATTCGACCATTTGTATCACCCTTCTTTGCATTTTCCTACAACATTCGCGCGACTTAATTACCAAGTTTCCGCGACTTCATTCCCATCTCTTCTCTGTCGCGCCGGAGTCCTGAGCCTGCGTCCCCCGCCCTCCCGTTCCGTTGGCCGTCCCGTCAACGCGTATGCGTGGCCACTAAGCAGAGCTATCCAACGGTACCCATTATGTGGCAGACCGAGCGAGGACGAGGGAGGGGCGGAGGATGCGAAAGCGTGGTGACGCGGCGGCCCGAGCCGCGTGTTTGATTGACGCGCACACGTGTGTTGCCGCGTGTATTGCAACTCGCGTCGCCGCCCCCCTCGTCCTCCTCGTACAGCCTCGTATGCCATCTTCCGCTATCGTAGCTCATATACCTACTGCTTCTATGCTGGCGTAGAGGCCAGCATCTTGCCTCCCCTGCATTGCACCTTGTCTTGTAGTAGAAAATAAAATAAAATACACTGTGCCCTTCGGATTTCGAAGAAATATCATCTACTTGACAAAAGGTGCTCTGGTGCACTCACAAGACTCTATGAGGGATGTAAGGCTGGAGCGTACGAGGAGGACGAGGGGGGCGGCGACGCGAGTTGCGATACACGCGGCAACACACGTGTGCGCGTCAATCAAACACGCGGCTCGGGCCGCCGCGTCACC
>UWZB01000225.1:18487-31157 GCA_900536885.1 Peniophora sp. CBMAI 1063 | reverse complement strand
ACGTCCATGTTGGCAGTGCCAACGTCTCGCGCACGACGCGCGCGGCGGCAGTTATCGGCCCGAGAAGGACTTACCGTATCCCCACCCTTCACTCCAGTAGCGTACACAGCTGCCAGCGTACCCTCCTGGCATAGTTATGGACCTTCTACGGCCTCCTCCGGGCGAGGCGACACCCGGAAAAGTCGCAGGAAATATTTCCGCGATTTTCCGAACATTCTCACGCCTCTCGGTCGCTAGCTCTGGAAAACTTGGATTACTATGGACGCTATGGACGCTCAACAGTAAGGCACGTACTATCTGCGGGAGGTTTACTTGCGAGAATATAGCCCTAGTGACTTCTGTCCACGAGAATCGGACATATAGCACCATAGATAGGTCTAGTCCCTAGTATTTAATATACTGCTCATTCATCGAGAAGTCGAACGTCTTAGCTCGGCAAGCCGTACTAGCGCGCGTATATAGTTATTGTGCACAGATGCTAGCAAAAAGTGAGCGCTTCGGTGGCATCTTCCTAGTGTTTCAACATGTTTTCAAGAATAAACTCATGAAGAAAAAGACTTCTGGTATTATATGTGTACAAGTTTCCCCCAGTCTCTACTCTACGCCACTACAGTTCCAACACATGAAGCCTTACTAGACCACAAAGATGTGCGGTGGGACGAGCACCGTAAGGGACAAGACCAACAGAGTCGACAGCAGCCGACAACCTGCGGTCAAGGCGTGGGAAATGTTCGGAAAATCGCGGAAATATTTCCTGCGACTTTTCCGGGTGTCGCCTCGCCCGGAGGAGGCCGTAGAAGGTCCATAACTATGCCAGGAGGGTACGCTGGCAGCTGTGTACGCTACTGGAGTGAAGGGTGGGGATACGGTAAGTCCTTCTCGGGCCGATAACTGCCGCCGCGCGCGTCGTGCGCGAGACGTTGGGCCTCGGACTAGCCGGCAACCGTATGCCGCAAGCTTCTCCCACCAGACTACCGCCGTCCCATCCTTCATCGCCAACGTATGATCCACAACCACCGTGCTCAGCTCTGGAAGCAGCCCCTTCCCTCCGCCCTCTGTGAGAAGTACAAATGCGTCTGACGTCCACGTGTTGAGGTATAGGGTAGTGATCTCCGAGAATTGACTCAATCCGGCGACCAGATTCTGGTACTCGTCTTCCCTCCAGCTGTCCAATGTGCTGAGCGCCGAGTGGTCTTCTCCGTCGCGCAGAACCAATGTGCGAATGACAGGCGCGACAGCACGAGCGAGGCTCTTCAAGAGCCGCGGCATGTTTGTCGATGCGATCTCACGGTCCATCTTGATCGTGACGCCGTGCCCCGTGGTCGAGGCAACTGAAGGCGCCTCCAGGTCCGAACAGACTGAGGTCGAGATCACGTCGTACATCTTTTGCCGGTCGTTTCGATGGAGTGTTCTAGTGTATACGCCGTTCGACTGTGAGATTGCAATGGCGAGCACGTCTCTTCTAGGTAGTACGAGTTGAGGAGATAACGCTGATACAAAGTCTTCATATGGGTCGTCCCCGTCCGCGGCTTTGAAGCCTAACGAGACCGAGGCAGTAGTCGGGATCTCAATCCTTCTCAAAAACGTCCTGGCGAACTCCCAAGGGTCATAGGGAGAGTGTGATGAGCACCGCATCTCGACTTTCATGTGGGACAAATGAGGCAGCCGAGCGACAGCATTGGGCTCAGGAAGAGAATGTACTGCTTTAAAGTTCCCGTGCGTTCGTGGATTGCGCGGGCGTACTGCAGCGTCTACGTGAAGGTCTTCGAGTGCGGGACAAAGAAGCAGGATAGCGAGTAGCGGTTGCCACGACGGGTGTGCTAGGAGCTCGCCTGTGTCGTATAGTCTGAGCGTCGTCAGACGTGGCGCGGAAGTGAAAGGGAAGTAGCGAAGATCCAACTCGCAATGGCGAAGGTAGGGCGCCTCGATCTCTTTGTTCTTCATGGGCTGCGTGAGGGCGGGTTGTCTCACTCGCAGGAATTGTAGGTGAGGCAGGTTTTGGGGGAAGTCGAAGACACCGCTCCAGGTGCGTAGATCGCTGATACCACTGTCATTGATTGTGTGCGCACGACGCAAAAGATCGGGGCGGCGGAACATTTTCCCTCTCAGCTTGATACCGCTGACCTTGTCGAAATCGAACGTGAGAGGTCCTTGTCTTGCGCGCCTCAGAATAGTCTCGTATGCAGTTGGGAGGTCGAGCAGTATCCCGGCCCAGAGGCGCGGAGAGTGAAGACCAACTTCACGCCATGAGCGTGTTACATGCGTAAGACTTATCCAACCCAAGGTCCCAGCTCTTCCGAGCTGAACATTCGCCGCCGCCGGGGGGTCGACCTCAGCAGCAGCGATGAAGATATGATAGATCAAGTCCGCGGGAAGCAGCACCATGCTATTATCCACTGTCGCAGCACGTAATGCAAAAAGAGGATGAGTATCAAGCGAGTAACAGGTCAGGCTGGCGGTAAGTTGGCGGTGGCATCCAAGAGAGTTCAGGGTAAGTTGAAGAAATTCGAGCGGGCGCGCGGGCGGGCGTCACGCTGATCCGCATTTCGGGTCCACCCGACGCTTATTCGCCTCTTTTCGAAGTCTCGAGAGCTCGGTGTGAATAGTTGAGTATAATACATAAGCAAGAATAACGAAAGCGATAACGATACAAAAAAGTCGCCGAAGACGTATTTAAGCCCTGAAAAATGGTACATTACATCCTTACACCTCTTGCTCATACACATCCTCAGCCGCCCACTCATCCTCCTTATCGCTCTCCCCGACCCCAGCCGTGCCACCTTCCGTGACATAGTCGTCTGCATCTCCGGCCTCCTCGTCCTCCTTGTCATCGTCGAACGTATACAGCTTATCCTCCGTTTTGCTCGTGCCATCCTCTGAGAATAGGCCCTTTAGCGCGTCGTAATTGATGCGCTTACTGTACTTGCTGCTCTTCTTCAGTAGGTTCTTGACGGACTCGGCTGCCGTATTGCCAGAAGGAGTGGACGCGTCGCGAGGCTTGTTGTTTGATTTGCGCCGCTTGCGAGTCTTCTTAGTCTCACCCGTCTCCTGCTGCTCCCCGCGCGCTGAAGATGGTGTCAGAGAGCGCAAAGAAAATATTGAGCTGAGCATACCAGCGATGGCTTCCAGATAATCGCGGTTCATCTCCACCCATACCCGCTCTTTCAGCTTGATCTCGTCCTCCGTGAGCAAGAACGCATCCAGCTCATCCTCGTCAAGCCCGAGCAACTCGTCGACGACCTCAATTTGGGCACGCCGTCGTTCGTCCGCCTCCTGCAGTGCTTCCACCAACTGTTCTCCCTGCGCGTTGTGCAAGAACGTCGTGACTTCGTCTGCAAGCATTGCAGACGCAGATGCCTCAGCGGGATGCTCCTCTGGTAGGTCGGCCAGTTTCTTGCGCAGCGCCGAATCGTCAGTCTTATCGAGATCTTCGACGAGCGTTGCGGACGTGGATGGGATGGAGGTCTGGGTAGGCGCGAGTGTAGAACCTGATGTATATGGTTGTGAGATGCCGAGCAGCGTGGGGTCGATGTTCTCGTCGTGGACCTGGGACTCCCCTTCTACCTCATCGGCAGCGTCGGGGAAGAAAAGAGGTTCGGGCTGCGATGTACCAGCGAAGATGCCTTGATTCAACAGCGCAGGATCAAAGTACGGGCGCGCGAGGTCTGGTACCGGCGCGGGCGTGCCATTGAATTCGGGGTTGGCTTCAGGCTCGGGGGTCTCTTCGGCTTCCTCGTCACTATCATCGATCCCAACACGACGCTTCTTCCTCTTCTTTCTGCGCCCCTCGCTTTTCCCCTTCCCCTTCTTCCGTTTGCGCTTCTTTCCCGTCGCGTCCTCATCCATATCCTCTTCGCCCTCCGCCTCTTCCATTTCCTTCTCCTTTCCCTTAGTGTATGCAGGTGGATCCATCTCCTCGTCCAACCACACCGTCCGAAAGTCCGTAAGAGTCAAAGCTCCGCTAGGCGTGTTCTTAAACTCTTCGAGACGCTTGCGTAGTGTGGTGTCGGCAATCTTGACAACTTGAACAACTTCCTCCACAGAACGTCGGAAGTTGTTCATGCGGGCGGCGAGTAGAAGACAGGCGCCGCAGATACCGGCGGGCCGGCGACCTTTGGTCATCCAGTCGCGGTCGAAGCGCTGAACGAGTCGAACAGCGTCAAGTGTGACTTTCTGAGTCTCTTCGCCGAACTCGAGGAGAGCTGCGAAGCGGGCAACATAGTGGGAAGGGTCGACGAGAGGTAGTTGTAGGTTCAGGGTCTGTACGAGCTGCAAGTATGTGTGACCCAACTCGAAGACATTCACCTGTGGTCACAGCGTCAGCCGCTGATGTACAGCAGTCCAAGAATAATTGATACATACCTGAAGCAGGTCGGAGAAATCAATCAACATGTAGTTCCGCGTCTCCTTCTGGCGGCAAGCGATATACAAGCACACCGCGACGACGTTCAAGCTCTTGCGACCCTTGGTGAACTTGTGCTCGACCGCCAGGGTATACAGTCGGGTTGCTGCCAGTGAAACGTTATCCGATAGGCGCAGGATATGTGCAATGCTAGTGATCTTCCGCTGGGCTTCATCACGTCAGCTGTGGCTCCCAAGTCCGTATTTGGCAAGACGCTCACCATTCGCGATGGTCTGTTCTCGAGACTCATTACTCCCCCGGTTACCGAAAGGTCCGCCCATACGTGCGTGAGCTGAATATAGATCAGAAACATGTTTTCGGTTTCAGCGCCGCGGGACGTACTGGCTCCTTGTCCGACATAAGCGCCTTGCACCATTGCGGCACCCGTTGATGTCTCGCCAAACGTGACCTCGTTCACGATAGCATTTTCTTCGACGACAGTTCCGCAGCCCATGCAGAAGCCGCTACCACTGGCGTGGTCATATTCTATGACCGTCTCGGCGCATGAAGGGCATGCAGGCTGGAAGAAGTTGAATATTCGCTCATAGTATGAAGCCAATGGGGCTCACCATATCGAGAATCTCAAAGTCCTAGTAGTCGTTCTACAGTATTTCGGAGATTTGAACGTGAAGCCAGTGTGCGCGGAGACATTCAAGAAAGATGGACGCAAGAGCAGAGTTACAGGACATTAAACCGGCGAGCAGGGCCGAAGTGCCGAGCCTTGCGCGCTTCTTTCTCGCGCCGACTCGAAGTTCGCAAATCGAAGCTGCTCTTTGACCTGACACGTTCCTTCACGATCTACAGAGGGAGTTTTCCTAGTATCCTGGTTTCTCCCTGTGCGACCTACGGTCTGTGGGTCCAGCCGGTTCCGACGGCGTGAATCGCCAGTCAAGGCACCCTCCCCGACGTGAACGCTGCTAGAAAGATCGCCAAATAAACCAAGCCCAACGGCCGTCGGAGCAGCCCGCCACCCGACCTGCTTCCCGCACCCACAGCGGCCTGCGGCTCACGACTTTGCGCCCATCGACAATATCTTTGAGAGGCTGTGCCACCGTTCCAGACATCCAGCGGAAAGCCGAAGGCTCCCCGATTGTCTGACTCGTGCGTTGGCCGTCATCGTACGCGCGCGTCTCTCGGTCGTCCGCCCGACTGTGCTTTGGCCCTGGCGCTTTCACCGCCTTGCATTCACTCTTTGTGCCCTTTGACATCTTGCCATGTTGCATCGCGATAACGCAACTGGAGATGGCCATCTACCCTCTGAATCGGTCACTACAGGCCGCACTTCCGCATAAGTTCTCCCGCCACTCGCACTTCAAGCGTATCGGAGCGGAGGGTGTTCAACTAGCTTGCCTTGCGTCGCACATACTTGTACTATGGATGGTTGTCTCCATGCAACATGCTCGATACTCTTTCCGAGCCTCACACAGAGATATGAGACCCGATATGCCTCGTTCATATTCCCGTTGATCTTGGCTGTTCCTTAAGGTGATGGGCGCGACACTTCCCATGCACATTCCGCCTCCCGATCCGCAGTACTATGCTGCATCGCCATAGCTCCCCGGACGCGCCTGGAACGCGTGTATAAGTACTGTCCTCAGTACGCCACCCAGTATTCCCATCCGCTCTTCCCCTCTCCTCCTTCCGCCTTTCTTTGGATTATATATTCCTACCTTTCCTTCTTGAGTCAGCAACATGAGCCAGTACAGTAAGCCCACATGCCACACACATTCTCAGCGCATACTGAACCGCCCGCTCAGATATCACGAACCTGCCTCCAGGTGTTACTATCGATGACATCTCACCCTACGGCTATGTTCCTACACGAGCCATTTCTTTCCTCTTTCTTGCACTCTTCGGTCTCAGCACAGGTACGCTTATAATCGGATCCGATCCGGCATGTTCCACTGAATCTGCCTCTAGCAACACATCTAGCACAAGCGATATACTTCAGATTATGGTTCCTACTCCCTACCGTGGTACTCTGCGGTCTCGGCGAGTTGACTGGCTGGAGCGGCCGACTATGGTCATCCTACAATATTCAAAATGACAATGCCTTCCTCATGCAGTATGTCTTAAAGTTGATGACTTCGCAGGATCTTTTACTCATCATCCTAACAGGATAACGACCACCATCATCTCGCCCACACCCTTGATCGCTGCCAACTTCATCATGCTTGGAAGGATCATCTATAGACTTGGGGAGGGCTACAGCCGACTGAACCAGCGGTGGTGTAAGCTGCTCTCTTTGACTGGTCGGCAAACCTATCTCATATATTCTTGCAGATACCCGCATTTTCTTGTCCTGCGACATCATTGCTCTCGTCATTCAAGGTGCTGGTGGTGGCATCGCCTCTAGTGCCAACGACAAGGCCGGCTCAGACCTCGTAAGTCTTCGATCGCCGCTTCTCGCGACCCAGACTGACCATGCTCATAGGGTGCCAACATTATGCTGGCCGGTATCATCTTCCAGCTTGTCTGCATAATCATCTATACGGCGCTCGCGGCGGAGTTCCTTTGGCACTACGTCAAGGACCGTCCTTTCCGCCGCGCGTTTGTATATGAGCATCGCTCTCAGACGCCTCGCCGCTTGAAGATCATGCTTCTCGGCATGTGCATCATGACCGTGCTCTTGTTCATCCGGTCGATCTACCGTACTGTGGAGCTTGCGGACGGTTGGGATGGTGTTATTATCAACACTGAGTGGCCTTTCGGTAAGCCAAT
The DNA here is from genome assembly GCA_900536885.1 of Peniophora sp. CBMAI 1063. Taxonomy (NCBI): domain Eukaryota; kingdom Fungi; phylum Basidiomycota; class Agaricomycetes; order Russulales; family Peniophoraceae; genus Peniophora; species Peniophora sp. CBMAI 1063. Next base: position 24,034 of record UWZB01000225.1, on the reverse strand, counting down.
TGTTGCAGACTCATGCACCTCGCAGTTGCTGACAGCAATACAGACATCTTTGACGGTGCCATGATCACCCTCGCTATGATCACGCTCAATGTCATTCACCCCGGTTTCTTCCTCGTACCAGAGGAGTACACTGAGGAAGATGCCCTTGCAGCCAGGGGAGGGAAGACAAGTGCCGCGTCCACACAGTCAATGCTCGAGTACCGCCCCAGCACTGCCACCACCGCTGTCTGATTTCGCCTCTGTCTCTTGTTGTTGTCATCGCTGCCTGCTACTTACATCTGTACTGTATCACTGGTGCTTATACTTCCGTGCTGGGTTCCCCTTGGACTTTCGGACTTCTATTCCTTACGATTCCCTACGATTCCGGCGCATGGACTCTCAGCCTGCCCTCCACTGTATCACTCATATATTTCCTTAGAGTTACAGTCAATCTCATACACTTTGCGGATCACACTTTCGAGCAAGAGCGAATCTCGTATAGCTTGTTGCGTGGAAATGGCCGCGACGTCAAGCGAAGAGGTCAAGACCTGGCAGCTCGGTCAAGCTCTTGACGACTTTACTCGGCTTCAAGTCGGTCAAAGCGTCCGCCCACTCTGCGCCGGTCCGGTTAACCCATATAGCGCTTAGTCCAACGTTCCGCGCGCCGGTGATGTCGAAGGGGTTGCTAGATTCGCCGCGTTGAGTCTGCGAATGAGGATCCGAGAGGCTTGGGCGATGACCTACCCGCTGACAAGGTAAACGCTCTCCGGGCTGCTTTCTTTGCCGACATACTTGAGCAGGCCCTTGTATACATCCGGGGTGGGCTTGTACTTCTGTACGCTCTCGACGAGAAAACCTCGCGGGATCAGTGAGGATATGCCGCCCGCGTCGAGAGCAGAGCCAATCATCTGCGATGCCCTAGGTTCAGCGAACGGAGTACTTTAGGCTGCGTGAACACAATCGCACCTTCGGTGTACCTACATTCTCTCCATAAGGTCATGGCAAAGGACAAGGCCAGGCAGCCGTACCGTTACTGAAGACCAGGACGTCGACATGACCACGCTTCTGCAGTTCTTTCAATGCGTCCACCGCGTCCGGGAAGCTGGATTACAACGGAGTTCGGTTAGTTGACACTCCAATCGGCGGTCCTTGGTCCATCAAACTCACGCCCCAAGCTCCCAGTACGCATTACAGACATTGTCGACCGTACTGTCAGAAACAGTGTATCCCGACTCCTTTGCAGCGTGCAAGAAGCTCTGGCGCGTGACGAAGTCGAAAGGTTTGTAGAGCCCTGAGACCGTTGCAGTTAGGCAGAGTCAGTATGTCGCTGTACAAAACCTACCCATAGAGTTCAATCGGAAGGTATAAGTGAGCTGCAACTGTCTCCATAGGCCGGCGAGTGCCTTCGCCTTGTCATCGCTGATGGAAAGTTCCTTGCCCAGAGCGGCAGATACTGACGACGTGTCGAGCAACGTGCCGTAGACATCAAACGCTAGAGTCTGCTTCGGTGGGATTGGAGGCATGATGACTGTCGATTGGCAGTGGGAGCGCTGCTACCCGTGGTGTTTTGAGGCAGGCAGCCTCGGGAAGACGGCGTCCCGATATGTGGCACATGATGTCACTGTGGTCTTGTTCTCACGGTCGTTACCAATACACTCTGGAGGCGGCCGCGTCCGTCTTGCGTGATCGCGACGCGAGAATGCGCATTGGGCACGTATGATATGAAACCGTAGAGTAGTTCTAGGGTGCATCGTTCGAGCGCTTATTCACAACTCAATCGTTTGCCACCACGACCACGCGCTTTGCGAAGTTCCTACCAGAGACTACGTCGCACATCGCTCGGCTGACTGTCTCGAGTCCCTGCGATACTTCTTCGCGAAACTTTATAGCGCCATCTTTGACGAGTTGCGGCATAGTCGCGTAGAACTCGTCCTCAAACGGAGGAAGCATGGCATGATGGAGAAGGCCCTGTAGAGTCATCGCCTTGCCGGTGATCATACCAAAGTTCTGCACAAGTCCGGGTAAGCCTATACGAGCAAAAGGGAAGAAAGGAGTGTCGCACCTCAAGAGTGTATGGCTCCTTGTTGTACAGCGAAGGCATCCCGTTCTCGATGAATCTTGCGAAGCGGTTGGCGCTCGCTATCGCTGCGTCAAGATGCTCGCCACCCACGTTGTCGAAATAGACGTCTATCCCCTTCTCGCGCGCAAGAACATCCCATACCCGTTCCTTCTTATAGTTGAAGGAGACATCAGCACCACACTCTGATGCGAATGCAACTTTGTGGTCGGAGCCGGAGGACGCGATTACGCGCAGACCATCACGTTTCGCAAGCTGCACAACAAGCGAACCGACAGCGCCTGCGGCGGTCGAGACGAAAGCGACCTCGCCAGGTTTAGCTTTACTGTAGCCCTTCCATCCCAGATATGCAGTCTGACCTAGCCGATAATGATGTCAGTCAAGCAAGCTTAGAGATGAAGTCGAGCAGCGGACGCGCCTGGCATGCCGAGGACTCCCACGTACAGGGTCCACGGAAGGCCTATATCCTCGATCTTGCGGAAGGGGATGACGGGAAGCAGTGGTCCGGTGTAGACTGAGTACTCTTCGTGGAACAGCCAGCCATGCACAACATCTCCAGGTGAGTAATTTGCATCCTCCGAGCGGATGACTTTGCCTAGCCCGTAGCCGTAGATGCTACGGCGACAATGTCAGTGAGAAGGAAATGTCACGTTGATCACAGAGACTTGCGGTTTATCGAGCGCATACTTGGGGATGTACGGTTTGAGTTTAGCGTCGAGGGATCTACCATGCATCATGTTCCGCATGAAGGTGTCTATACTCAAGCAGAGGGTCTTGACCAGGAACCCGCCGTTCAGCTCGACGTTATCGAGGTCAATGGTCCCGGAGTTGTCGCATTTGATATGCACGTCTGGTTCAAGATACTCTGCGTGGTATCGAGTTAAGTTAAAGCCGTAACGCGAGCAACAGATAGCATATACGCACCTCCGGGCATAGCGGCGTAGCATGCGCGGGCATTTCGAATCGGAGCCATGTCTCGCCGCGCGCCTTCGACGTACTGAGGAGGATGACGATGGGTCTCGATCATGCATGGAGGAACGCTATATATAGTGAGTCTGCGTGCTGTCTTATGTGTTCATGGATAGTGAACACCCGGAGATTCGAGATTGCAAAATGGGTGGGTGTAAGCACCCTTTCGTCAGAGATCATGACTAAGCTTCGAAGGAGACTGAGAGCAATGAAATCCAAGTCGCATGGTCATTAGAAAGTCAACAGTCCCACGATACGGTTGAAGATAACAAGCACCCGTACACGATATCGCTAGAGGTCATAGCTCAATCGTCTGCCACGATGACGACCCGCTTTCCGATGTTCCTGCCCAAACCCTGATCGTGCAGGGCTTGACCCACAGTCTCAAGTCCATGCGAGATGTCCTCACGATACTTGAAGACACCATCCTTGACAAGCTGTGGCATCACTGCGTAAAACTCGTCTTCGAACTGGGGATAAAGGGCGTGATGAAGGAGACCATGCATCGTGATGCCCTTGCCGATGATCAGACCGAGGTTCTGTGAAGCGCTTCAGTGAGATGTGTGGATCGGAGCGCAGTTCGAGCACCGCACCTGGACGTTATACGGCTCGCTATTGTAGAGAGACGCCATGCCGCACTCGATGAACTTTGCAAACTTGTTCGCGTTCGCAAGGGCACAGTCGAGATGCTCTCCTCCGACGTTATCAAAGTAGACATCTATCCCCTGCTCGCGTGCAAGGACATCCCATACGTTGTCGGTCTTGTAGTTGAAGGAGACATCCGCGCCACACTCCGATGCGAACGCCGCTTTGTCGTCGGATCCAGAAGAAGCGATGACGCGCAGACCATCTCGCTTCGCAAGCTGTACGACAAGAGAACCAACAGCACCCGCGGCGGTCGAGATGAAAACAGTATCGCCAGACTTGGCTTTGCTATAAACCTTCCAGCCCCAATATGCGGTCTGGCCTGTGCGCCGTCATCAAAAAGCTGAGCCAAATGCGGATGTCCAATAGGCGTACCCGGCATACCGAGCACACCTGTGTAAACGGACCAGGGTACAGAAATATTCTCGATCTTCCGAAAAGGGATGACAGCCGTCAGCGGACCGGTGTAGACCGAGTATTCCTCGTGATGCAGCCATCCGTACAAGACATCACCGGGTTTCACCGACGGATCCTCTGAACGAATGACCTTTCCAAGGCCATACCCAATTAACCTGCTCGGGAGGTGAACAATCGTCACAGACGCGTGGTCGATGGTGGTGAAGGAGCGTACGGTTGGCCAAGCTGATATGCGGATATGTAGGACTGTATCTTCGGGTCCAGCATTCTTTCGCTCATCCTAGCACGCATGGATGGATCTATACTCAGGCAGAGCGTCTTCAACAGGAACCCGCCATCGAGGGCTACGTTGTCGAGGTCGATGATCTTCGAGTCGTCGTACTTGACATGTACATCGGGTTCGATGTGTCCTGCGTATGGACAACGTTATTCAGTGCAAGCAGAGAACATCAATTGCAGGTCGTGCACACACCTGTAGGCTCCGCTGCATAATACACTCGAGCATTGCGAATCGGCGCCATGTCCTATGAATGCGCTCGGGTAAGTATGAGACGCCGAGAACGTACGAGCGAGGATCGCTGCCATCTATATCCTCTGCTTTCACGCCATCAGCATCTTCACATAAAGTTCCAAAGCGGACATTCCAGCGCGCTCTCGTCAACGATCAGCACAGGCAGCGGCAACGAAGGCGCTCAAGTCAATGCATCGACCACCTTGCCGTCGGAGTTGCGATCACGAGCAATCGCAATCGCCGAACATTGGACGCTTCCATCGGCGTTATCAGGGATATAGCGGGCGCATTCACCGCGCACCTCACAGGATGACATCAGCATAAGGACGAGCGTGAGATAGATGCGCAGAGTGCGTTCACAGAGAGCCAACAGAGCCGCATTACGTATTTTCACCGTTACACCGGAAAGGCATCCTCGCTAGGCATTTCAAGTTTGCCAGTAGGGCTGTTATACATGGGTCAGTACATTCGTATTCAACTGAACGGCGCCCTTCAGTCTTCCGCCACAACTACCACCCGCTTGCCGAAGTTTTTGCCCGAGCCAACATCGTTCAGGGCCTGGCCGACCGTCTGGAGTCCGTTGGTGACGTCCTCGCGATACTTGATAGTGCCATCCTTCACGAGCTGAGGGATAGTTGCGAAGAATTCGTCCTGGAACTGCGGGCGTAGGACGTTGTATAAGAGGCCTTGAAGGGTGATGACCTTGCCAATAGCCTGACCAAGGTTCTGCGCAGATAGGGCCAGGTGTGAGCAACTTGACAGATGGAAAGCAAGAAGCTGCGTACCTTAAGAACATACGGCTGTTGCCCATTATATTGGGATGCCATCCCGCACATGAGGACCCTCCCAAACCTATTCGCACTCGCTAGCGCCGCATCGAGGTGGTCACCTATAGCGAGCAACCATGAGCTTCCGCAACCATTGGGGATAGATGAATCGATAATGAAAC
>UWZB01000225.1:0-18455 GCA_900536885.1 Peniophora sp. CBMAI 1063 | reverse complement strand
GGATTGAAGGATGAGATGAACCCAGCGGGTATGAAGGGATCGACAAATGCCTCCATGAGAAAGGCGATTTGGGCAACAGTCACTCACCGCCGACATTATCGAAGTAGATGTCCAAACCCTTCTCCTCGCGCTCAAGAACATCCCACACTTTCTCCGTCTTGTAGTTGAACGAGACGTCCGCGCCGCACTCCTTGGCATACGCAACCTTATCGTCGGATCCTGACGACGCGATGACCCGCAAGCCGTCGCGTTTTGCCAGCTGTACGACGAGAGAGCCTACAGCACCAGCGGCGGTGGAGACGAAAGCGGTTTCGCCCGCCTTGGCTTTGCTGTACGCTTTCCAGCCGTAGTATGCAGTCTGGCCTAGATCATGAATGTCAACAGTTGGTTGCTCGGTGAGCGGATGAGACGTACCTGGCATTCCAAGGACGCCCGTGTAGACTGACCAGGGCAGTCCGATGTTCTCAAGTTTGTGGAATGGGACAAAGGGTGTCAACGGTCCATTGTAGACCGAATATTCCTCGTGAAACACCATGCCGTGCACAACATCCCCCGGCTTGTACGCCTCATCCTCCGAGCGTATAACTTTGCCAAGACCGTAGCCGTATAGGCTACAGAAACAGTATGCTGTGAACAAAAACACACACAAGTGTACTCAAGCTGATGCGCACGATTGATTAAACTCGAAAGGCGGCGTGTACGACTTGATCTTGGGGTCCCGCATTTTGCCTCGCATGTAAGGGTCGACGCTCAGGCAGAGTGTTTTGAGCAGGAATCCGCCATTGAGCTTGACGGTGTCAAGATCGATTGTTCGCGAATCGTCGTACTTGACGTGCACATCGGGCTCGATGTACTCTATTCAGAAGAATAAGCTTGTCAATCAGCTGTGGTACATGAGGTACGATAATAAGTCGACATGCCTGTTGGTACAGCAGCATAATACGCGCGAGCGTTACGGATTGGTGCCATTCTCGGATGTGCGTTGCGGGGTGGAAAACTCGAGAGGACGAAGGATGAGCATGCCGTGCTTTATGGCAGCCAAGACGCGACTGACCCTCCGAAACGGGAGTGTGGGGTAGACCGTTCCGGAAGACAGGCGATACAAATCCCGACGAATATCGGGGTCTGCGGCTACTCCAGGTTACCGATGCCGGTTCGTGGCCTCATGGATCGCTGAGGGCTCTCCGTAGCGCAAGACACGCGTTCCCTCGAGGGAGGACGTAACGTACAAAAGATATGGGGATAGAGGTTCATGGGTGTGGCATGAGTGAGTCGGAATGAAGGCGGCGACGACTGGAAACCTGGTAACCACGTCGACCGAAATAGACTTATCGTATTGAAGTTTAGAGAAATCCCTAGAAATCCCTGGTAGTATATCGGCTAGTACACCCGCTTGTCAAGGCAAGCGCGCGGGAGAGCGGGGTTCGACTCCCCGCCAGGGAGTCACTCGTGGTGAAGGTAGTCGAGTTTTTTCATTCCGCGTCTTCCCAACGTAGACGAAGAGTTCGGACGGATACATGTGATTTAATGTGGGTTCTCAGTGACTAGTACAGCAGTAGCATGAACCTAGAGTCTGAAACAATGTGTACAGGGGAATATGATGTGACAGTAATAATTTTCATCTAAGGTGATTATTGGGGTCAAAAGTTACAAGCACCACACAAGAGATCGCAGGTCAAGACGGTTGTTCAAAGAACGGATGGATCGATATCGTAGTTGAAGGCGAGATGAAACGGAGCGAAAGGGTCGTAATCGGAGCGCGCTTTCAACAGCGGCGTCACCTTCCCGGGGGAGACGAACACTATACCGAGGAGGATGATGTCTTCGGCTTGCAGACAGCCGACGCCGGCACCGAATCGCCAGCCCTGCTCCGTCATGGTCGTGTCCTGTTGGCTCGCGTTCTGTTTGATGGTGTGAGAGTTAGGGCTAGTACAAGGTACGGAGAGGAACAACTGACATTGACGCATTCGCGGACCTTAGCGGCCACGATGCGCGCGAGCCTCTGCGCGGAGACAGTCCCATTCGCGGGACACCGCAGCTGGATCTGGCGCTCGTAGGTCGTGTAGTTGGGAAGCTAGATAGCATCTACGTCGTCAGAAATGCGGTCAAAAGCAGAGGTTCGGAGAGCGCGCACGTTGATGATGACTTTGAGCGACGTTCCAGAAACACGAGTAGGGGTGTTCGGGATAGTCTCGTAGTTGGTGTTGGCAGCGACGCTCACACCCGTGCCTCCGTCGGACCGCGCGAAGAAGAGAGGGAGCATGTCGGTGCGCTGGAGTGCGCTCTCGCTCCTTTTGGTGCCCCTGAACGGGACGAAGAGTCCCATCGGTACGATGAGCCAAGGCTCAGGATCAACGAGGTCAAACACACACCACTGAGTCCAGCCCAGATCAGGCGTGTTAATGCCGATCCGGTCAGTGATGTGAAGCCGGAGCGCATCATGTGCGGCGAATGCGATGCAGGAGAGAGGGATATGGTGTACTGCGGCGGCCTCGTTCAAGAGTAAGACGATAGAGTCGTCCAACGCCGGGGCATGTTCCGCGCCAACATAACCTGCCCGCACGAAGCGGCGCATGCGCTCCAGAGCAACATTGACGCCGAACGCACGAGCAATGACGGTATTCTCGAGGCGCTGGCGCAGGACGAGCTCCGCATTAAGGTAGTCGGTCATCGGCGATAGGAAAGTTTTGCGGCTGGCGAGAAAGATTTGAAGGAATAGACGAAAATGATGGCAGGGAGACGCCGTGTACTCAGCCTGTTATAGTTTCGGTTTGTCCAATCTCAGTGATATCGGGCGAGCAATTTGCTGCTGACCGAGGGCCTTTGTCAACCCTAGTACGGGAATTGGACACACGAACGCCGGCGGGTTCAGAGTGTAGCTGACTCGAGGCTTGCTGTCCTGTGCAAGGGACTCAGATAATATCGTTCTAGAAAACGCTGAACTGTACGAGAATGTTGTGCGATGGGCTGAAAGACACTCACTTTGAAGGTAACAGTCTCTCATATGTCAGTAGCGACGAAGCACTCGTAGCAGACAACTCAGTGTGCCCCAAGTTCAAAGGCACGTCAGCTCGTGGTCTCACAGCTCAGCTGTGGAAGCCCAAGCTGCGCTCAAGCGTCTAGCGGGACTTCAGATGTCAGTTCCTGGGGAAGACGATGGAGCATTGCAATTGGATCCATACACAGTGCCAGGTCCATAGATGGACCCACAAGTAGCTTTCCTCGTTCGGATCCACCACTTAGAACGCAGGAGGGTTGCCGCTGAGCTGATTTTTTCGAGCGTACTCTACACGGACTCGGTAAGCGACGCGTGGCAACGAGACCAACGCGTACATACCTGTATATCGAGGACAGCCCTACAAGTTCTTGCGAGGGGCAGCACACTGAAAGACAGTCAGACGAATGCATGCAGGGATGTTCTTCACAGGTCGGTGGCGCTGCTGTAGGGCGCATGGGAGATGCGTGAGGCGCGCGCGGGGTTGATCGCAGTAAATGCGCTGTTTGCGGAAAAGGCCTCCCATGGCCGTCCGGTCGGATCGGATCCCCAATCTGGTACAACAAAGGTCAATGGTCCCCACTCTACGACAGGTCACGGCGATGGCGCAATTAGCATGCATCGATGACGACGGCGAGCGGGCATCGTGGCAGATGCTGCATCAAGGACTCTGGGTGCGGACCACCAGCAGTCAATTATCTCGAGCATCCACAAGTAAGTGGTACAAGGGTCCATCACCCGATCCTGCCGGGCAGGAATTCACAGGAAGACGGTAATTCGGTGGCTGGCTTGCAGCACTGGCCTGCCCGCAGTCTATAATAGGCGCACTCGTGTACACATAGTGTCCAAGGTGAGACGAACGAAGGTCCAATGTCACCGCTTGCAAGCCCTCCGCCCTTAGCGCAATGGTATCCACTACGGTTGGAGAAGAGCCGGGTGAACAGCCCATTTGCGTCGACGAGACGTATCGCACAGCTCGTGATCCAGGCCAGGGCGTTTCGAAGTCCGCCAACTGAGTCGAAGAGTCCAACCAACTCCGCGGATATCCACGGGAGCCCGCGTCGCCGTTGTGGTCCCACTTCCGTTCCGCGTGTACTGTGAAGAGCGAAGGCGAGTATGCTCCGAGCGCATTCAAGCCTGCTGAACTGGAGCCTGGGGCATAGCAGTGCTCTGAATTCAAGTTCATTATGTGAGTGGACCGAGGCATCAAAAGACTTCGCGAATGAACACCCCAGAGCATGATGGTGGTGGACTGGGTCGAAACCTCGACATGGGTGGGCAACCGCGGTGGATGGCCTTGCGGGCCGTAATTGCCGCGACGCGATCACATGAGAAGCTCATAAAGGCGACCATGTCCAGGAGAGCCTCGTGGGCTGCGGTTTTGACATCGACAGGCAAGTAGTGGTGGTGGTAGTCGAAAGACAAGCACGCCTGGCGTACCGCACAAGAAACACCGGGAGGCACTGCACGGTCACGTGAGAAGACAGGGACGGCGCGTTTTGCGCGTCTTTCAAGTCTCCGACGTATTCCGAACTTCGTAAGCAGGTGAAAACTTCTCCGTCTCAATCTCTGAATATGCTTTCTAAATATGCTCGAGAGGCTTATTATCTGCTACCGCTGAGTAGTATAGAAGGATGACTCCGCATAATAAGCACGGCTGAAGCCTGACGGTACTGGTATATGTAAGGCCCAGTGAGCCCGTTGCTGTACTGGTAAAGGGGCTACTAGGTAAGTCGTAAGAAGTTCATTTGTATTAGTGCGGCGAAGAGGCGTAGCGTACTTTTGGCATACATTATATATGCAAATCTGGTATACTGGTATCATGTGGCAGGTATCAGAGTGGGGAGGGATGCGGTTCGTAGATCAATGCATCAGTCAGTTCATACTCGTATTACCTTACGGCCAACCAGATGGGCCGAGAAGGTTGTAATCAGAACGAAGGCTCAAAAGAGGCGTTACCTTTCCAGGAGACACAAAGATCAGGCCAATAAGAATGACATCACCGGCCTTGATGCATTCACCGGTCGTGCCGGACTTCCAACGTGGGTCGTTCCAGTGCGAGATCGTCGCGTTCTCGCGCTCAGCATGCTGCCAGCTGATGTTAAAAACCATCGAAAGAGATGAAGAACCGTAGTACAACTCACCTCAATGCAGCTGCGTACTTTCGCAGCCACCAGACGGGCAAGGCGGCGCGCTGAGACTTTAGCGTTGGGAGAACGAAGTTGGATCTGACGTTCGACCAGTGAGTAATTGAGAAGCTATTGAACCCGTCAGTCTCATGAGGGCCAGATGAAGAGAAATACGGCTGCTCACTCTCAGGGTGACCTTAAGGGAAGTTGCCGAAACTCGGGTGGGTGTGTCCGGGATAGCCTCATAGTCAGCGTCCGCAGCGACGCGCACACCTACACCGCCATCAGACCGCGTGAAAAACAGCAGTAACATGTCAGTGCGTTGAAGAGCACTCTCGCTCCTTTTGGTGCCCTCGAAAGGGGTAAAGAGATGTTGTGGCACAATCAGTTCAGGCTCGTGGCTCGTCAGGTCCACCGCGCTATAGGACAGTTGCCACCCAACCCCGAATGGATCGGGAATCGCCTGGTCGCTGTCGTGGAGAGGCAACGCGCTATATGTACACAATGCAATGCATCGCGGAGGCAGACCAGGCATCCATGCATTGCCGAGCGACGAGATAATGAAGTGATCGAGGGATGTTGTAGAGTTCGTCCGGCGATGAACGGTTAGGCCTAGTCTACGTACACGCTCAAGCGCGGTGCCGATGTTGAACGAGCGGGCGATGACAGAGTTGATGAACATGAGCGTCAGAAATAGTGTCGCGTGGGCTTCGTCGTCCATTAGTCGAGGACCAGAAAGCCCAAGGAAAGGTGTTCGAAGAGCAGTCTTGTCGCGAATGAAAGACCGAGTAGCGGCCGTATTGTAGGCCATATATAGCGATGCCCTGCTTGATCCACTGTCTCTGTCCAAGTTGGACTGCATGGCCACCGCGACGAATACGGATCAGTCTGTATCAGACAGTGTAACGTGACTGCGGGCAATAATTGGTCAAATCGCCGGAGTCCCGGCATCGCGGTGGAGAGGTATGACTCGTCCCAAAAGAAAAGCAGAATTCTATGTCAGATCGTGCCAGCCTGAGTGATGGGTGTCACCTTTTTGAAAGAGAGGAAGCGGCTGACACTCTGAGGCAGACACTCACACTGTATCCTCTTCCGCGAACGACGAGCCACGACCTGGTAGCAGTTTTTGCTGCTGAAAGCCAGAGCCGCCACCAATGTGGATCCTTATGCCAGCTAAGCGCCACTCCTGCACACGGTCATTGACTCTATTCGGGGATATGGGGAACACATGGACTTACTCGTTCCATGCGCCATAAATGCGGGCCTACAGATGCTTACAAACGGCACAGGGGGCTGACCAATCAAGCATCGGTAAGCCGAGCACACAGGTTCGCAGTGGGAGAGCTGACATTTTCGCGTTGTCCGAGTGTGGCCGCTTTTCTGAAAGCCATATGATCAAGTCTATGGCTGGACTTGCAATTTGCTCATACTGTACGTCTTGGAGTTTGGGGAACGCCGAGTGTCATAAACAACAGACCTCGCCTCTACTGGCTGCAGGATATGGAATCAGTAAATGGCAGAGAGCATACACGAGTAAGAGACACACCGACTCTGGGATTGAGCTGTTCCCTTCCAGGTGTGTGGCTCTGCTTGTAGGAACACGTGCGGGTGCGTGTAAGCCACGAGTGTTTCATGAATCAGCCCTGAGCCGGGGATGAGAGAGCATCGATTGCAAAGCGCTGCAAGATATGGTGTGGTGCGGGACGGCCGGTGTAGCGCAGGTCAGGCATGGTTTGATGGGCTTGGAAACGCCGTGGCAATCACGTGATCGAGAAGGCTGAAGATGAACGACTATGCATCGCACAGGTGAAGAACGGAATATCGAGGCGCATTGGGGTAGTATGTAAAGCCGAGGTCCCAGTCTTTTCGAAGGGTAGTAGCTCGGTCCTCCGGAGTCTGCGGTCCGCGTACGCGAAACACAGCCTACGACTGCGCAAGCAGTCCAACGGTCTGTCGAGAGTGCTATAACAAGTGTATCATCCGGACCAATGGAAAGCCAGTCCGCAGTACGCCTGGGCGATCTGTGGCCAAGTCAGATAGGCCAGCGAGATCCGGCGTATGTGAGTGCGATGCGTCGCGACATGTGGGTCCGACCGAACACGGCCCAATCTGAGACACAGGAAGTCACTATTGCGAGCCCAGATGGCCAGACGCCAATCGCACCGAAAGAACTCAGCCCCGAAGGTGATAGCCAGTGGCATTCAATCTTGACTGGTAGGCGATGGTGGTCGTCGGGAGTGGGTTGTCAAAAGTTGGCGTGCTCCCAACTTCCCAAGCGTGCGAACGCCGGCCCGCCGCCGGCCCTTTACCCGCACGGTCACATGACCACAGAAGACGCGTCGAACTTCCGCACATGCAGTGGCACTGTCGTTTTGGGAGCCAAATCGTGTGCTACGCCAGCACTCTTGTAGATATTATGTTATATATACCGCCCTCCGGGCATTCCTGGTACCTTTATCGGCAAACACGGAAGCTTCGTGGGCAACGGGACACGGTCACGTGAGTTCCTCATGATGACAACAGTTTTGCCATTGGAGACTCATAATACTGTTGTCTTCGGATCGGTCGCCAAATCGGATCTGGCATTACGTGTTACGTGTTCCCAAGTTTGGTAGGATCAGTGTTTGCTGAAGAACGGAGACCATTACCTTGGACATTGTGAACACTGAGGCCCACTAAAAGGCCTGTTGGTGGCTTCGGACTACCCTTCGGCATGCCAAACCAGACACCGGGTAACATTCTCTGGTTTTCTGGGCTATGTTATGTGTTACATGGCAACGACTAAGGTTGTTCCCTCATTTCTGATCAGATTGGATTAGCCTCATACCTCTCCGGAAGCTACGTGCACAGCTGTTTGTCTCGTATAACAGTCCCACTAGTGCAACCAGCAATAATAGAGTGTCTACTTGAGACTGAAGTGCCTTAATGTGCAGAAATGGCTTGCATAGAACTACAAGAGGATGACCAATTTGACAAGAAGCTGGCCGAGAAGGCCGATCATAACACGTGATAAACTGCGGATCAACAAAATATATTATGATTACGTCTATTCTACGTTTCGGAAGCATGCGGACTATTTAAGCCACGCACACACTGAGAGTGGCAATCAAACCTGTCTTTCACCATGATGGCCACCATAACCGCTGTCTTTGTTTCACTACTTGTCCTAGTGATTGCTGCAATTGTGCTCTGTGCTGTCTTCAATCTCTTCTATGCCAAGCACATCCAAGCCCCAGATGATACCCTATCTGAGAGGACTGGCTCCCTACATTTTGGCCGACTCGAGGCTAGCTTCAGTCTAGAAGACATCAGTGTCCCTGACATGCCCCTCAGCACTGGTATCTATCCCATGAATATGAATACCCAGTCGGTGGATACATATCCATCTGCTCGGTCGTCGTCGGACATCGAGCCTTGGAGACCACTTCCTCTAGTGGCCGTCCCAGAGCCGACCATACCCCCCATCAATGAGCACCGGCCATTGTCAGCTGGATCAGGACTGGCTGGAGCCAGTACAATGGTTACAGCACAGCACGAGTCTAGCTACCTGCCAAGACGTCACAGGTCGTGGCCAGCTACAGTCTAGGCACTGATTGATTGATGCTACTAAAGCTTGGTACGGTCATCAGTCCAATTATCATGATATAAGAATCTCAAGCTCACAGAATTGTAGTTCGATCTAGTTCTGACCACAACTATGCACTTTTTGTATGTAATTGCAATAATTTTGTGATATCTAGACTTTCATATATGAACTGGAAATCTCAGATGTTCACAGCTAGAGCGTTTGAAGGGTGCAAAAGTATGTGCATGCTAGTATGTCGTAGTGGTCTTCAGATCAAGACATCTTCCATGAAGAACATGCAATTGAGTCTGTTGTACAGCACTGAAGACCACTGCGTCATTCTGGCATGCAAACAAATGTCTTGGAAAGCTCCACATGGGTTCCCGGAGCTTACTCCTGATGCCGGAGGCCGGAGGTCTATGACTCCGGAGGCCGGAGGTCCATGACTCCGGAGGCCGGAGTTCTAAAACTCCGGGTCCGGCTGATTGATTCACCAAAGTTTAAATCTGAGTCCGTCCATCAAAACACCGGAGTCTAACTCTAAGTTTAGACCGGATCTGGCATGATACGGGACGATTTGCGTGGACTATTGTATCCGTCATTGCGACAGCTTAAAAATGAGGATATTATGCATACTGTACAAGCTTGCTAATATACTGATCATCAATTATTACTGCACCTGCTGAGCCCGACAAACAACCACAGTATAGCTGGGAGACTGAATAGAAACATGGTGTTGGTCCTATTGAGACCGTAAGTTATTCGTCTCCAATATGAACCAGAATAGACCTACTTATCACTTCTACCACTGGCTGATAGGATGGCTCATGGGCGTGTACGACATGGACATCATGAGCCTCAGTGAAGCTGCTCACGTATTGGCGAGGAAGTGTGTAATCCTCCAGGATTGTGTTGAGGAACTCGATGATACGATTGGCGACGGTAAGATTGACTGTGAAGTCCGCCATGTTGGTCTTGGTAAGGCGAGAGCGAAGAACTGCGAGGACTACGCTATCCACCGATGGAACAAGAGGATAGGAAAAGCACTGCTGAAAACAGCAGGACTCCTCCATAGTATGGGTCGTCGTATTTGCTTTGAGAAGCAAGAGGCGCCGTGGAAGTGTGATGTTTACCGCGCCACATGTGACCTTGAAAATGGCGCAGACGTAGATGGCGTGGTGAGAGTCATGCACCAGTGCCTCCATGATCTGGACGTGAAGCTTGAAGAATGGCGCCAGAGGTATCACAATACACATCCCCTTAGTGATTGAATCAGATGAGAGCTTTGGTGCGTAGAACCCGACAGCAAGAAGATGCTGGTATTTTTGAAGCAGCGCAGCGATGGTAGTCCGAGGGAAAAAGAAATGGAGACCACGCAAGATGATAGCAGCAAAGCAGTCATATACTAAGAGTGAGTGCATGCATCCAAATGCGCATGCGCAGTTGAGGAGCGAGGGAAACCGAGGGAGATCAAGATTTTCCATCTGGGGTGGTGGAAGAGTCAGGCAAGCTGCCTCCGCCCTATATATGCTCAAAATCTAATTTTTACGTATTTTTCATGCCATGTGGCAAGTCCGGATCATGGCATCAATGATGGCGCAGTGAGCACATTTCCTCTAGCTATTATATTTACAGAATGTCACAGTATCTTCCTACAATGGAATACAAAACTACCCTTCATGTTCTATCAACTAGGACATCTAGCCACCATCAGAAGCCGGAGCTATTATCGCACTTAAATCTAACACCGTTTGCTCTACTCTCACCCTACTGCGCTTCCGGATTTACCCGGTGGGTGTATAAGAGTAGCCTTGTGTACACCGTCAAGCGTTCCTTTCCGCATCAATCATGGGGCGCTTGGTCAACAACCCACTTCGCTCCATTCTTCTGTCTCTTCCGCGCGCCTGTAACTCAACTATGCAACTGCCTTCGTCGCTCTTTGACTGCAATGGCCGTCAGCTCCTGTCCGCCTTTCAGACCCAAGCACACCACCTTTCAGACTCAATCATTGCTCAAGCCCTACACGATGCGCTGGCCGCTGGCTGGTACATCCCCAATATTCCATCCCATGTCATGCGCATGAGCACTCGCATCAAACGCCGCCTCTCTCCGGATATCAGCATCCATGCATTTGTCCTTATACCCTTTGCGCATGACACCATCACCAACATCTACATCGGCGCCATAACCGAGCTCGAATGCAACCGCACAACCATCCACGTGTCCCCGCGGCTCGTCCTCCTCAAGACTCTCAGGGACGAACTTGACAACGTGTCCGAATGCGACTTTGGATGGTGCCAGTGTGGTCTCTTGAAGTCGGGTGTCGACAAGGCAGTCATGCGCGCCCTTGATCTTCGCCTGCGACAGGACGACACCAAGTATGAGCCGACCGACGTCCACAAAGCTCTTGCCGTCATCGATATCGCTCTCGATTACGTCCACCCGCCTACACAATTCATCCCAGAATTCGTTGCCACCCCTTCCACATGTGTCTTCCCCTCGTCGCCATCCAATCTCAGCCCGATCCCCGCTAGGCTCCTCCCACCTGCAATTTCTCCTCGTGAGTTATGTTGACGCTCATCAGATCGTTCACTTCACTCACCCTCGTACAAGCGGTTCATCAGGATACATCTGCGCACTCGCATGTTGCGTGCCACTGCGGCCCGACAGTTCCTGGGGCATCGCAAGCTATCAGCCTCGAGTGGTTGATGAGTATGCTTCGCGGTGACAAGGATTCGGATGTGGAGGGAGACGGGGACTCTGGCGAGGATGAAGGCAAGGACTAGTTGCTTTCGAATCTGCGCAACTCCCCTCCATATGTGTCTGCCGTCCCGATCTGTTCCCCATCAACCTGCGATCGTCCCTACATATGCATCATCGATGAGCTAGCCTTCCCGTTTCGGCCTTTGTCTTCCCGCTCCTAATGTCAACTCTCTCTCCATTCGGCCTACCCTAACTCACCCTGTCATCCTCTCTTACTTAATCCGATCTACCTCCATTGGCTCAGCCTCTAGCCGCACTCTCCTTCTTTCTTGTACACACCCGTTTGTCTTTGCCTGAATCGATTGTTGTGACAGTGCTGCAATGCCTACCTGGGATCATGCATGTCTTTTTCAGTCAAGAAGGAGATCTCATCCAATCTGCAAGCGTACCGGCCATTTCCTGTCTAATTTACCAGGCGCCGGCTTCTTGATACTTTCCTTACGCTCACACGCCCACTCTTCTTCCACAAATGGTGCTCTACGCATCCCTCATGAGATCGATACAAGCATAGCATTGATGGGGAAACATAATCGCAAGGACGGAGGGATATGCACACGAGTCAAAGCGTCTAGCCAGCATACCTAATATCTGGAATAGCAAGAAGAAAGGTGGACTGAGTTCAGATAGGTATGCCGCAATGGAAACATACGTTGAACCGAAGGTTCATCTTCCGCCGCACGTCCTCCGGGGATCTAACCATTCTCTCTAGCTCCTCTCCTGCCCTCATACCTCGGCCGCGAAGGTTGGCCTCGCGCCACCCAAGCACCACGGACTCCTCGTCAAACGTTGCGAGCCATTCGCGAAGCCGCGCTAGAACGTGGCCACGCACACGACCCTCCAGCGCGAGACCTATCCAACGGCGCGCTGTCAGGACTTCATCTATATTGCCTGAGATGGAGGCGTTCGTGGGCCGGATGATAGGTTTTCCAGCGAGATGTCGGATAATATTGAGTTCGGTGACGCTGAGTTCGCGCAGCGCCGTATTTATTTCGTTGTCGAGCTCCCAGGCCTCCGCACTTCTGTCGGGGGCGCACGACGTAAGTACAGCGGCTCGGAACAAGCCCTGTATGTGCGTTGCCTCTTCGTTATAGCATTCGTTCGTGATATGTTTGTCTGCGACACACAGAGCATGCATCCAATGCAGACAACAGGCCGACGGACAAAAGACTTGCGAAAAAGGATCATCGGGATCGTACTGCGGACGAAGGCAGGTGCTATAGGCACAGAGAGATTCACCACACATTTCCTAGGAACGACTTGTCAGCCGTTATCAGAAGAAGACGCTACATGCAGGCAATGGCGCACGTAGGGGGCTCCTGGGGGGATTTTCGCGGGGTGTAATGACTCAACGTCAAACCGGACAAGGTGATCATCGGTCGCAGTTCCTACACATGTGTCGGAACGGGAAATCCAGAGGTTGGTGTATAGGTATCGCACCTGGCATGGGACTTTGTTCGAATAGGACGATGATGAGAGACGGAGGGAAGATAGATCATAGATGTCGACGTGCCGCTATGCCACGTGCCGCGTCAGTAGATCGCATGAGCCTCCGGCGCGGTATCCCGTTCAAATCCCGTTCTGAGAACAGAGGGTGGCGGGCGTCCGGTGCCATGATACCCGCAACCCTTAATGCGAAGCCCGCTCTCTACTATTGGTCGAAGGCAGGATAGCCAGTCTTCCAAAGTGATTCTCATTCTTATCGCGCAACTTGCGTGAGTAAGATTCCACGCGATCATTGGGGCATAGCGGAGTGGGGGTTGTCTTGGATTATACATGTCTAGTGGGTAACAAAGGGTGAATAGCGGGAGACTACATATGGCTCGTCGTGCGCGTCCGTACTGGACCAGTCTCCCCACGTCCACGACGCCTGCGGATAGTACGAGACCGCACGGACGTGCTCCAAGGGGAAATGGTAGCCCCCTCTCGGCTCGAAGTCAAAAACAAGACAGGATGAATCTTCAGAAATGCGATTGTTGCGAGGACAGTAGTGTTTGGGAACCTTGCACTGGCTCGTGTGCTGGAACTCCGTCGGCGCCGTCCAATTGCGCTCTTGATATTTGGCTTTGATCCGCTCCGGCACCGACATGCCGGGATTTGCATGTGTCGCCAACTCCTCCAGCGTCAACTGAGGGTAACATACGACGAGAGACGTGCTCGTAAGGTAGTTGACCAGCGCCGTATACGGGAAGTGGGCGATGGGTAGGATGGCGCAATCCGAATCGGCTTCGATGACGTCCACGCGAAGGCCGCCATTCCTGACCAAACGAGTAACGCTCATGACCCCGAGACCGCGCGGTGAAGGACCAATTGTAAAGGAGGGGCCATTGACTTCAAGTTCGTCGTCCGGGTCGGCGTCGCCCTCGTCGTCGCCTCCGAAGACGTCGTCATCGGCCACACGCCCTGTGAAGCGCCGAGCCACTGTATATCCCAGCGTCTCCACGAAGTATAGTATGACATTGGGTGCCATCCCTACTGGCGTGAAGATATCCAGGTCGCGCTCGTCCATCCATTCCCCAGCCCGTATCGTGCCCTGCATACAGACTGCGAGCGCTGTAGAGCCACTCACAACCGAGCGAGTTGTGCGCAGAAGCACGAGAAAGTTCTCCACGGCTTCCTTGAGAGGGTACGACGACAGGGAACGTGATAGCGAGGCGTCGAAAACGTGACGCTTCAACTCGAGGAAGACGCGTCGACGGAGTTCGTCCCGTGCGAGGGAGGTCCAGACCACGCAGACTTGCGAGAGCCTCTGTAACTCTGCTATTCCCAGGTGCTCGAGCAGGAGTAGCATCGTGTCGTTGCCACTCAAAAAGCTGCGGGCAGCGGTAGACAACCTGACAGAGATGAGTGCGTATAAGGATCAATTTCAAACTGTACTCACGGAGCGCCTGTCGATACATGGAACCTTATGTGTTGCCGTGGTCGGTCGGAAGGATTCAGCATGAATAGATCCATAGCTGCGTAACGACTTGTCAACAAGGAGTGCTCTGCGCTTATAACCAGAACTCTCACTCGGATGCAACGAGACTCAAGTCAATTGTGGCCCTGAAAAACGAAAGAGCGTCATCCGGGAGGACTAAGCAGCGCGCCCTTCACGTAAGCACAGAGGTTGCTTGCGCGTCGCGACGCGTCTGTCAAAGCAAAGAAGAAAGTGGTTTCGCATGAGGTCTAGACACGAGATCTCCCGGTGCCCAAGTACATCGCAAAATGAAGAATGTGTTACGAAGACCTCATGACACGCCATACAACTCCGGAGACATAAGGTCGATGGCACGATCTGCGACTGCAAGATCTTGCCCTCCCGGTAGCTCGTATAATGGAGAGACACTGCGTCCGCTTCTCCCCGGAGCAAAACCACTTCCTTCGTGGGTTTGTGCAGTGGTACAATCAGACCCGACATAACGAGCGGCGCCTCCAAGCACTGCTCACGATTATATGGACAGCTTATCGCCGCTCCTTCCACGTCCAACCTCGGCACGAACGTCTGATTCGCATTGTAAGCCCTCTCAACGTCTAATAGATAGCGAGGATGGAGGGCTGACCGTCGCGTCAGAACATCCAACACTGGTTTAGATGTCCTAGTCGAACCAACCAGGAGAGGGTGACTAATCCAGGCTACGCATGAAGCATATTCGTCTGTACCCACGAACCCATCCTTGTGCCCATGTTCCAATTACCGCCAACTACAAGGCCCATGAGTATCGCACTACAGCATAACGAGGGAAATACGCACAGTGTCATAACCACAGACTTTGCATATCCACATGGCCTCGGCGAACTGTTGAGACTGAATCCGACGATGGCGAGTCCGCGTGCAGTCATATTGTGCCCACGCGTAACTCAGAAAACGGTGCAATGGCAGAGGCGCGGAAAATATGCATTGTCTCATCATTGAAGAAAGGATAGCGTCGTCAATCAGGCGCCCCAGCGCGCCGAGAGACTGCTATGACGCAAGGTCATGGTCGCAGAGCAAGATAGCATGTTGACGGCAAGCGTCAGGCGGGAAGTTGGTCGTTGAACCGTTGATGGCCGATAAGTGTGAGAAGACGACAAAATTCCGTTCGCCGCATCTGTCGGAAGCACTTCCCTACTGTCATGGCTGATGACGAGTCGTGTGACAGCGAGGCAGTACGTCCGCATCAAGTTTGGCTGTATAGAATCTCGCCTGTCGTTCTGTGTATAGTGCTGAGGGTAAAGATCCTGTGCGTCATCGGCTGCGAGTACAGTGTCCTATAATAGTTCCGGAGTCTGCAAAGTGCCATATCCTTCACCTGGAGCGCTCCTTCCTCCTCCGACACTCTGGCCCGAGTAGATGCGAGAGGTAGGTGCGGTTGCCCTCACACTAGACGCGTTTGCCGACTGCTCTTGTATCTCTCCGCAAGATCCCGATGCTTCCGAACGAAACCACCTCTCATGCGGAACGACGTCGAAGCGGTGAAAGGTGATCTCCCGCTTGTGCTATTTGGCAAGCTCGCTGATACAGTTCCGCCCAGTGCTCAACGTGTTGTACCGCACCTTCCAGTCGAAATCATCCGCGAGATCTTTCTCTATGTCGCAGCTACCTGTCTTCCTCGGCTCGGATCGGCTCTCTGGATTGATGCAGGCTGGACGGTACTATTGTGCCTGTGCAGGTCCTGGTATACCGCCCTTCTTGCCGACACAGAGTTCTGGAGTCTTGTCGTCGCTCATAATCCCTCGACGCTGGGGCGGACGGTTGCATCCGCCAAACACCGGGACATCGACTACGAATTGACGGCATACTGCCCGTTGGCAACAGAAGCTGTCCAGCGCCAGCTATCGTCAACGGCACTGTCTTATTTCGACCCCTCACGTTACACGACCGTCGATGTACGACGAGACGGCGCTGTCATTGAACACTACCGCCGCATGATTGCGATCTCTCGCCTAAAAAGGTTGGAATCGCTGGAATCGCTGACGCTAGTGCGCAAAGGAACCGAGTGCATGACAATGTGAGCGCTGAGCCGATAGTTCTCCACATGACTGACCATGATCACTACATAGCCGGCAGATGGTCGGCAATGATCACGACATCCTCTACGCTCCCAACCTGCGACATGCAAGTCTTCACGGTCTCAACGGCGTGATATCGAGCAACCGATTGCGCACGCTAGAGATCGTCGGCTATCGGAGCTGCCCTGCGGTTACATCGCGATCCTTACTGGAAACGCTCGGTCGGTCAGGGCACAGCCTTGGATCTCTGACATTACGTTGGGCCGTCTATGGATGGAGCGACGTTCTAGAGACAGTCCAACTACCGTCCTTGTCGGCGATCTTGTTCGAGGGAACATCTGAAGGAGCTTCATTTGTCGCGCGTAGTCTCGTGATGCCAGCACTCAATCAGGTCACCGCGTATATTGAGCTCCTCTCGACAGAGTCGTCATGTGTGTCTCATATACATGCGATCATGGGTCGATTCTGTATGTATCCAACCATAACTTCCACATCGTAACATACTCCTGACTATGCGCAGTTCCAGAGGCGGGCTGGGATTCGATTCTTATACGAGTCAAAGTGCATCACCGTGGCCCCATACGTATGTCCGTCGGGGTATCGCTCTGGCAACGATGTGAGCTCCCAGTGCAGGACGGTACGAATCCAACACAGTCTCTGTCTCGCGTGACCGTTGCCATGCGCACACAGCGCACGGATATTAGCTGGCAGGCCATTATGCACGCGGTACTGGACGGAGTAGCGTGCACTGGGGTTCATGTTAGACTTGAGCTTGGGGACAGTATCTTGGGGCCACAGGATGAAGGGGGTGCATCCGGTGCACAGTTTCTTAGTCGAAGCTACATGGACAGATTTGACGTCTCAGTTTATCCTATTCCTGTACGATAGTCTGTACGATAGTCTTCTGCACATCGTGCGTTCTTCGCACTAACATCTTGACTAGTACTCCACAGCTGCCCATGGCGCAAGACTGCGTTGCGCAACCGGTCTCTGGTCTACGTTCTGACGCTCGCTCCAGATGGCGCGCGAGGACATAAGTGTTACTATTAGATAAGTAGTTGTCGGTCATCCGCGCGACCTGTTGTCACCCTAAACATCCGGGCCTCGGGGTACCCGGCCGAGAGAAGCCACTCATATGTAGTCTCAACGCCTCATTCGGTACCGAAATCACCCGCATGCGCAATCCACGACGCGTCAGCGGCTGCG
The DNA here is from genome assembly GCA_900536885.1 of Peniophora sp. CBMAI 1063. NCBI lineage: Eukaryota > Fungi > Basidiomycota > Agaricomycetes > Russulales > Peniophoraceae > Peniophora > Peniophora sp. CBMAI 1063. Next base: position 829 of record UWZB01000225.1, on the reverse strand, counting down.
CAACGAGGCATGGCCGTCACCACCATGACACCGTTGCGTCGCGTTCTCTGCCTAATACCCACCTGTCATCAAAGAGTATCGTCTGCTTCAAATTGTGTGCTCGCTGAGCGCCCTCCTATGGCGTGGCCACCTCGCAGTCAACATCATTTTACCCATGAACGTAGAACGTGTCCGAACGTTTCTACAGCAGCGCAGAGACGGCGTCTGCAGCTTTCTGCATAACCGCCCGTATGGAATTGGTGCGTTGCAAGCAGCCAATGCAAACACTTTTGTGTCTCACGCCCTTGCCTACACTGTCTCAGATCTGCGACCTCATCTTTTTCCTGGGATCCCCTGCAGGATTAACGTTGCTGGAACAGACTTGCTCAATATCGCCAATAGTATTGGCTCCATCCCGATCATAGATGCGGTGCCTCGCATTGCGCGTATCCTCGGCGTACGTAGAACTTTGCATTCGTCGTCCCAGAGTCCCGAACCTCAGACGTCTTATGCAGGCCGGTCTTTATCCATACACAATCCCCCACTCGCTAGGCAGACTATTCGGCGAGGGGCCCAAATCCTTGTCGCTCTGGACCTCTCTGGATGATCGCGGCTTCCCAGGTTACCCTTCCGCACGACACACACTATTTCTCGCCGTCAACGCCTCTCAGCGTTACGCCGCATTGGCTCTCGCTTACGAATTATCTCGTATCTTGGACCACTCTGTCTATCTACACGGACTGGAGAGGAAGCCGACTGTCTTGGCCGTCGCCCACGCCATTAATGCCTCGGCATATGTGAGACCACGAAAACTCAGTTGAACTTACAGCAGTTGTTGCAAGGTCTGAAT
>UWZB01000224.1:275368-310872 GCA_900536885.1 Peniophora sp. CBMAI 1063 | reverse complement strand
GCGGGGAGGGAGAGGGAGGGGTGGCCGCTTTATGGGCATCGGTATAGGTTCTTTTTGAAGGATGCTGTGGAGGATGTGCCGGAGTATGTCGTGCAGTGGGGGCCGTTTGTCCGGTGCGTACACCCACCTTCCCACTTTTCATATACTCCCCCGAGGCTAATAAGGGATGGTGTGGTTGTAGGCTTGCGGCGGAGTACGGCCTGCACCCGATCTACAAGCGCGAGTTCCACGACGTGTTTGACGAGTTTAGGGAGCACGCCGAGTTCGAGCCGCTGTTGCAGCGGATGAAGGTCGTCGATCAGAATGGGGAGACGGATATGGATGAGGATCAGTGGGAGGCGGCGAGTGCGTTGCTTCTTCCTTCACGGTTTCCATTGAGCGACGGTGTACTGACGAGTGAATTGTAGATATCTATGTGATGTTCGCGCTGGAGAAACGCGAGGGCGGGACGCGCTCTTGATGGGCGTGTTCATCTCGCTATCTCACCTGCTGCACGGACTGCTTCCTTCTTTTCTTTCCCGTTTTCTTCAACTTCAAGTCTCAATCATCTAGTACTCGTCTCTTGCTCTATCTGTCCCATGAATGAAAGTGTCAACGCAGTTCTGTATATTGTACTCCTCTCCTTTTCCATACGCTTTCTGATACTATGTTAAGTTTTAATCTTGCGTCGGTTGTTATGATATATGGTTTATTTCGTATGAGGGTCGGACGGTGTGGCGACGGTGCGGCGCGATGTAGTGAGATGGTATGAATTGCTTCCATCGGCCTGATGGTCTAGTAGTATGATTCCTTCTTAGGGCTTCAACGAGCAATATGGAGGAGGTCCCGGGTTCAATTCCCGGTCAGGCCCTACTCTTCCCAGACGTCTATATTTTTGCCGTTATTCACTATGAACACCCAATGCAGCACGACGATGGGTATGTGTCCAGTATATAAGAGAGCACTGCCATCATGCGCATTGTTTGCCATAGATGCGTGGCTCACAGTATGGGACCGGATTCTCACAATGTAACGATCGCTCGGCGGTACTGTATGTAAATTTCGCTGCGAGAATTTACCGCTGCGTATTTTACTGGGATGAAGTACTTAGCTCGGCTAGGTTTCACCAGACTTGCCGCGCATGGTGTTTCACTGTACGGGTATTGTACGTGATTGTGGAGGGACACGCAAGCCGTCTTCAGTGTACCCTTGGAGATATATCACTTGAGGCACCGGTCACCAGGAACACGGTGAATTTCATCCAGAACATGGTAAACCAGCCGTACTTTACAGACCTTTCTTAACAATGTCGTGAACTCACCACTGGTAAACAGTGACTCATGGACAAATGCTTCTTTCTACATAATTTACTCATGGTTTTACCATGTTCTGGATCGGCGGAGAAGTGAGGCCTGCCTCCAGTGATGATAGTCGCCTTGAGAAAGCTTGAAAAGAATCAACGATCACGACTGCGGAACGGCCAATCTTGCCCTTTGTGGCTTGGAGTTCGAACCTGCTCGAACGCCCACTATGAGGTTTGCGAGGTTTGCCAGTATGCATGACGGCTTGCTTCCCACCACCATTGTGCGTCGAATAGACTGCGCCAGGACGCCTGCGTCGAACCTTCCCTTTCCTCGATGGCGACATCCGACACGCCCGTTGCATCTCGGAACCTTCAGAAAGAGCCTTCGCCGCCCGTAAACATCCAGAATGCCCGTGTCGCCAACGCTGCTATACCCATCCTCAATCTTCCCGCCGAGCTTCTAGGAGAGATATCTCTTCTTGCGATACTGGAATACATACGCGAAGACGAGGGGTACAGGAACTCCACTGCGCTCACCTTTGCCGCTGTATGCCATCATTGGCGCGCAGTAGCACTCGCTCAACCTCAACTATGGGCGCAAGTCCCTCTGAGCGGGATGTTACATCGCACCCGACTTTTCCTGGCACGCTCGCGCTCTGCACTTCTCACGCTCCATATGTTTCGGCTGGACGCACATGGACGTTCGTGCGTAAAGGAGTGGTACCAGGGTCTAGCGGCTCTGCTACGCGAGCCCTCCGTATCGACGCGCGTACAGATGGTCCTCTTCAGGAACCAGCAGTGCTCCAGCCATGGTCGACGATACTCTTCGAGCGACGTCGACTGCGTCATGATCAGCAGATACCTTCTGCCCCTGCTCAACGACGTCGACTTTCCGTCACTGTGTCACGCTATTCTTCTAGAAGAACCCGACCCGCTATCCGGAGAACCAGACGGTGGAACAGATATCGAACCCGCTTTCTTCAACCGTTGTTCGGGATTGCGTACTTTGCGATTGCTTTGCTGTCGTTTACGCATTCCTCAGGCATATTCCGCTCTGCCCGCTCTCAGACGCCTAGAGATTGTTGGCCAGAGCCCGTCGGTCCACTACGAGGACATGCTAGCCGTACTGAAGATGATACCCCAATTGGGTGCCCTCCACGTAGGCTGTATGGAAAGCGACGAGGACTTCGATTTTGAATGGACGCCTGACCCCGATACGACGCATTTCCTACCCTCAGGCGAACTCGTCCCCCTACCAAACTTATACGAGATCCGCGTTCAGTCGGAGGCGACCACCATCATCGCTTTCCTCTCCCGATTATCCTACTCGTCGAATGCTCGCGTTCATGTCGAAGCCAGCCTCGGAATTGACGACGAGGATGAGGAAGGAGAGGGGTACAGAGCTATCATACAACACTTGCTCCCACTGGACTATGCCAAGCAGAACGCACTGCCTAATTTCGTACTCTCACTCGGTGCAGAGAGCGTGGCCATATCCAGCCTCATGGAGGAGTGTCCCGAGCTTTCAGAACTTGACGCAAGCGCCAAGGAGCTCGACGCCAGGAGAACCGCGCTCATGGACATCGTGCGACGGCGGAAGCTCTGGGAGTACAAGACCAGCGCCACGAAGCCATCTCCGTCGGTTCTCCAGCTTGGCGATCATCATCACCATCCACCTCGCCATTTCACCTTGAGTATGCTGGTGGATTGGGAGCAAACGCCGTTCGTCCAAAATGTCATCGGCTCCGAGATTCCGAATGTCTCCAACCTGAGGCTTGTGGTACAAACCGAGCACCGAGAAGGGGATGAGTCGTCCAGCGAATACGAGTCGGACCCGTACGACTACGACTTCGATCCTGATTACCGCGCTTGGAAAGCCGCCAAGAAGAACAAGTGGAGAAAGCGCAATGCCAAGTGGGGTGCAATCGGGGATACACTACTACCCAAGTCTTGGGGGCCCGTTGAGTATCTGCAGATTGAAGAATATGCGATACCTGGCTTTGTGAAGGCGCTCTTGGCCATGCCGGACGATCCAGCAAGCGTGTTGCCGATCATACGCGACTTGCGAGCTTTGGACATTCGCGGTGTACGCCACCTCGATTCGCCCCACACCGAGCTCATGGAAGGTCTTCAACGACGCACGAAGGTGCTTGGTCGGTTGGATCATCTGTGTATGGAAGACCCGGACGTGTGGCGGGGGGAACCGGATCCTTCACATGTATTCGAATTCTATGTCGAAGATCTTGAACCTCTCGTTCAGCCGGGTGGTCTGCGCATTCGGACGTTGCATGACGCTCTTATGGAGCAAGAACTAGACTGGGAAGCCAGCGCTGAGTATCCGAAGTGAGTTTTACGCTCCGTCCTTCACCCACGCAATGGACTAATATACACACCCAGGCCTCGGCACTCGAGCTGGAAGAAGTGGTGATTTGCCGTGTCCGTATCTACACATGCTATGACCGTTATTGCATGACTAAATGTATCTGCCACTCGATCTAAGAAGCCGACTATTGACATGGAATGCGATCTTCGTGCTTGATGTTTCTTACATAGCACATTGAGTACTCCTTTTGCACAGTGGCATCGTACGCAGACCCGCTCTGGTTCCTCCGCAATTCCGTGAGGGACATCGCCATGTATGCGGCAGAAAAATCGGTGTACAGCGCTTGCGTCCTCCATTCGGAGCGCTACTTACTTGAAGGGAAGCCGAGCGTTACAATGACGGTAAGGTTGTTGAGGGTGCTTGATATCCGGAGGAGGCCCCGGGTTCAATTCCCGATCAGGCCCTTGAAACTTTTATTTTGCACACGGTATCCGCTGTAGCAAGACGTACGGGCAGTAGGTATCTGATATTTCGTATTGATCGGCATGACTCAAACTTGCGTACTCCTGGGGGGTGTACTACTGGTGCACTGACTGTGCACGTTAGCGTCTGGTGAATGGGCAACGACTGCGGATCGGAACGGTGTGATGGCCTTTTTTCAAGGATAAAAGAGCCGCGCCGAAGGCGCCCACTACTAGTTTTGAGTACCTACTAGCACAGGGCTCGAAACTGGTCTTCACTATTAGCGCTACTGTCCGTCTGATTGCCTGAGCAGTCCTCGGTGTGCTGGCCTTCGTGTTTGAAATGCTTCGTTACAGCGGTTTGCGAAACCCTTGCGAAAGTCGCGTCGACGCGGCCGCGCGCCCAATCTCCCAAAAAGGCGAATCTCCTTATGTGGCAATATGCCTGTACACCCTTCCAGGACGCCCATTCCTATTCTTTCGAGCACAGAAGCATTCTTCAGCACCCGTATAGCCTAGCATCCAGCCAGTCAACTTCCGATGCTTTACTGGACTGTCAGCAGGAGAGCACAAGACACCGGCATTTTGTAGTCGGGCGTGGCAATTGCCCAAAAAGGAAGAATCGCCTTTTGGGGAGTGAAGTCGCGCGTTCGCTCTCGACGCGACTTTCGCAAGTTTTTCGCAAACCGCTGTAGGCACTGTGCGAGATGCCGCGACCTGGTGCTGCCTTTTACCGCCATCTTACGCCCAAGCACTCTGCCCGAAGGCATCCGCGCTTCATTCTCTTCACCCCTCAATGGCGATATTTGATGCGCCCGCTCGAGACCTTCAGAAGGAGAGCCCTTCGCATCCTGTAGACATCCAGTCTGCCCGCGCGGCCAACGCTGTCATACCCATCCTTCATCTTCCCGCCGAACTTCTTGGGAAGATATCTCTCCTCGCGGTCCTGGAATACATACGCGAAGACAACCGATACGCGGACCCCACCGCACTTACCCTGGCCTCCGTATGCTATCGTTGGCGCGCAGTGGCTCTCGCTCAACCTGAGCTTTGGGCACAAGTCCCCCTGCACGCGATGTTACATCGCACCCGGCTTTTCCTGACGCGCTCGCGCTCTGCGCCTCTCACACTCCATATGTTTGAGCTGGACACACACGGACGTTCGTGCGTGAAGGAGTGGTATCAGGGTCTGGCAGCTTTGCTGCGCGAGCCCTCCGTATCAACTCGCATACAAAAGCTTCGCTTCAAAAACCAGCGGTGCTCCGGTCACGGCCGCCGATACGCATCGGGAAACGCTGAGTGCGTCGTGATCAGCAGACAATTTCTGCCTCTGCTCGAGGACGTCGACTTCCCGTCCTTGCGTCACGCAATACTTGAAGAGTCCGAGTCGCTCTATGAAGGAGTAGACGACGGAAAGGATCTCGATCCCGCCTTTTTCAATCATTGTTCGGGATTGCGTACTATGCGACTGCTTTTCTGTCGTCTACGCGATCCCCGAGCATACTCCGCGTTATCAGCTCTTAGACGTCTAGAGATTCTCGGCCAGAGCCGGTCGGTTCACTACGAGGATATGTTGGCGATATTGAAGATGGTACCTCAGCTGGGTGCACTCGTAACAGACTGCGAGTTCCACGACGACAACGGCCCCTCTGACCTGTCCGTTCTTGAACCAGACAGAACTTACTTCCTACCATCCGACGAGATCGTGTCCCTACCAAACCTGCACGAGATCCACGTTAACTCGGCAGTGAACATCGTCACGGCTTTCCTCTCCAGATTGTCCTACTCCTCGGACGCGGGCGTCTACCTTGTGACTCATCTTGATGACTTTGACGATAGGCTTGGGGAGGGGTATAGGGCTATTATACGATACTTACTCCCTCTGGACTACACCCGGCAAAACTCTCTGCCCAATTTCGGCCTATCTCTGGGCTACGATAGCGTGGTCATATCCAGCCTTATGGAAGAACTGTCCGAGCCCTGCGGGCATGTTGAGAACACGAATGACTTCAACGTCCGGAGGAAGGCGAGGATGGAGTTCGTGCAGCAGCGGAAACACTGGGAGGACACAGAACCTGGCGTTGCATCCCGTACCTTGTCGCCGAGCACGCGCCGGCATGACTATCGCATGCATCCTCCTCGTCATTTCACGTTGAATATGACAGTGCGTTGGTCAAGGAAACCATTCATCCATGATATCCTCGGCGACGAAATTCCAACAGTTTCCGACCTGAAACTAGCGGTGCTTAGTAGTGGTGGCGAATTCACCTTTGACGATGAGGTTTATGACGACGATGACGACGATGACGACGATGACGACGACGACGACGACGACGACGACGACGACGCCTGGACCGATGATGATGACGACGGCGACTGGGATTATGATCCCAGATATCACATTGCTGAAACCGCGAAGCCGAACTCGAACTCGAAGAAGACGAGAGAGCAGAGGACGATATGGGGCGGTATTGGAGAAACACTACTTCCGGAGTCTTGGGGGCCTGTTGAGTATCTGCAGATCGAAATATCCGCGATACCTGATTTTGTGAAGGCGCTCTTAGCCATGCCAGACGATCCATCAAGCGTGTTGCCGATCATACGCGACTCGCGAGCTTTGGACATTCGCGGCGTGCGTCATCTCATATCACCCCATACAGAGCTCTTGGAAGGTCTTCGTCGACGTACGGAGGTGCTTGGTCGGTTGGATCATCTATGTATGGAAGACGAGGATGTGTGGCGCGGGGAATCGGATCTTTCACGGGTATTCGAATTTCATGTCGAAGACCTTGAGGCTTTTGTTCAGCCGGGTGGCCTGCGCATTCGGACGCTATATGATGCTCTGGTTGAACAAGAACTGGACTGGGAAGCGAGCTTTTATTATCCGAAGTGAGTTTCGCGTCCGTCCTTCGCCCGCGCAATGGGCTGATGCACACTTACCAGGCCGCAGACATCAGGCTGGAAAAAGTGGTGATTTGCAGTGTTCGTATCTACACCTGCTATGACTGGTATTGCATGACACAATCTATCTACTACCCAATCAAAGAATACTTATGACTGGACGATCCCCGTGTTCGATATTCCTTTCATACTTTCAGTACCCCCTTTTCATCGTTGCATCATACATAGACCGACTCGCTTCCTTTACAATTCCGCACTGCGTATGGTGCCCATCCTCGACTCGACTGGGCGCCATAGGATGTACGCGGCAAGATGTTGAGACGAGCCTGGTATCATCACAACAGACAGCATACGTAGCTACAACAACGCACTAGTGAACAGTCGGGCAAGAAGGGATGCACAGCTGATGACAGTATGATGGACAGTAAAAGACGACTGGGAGAGCGAGTGTTACAAGAAAGCGGGCGACAGCAAGTGATGTAAGACAGCGATGAAAGTACAGCATCAGTCAGTGGTCCATATCCACAGTCCAAGGAAGAGTTCCGATCCACAGTCATTCAAGTCAGCCACTTAGTGACACTCTTAGGTAGCGGCGGCATGACCGGCCTATTTCTAGCCATCTCAACCGCACGAAGATCGTGCGCGCGGATGATCTCTTTGACCTGACGCACACCCTCATTCGCGAGCTGCTCAGCATGACTGATGGCTGCCTGCTTGCGCACTGCGAAAGCGCAGTAGGCCTCGTGAAGCTCAAGGAGCTCGTTATAGGTTGCGATACTGCAAGAGAAGGTTATATCACAGTGTATGCAAGAAGCGGAGAGAGCACTCACTATTCAGGAAGTTGGGCACGTATGTCATCCGCGGCTTGGCGCAGGAAGCGGTTGCGCATGTTGATCACTCGCTGGTCGACGCCGGAGAAGCCGGTGCGGATCTTGACCTTGACAATGGTGTTGATCTCGTCCATGATCTCCAAGACGCGGTCCATGGGCTCCTGCTCTTGCTGCTTCTCCTCGGCGATCACCGGCGTGCGAGATTTGAGAGGTATACGACGCGGAGGACCGGAGCGACGAGGCTGAGCTGGTGAAGCGGTCTTCGCCGCCTTGGCCTGGAAGAGGCGAGGCCGTTCCTCCTGTGGTTCAACGTGAGAGACGCGAATAGGCGAGAGTCTATTGGAGGACGTCGAAGCGCGCGGCGCTGGATGATGGTCAGTATGGAGACAGCTGAGGCACGATAGAAGATGGTTCATACCTGCGATAGGCTGCTCTTGAGTGCGTGGCGCGAATGGCGTAGGCTTCTGCCGAGGAGCTGCTTCAGCCTCGGCAAACGCAACGCTCTTCTTGCTACGAACGGCAACATGCTCTTCCGGCTCTTCGTCAAACGACGGAAGAGAGACATCTTCACAAGACATATAGACGTCGAACGGTGGAGCAGAGTCCTCCTTCTCTCCTTTGAGCGGGAGCGTGATGTCCGTGTACTTCTCGCGATACGATTCAGACGACGAAGACTTGTCGCTGACTTTGGGGTCTTCTTTCGCGGAGTCCGAGGCCGGGTCAATCCCAGCCTCGCCATCGAACTCGAAGTCGACATCAAAGGTATCGATGGCCTCCGCGGCGGCTTCGATGATAACAGGCGAGGAGAGACGAGCCTTTCCCTTCGCCGCAGCACTGAGTCGAGGGGGGCTGATGTTGATAGTAGCGTCAAGCATATCCACATCGTCCTATATATCGTCAGCTCTGCAAATTGTACGCTCGACGGAAGATGACTCACGTAAAGCGTCTCGCCCTCCATAGTAGCATCCTTCAGGCTTGCACGTTTAGCCTTAGTAGGGCGGCGCGCCCGTAAGCTTATCAGCATCTCGATCGTAAGGGCAACACGGGAAGGCTCACCGTTGGTGCCTGTACGGATACTTGCACGTCGTCAAACATCTCCGCGACATCTACTTCTTCGACAGCAGCGGGCTCCACATCTGCTTCATCGTTCAGAGCCGGAGCAGGAGCGGCTTCCCCTTCCTCCGGCGATGATTCCCCGAAGTCGAACTCAGGTGCGATGCGCTGAACGGGACCAGGCGCGCGCGCACGCTCTGCAGTTGCTGATCCCGCCTAGAGAGAAGGAAAGAAGATGTCAGACTGCGTAGACCATCACAACGTCAGCGTCATGCCCACGCACCTGCTCGTCGAACAAAGTAGTAATGTCATCGAAAGCATCACCACGAGATCGAGGCGCCTTCGAGCTTGCATGCCCAGGACGAGGAGCATTGGTCTTCGACGCATGGGGTACATGAGATGGCGGCGTTGACGCAGGAGCAACAGAGTCGATGTCGCCTGTGCGCTCGCTATTCTCCGTGGGTGATAGATGGGGTGCGCGCTGAGCAGCAACCCTACGCGGAAGCCGCTTGATCTCTCGCTTCCCAATAGCCTCTTCAACAGGCCCCTTCGTCTTCGCGGGCTCCTTCGCGCTCGCGCCCTTCCCCCGCATCGCCCCAACCTTTGATGGACCCGCCACAGTAAGCGGCGCCGGCGAGCTCGATCGCGGACCCCTCGTCTGCGCGAGCATCTCCTCGAGAGGCGACTTGGGACTCGATCCCGGGATGGAGTCGAAGTTCACCTCGGATGCCGACGTGTTCGGATCCTTCTCCTTAGCCGCGCCGCGAGTGCCATACTTGCGTGCTGCTGGTTTGGTAGGGCGTGCAGGAGGCGCCTTCGGCTTAGGTCCAGATGGCGCGGCCGGCGTTTTGGGATTACTGCGACGGCGCTTGGGAAGATGGACCGATGCGTCGGACGTTGGCTGGACTTCCTCTTCGCGCTTACGCTTGCCGCGCGCTGAAGTTGCAGCTGGTGGAGAGGTGGACGACTCTTGAACCTCAGTCTCGCGAGTGGCAGTGGGCTTAGCAGGCTCAGGTTCCGCGGATGCAGAAGCGGCGCTGCGTGCACGATGACCTGGATCACGATGAGCGCGCCATCGACCAACGAGTAAGAAGAGAACCCACCCTCGACAGCAGTCGAAGACGACCCATGACCTGCAACACTCGGTGACGAAGACTGCGTAGATTGATTCAATACGCCCGCATCTTGCGCGATCTTCTTCGAAGCAGCAGCGGCCGACGCGCGCGTGGGCCGTGTGCGGCCTTCAGCGGGCTGTGCGAGAGCGGAAGTGATAGGCGCCGGCGCCGGCTCGGCCTTCTTCTTGGGCGCTGCGGGGGCTGTGGTGCTCGCAACGGTAGCCTTGGTCTGCGCGGGAGTCTTCTTGCTCGCGCCGGGTGGAGAGCTGTCAGACGCGTCTGCGAGGGTTTCCGCGGCCTTCTTGCTCGCGTTTGCCGCTTTCTTCGCCGGTGCAGATGTGCTGCTCGCGTCCTCTGAGACCTTCGAAGCAGCGGCGGCCTTTCCCTTCGGCCGCTGTGGAGGTTTCTTCTTCACCGGAGCCGGCGCTGCAACATCCTGCGCGACGAGGGAGGGGAAGCGAGGTGGAGACATGGCCGACGCGGGCTCGTCGACCATGGGAGGGACTTCCTTCACTACCGGAGCAGCCTGGGATAAACGAGGCGAAGTACGACGCTCGGGTTGAAATCCTCCATTCTCTGATATCTCCGCGGCCTTGCGTTTGCGCGTTGAGGATGAAGCAGGTGGCTGCCCATCGTTCGAGTCCACGACGCGCATCCCAGACTTCCTTCCACCCTTGACGCTCTGCCCCCTCTCTTGCGCTTTACGCGCCCGTATACGCGCAGCTTCGGGTATCGAATCGTCGTCCGACTCTTGATCAGAGAGCTCAGAGAGCGATTCAGAGGTTCCGAACATGTCTCCCTCTATCTCTGCCTGGCGCTCCTGCGACGAGTTTTGGAATTCCTCGTGGCTTGTGATGCTTAACGTCTTCGGCAGCGATACTGCCGGCTTCGATGGGGCTCGACTTTTGGAAGACGCAGGCGCTATGACCTTTGAGGATTTGGACGAGTCCGGCTTCGAAGCGTGAGAAGTCGGTTTAGAGGCGTTGGAGTTTGCCTTCGTCAGGAGATCCGTGAACTTGGACGAGAACGAAGGCCGCCGCGTCGGCGCTGGCTTCGAAAGAGATGTCGACGGCGGAGACTCGATATAAGGTCCTGGGGAGACGTCAGGTGGAGGTACGGGTGCTGGGCGTGGTACAGGTGTCGAGCCTGGGGTGGTGATCTGTGTGAGCCTCTCTGTAAGAGAGGGTAGGGGCTCCTTTGCGCGGGGTTGCTTGGGCTCGTGCTGTGCGCGGGACGGCGCAGGAGGCACCCTCACACTAAAATCGAGTATACGTCAGTCCAAAGGAAGATTAACGAGTGGGAGGGACCTCACACTTGCACTTCCGCAGTGAAAGCAAGTTCGTCGCCGATGGGCTGCTCGTCACCCGCCTCGCTGGCTTTGTCAACTGTACAAAGCATATCAAGACCTATATCGGATTACGAATGCGAATAGCCATCTCACCGCCTTCAGCTACCATACGCGCCTTCTCAGACGTAGTCGGCTCATACGCGTTCTTTCCATCCACAAAATCGAGACGCGCGGGCTCCTGAGAGATCGAGAACTGCTTCCTTGTCTTGCCCTGCGTCATATCCTTCCACGCAACGCTCTTCTACATTTCGTATCAGCATGTCTTCGCTAGGAACGGCCAAGAAAGAGTTGAACGCACGAGATTCCGGTCAACGAGCGTGTTGTACAAGTGTTCGGCTCGCGAAACCTCGACCTTGAACATCAAACTGAGCGGTACGGTCCCCGACGGCCGGCGTGCAAGCGCTCCATGCGGACCGCCGCCTGGCGGTGTGGTGAGCTGTCCAGTAACGAGACCGGTCTTGCTGACGGACATATGTGCGATAGTGTTGAAGCCGACGATGAACGTGTCGTACGTGCCCTCCTCCTTGCGTATCATGTCAGTACGACCGATGTGACTTCTTATGAGAGCGCTAACCTCGGTTTCGTTGGTGAAGACGAAAGAATGGCGATCAACGAAGAAACGTGATTGGACGCGTTTGGGCGGATCGACCAGACCACCCGCCTGGAACAAGGTGTGCTGGAACGGCTGCGGGCTTCGCAGCGTCAGGATGCGCTCCATCATATGACGAGATTAGGGATCTATACGCACAATGAAATCTCGCGTGCAAGCAACGCCCCAATCTCCTCAACAGTCTCGCTCCATTCGTTCGTCTTCTCCAGCTTACTCTCGACATGCCGTGCGATCTCCGCGCCTGCGGGGTGCATGTCGGGCTGGTCGAAACATTCGCGTAGCATCTGGGATGCACGAGCACGGTTCTCAGGTGGCCCTTTGCGTACACGAGGAAGAACGACGCCGAGGGTGTTGAGAAGCTCATCTTGCGGGAGCGAATCTGCGGGTAGAGATGCGTGAGAGGCGCTCATAAGAAGGGGTTGGAGGTGCTGACCTTTACATGCGTAGATGACCTGACCGAACTTCTCCCTATACAGCTAATGAGCATAGAAACGCAAGTGACAATACACCATCTTACGGTGAGACGAGCTTCCGAAGCGTCTCCTGATTCTCCGGATGATGCGTCGAGGTATAACAAAGCAGTGTATATACCTGTAACCACCATCAGACTCTGTATACACGCATATATGCGCCCCAAAATGCGTTCGCCGACTCACAGTCTGTCTCAAAGAGATAGAGAAAGCCGAAGATGATGAACCCGAGGCGAAAAAGTGCAGCGCGATGTTCTTGTAGAAGGCGCGGCTGATCGCAAGCTTCGTGGTGCCTAGCGCGCGTCTCAGCCTCAGCGCTACAATCGGCATATGCAGAAGTGCGCTTACTGCTTTCGTCTTTCTCGTGATAGTCCTGCGCCCAATGTCAGCATCCAGCCTCCCATCAAAGACACGTCGAAACATACCAACACCCCATCAATCACAGAAGCGACAACCCCTTCCCACCTCTCCGCGCCCTCCATATCGCCCTTACTCCTCGCCGGCAGCGCACGCTGCTTCACGCATATCGTGAAGATGGCCGCCGCGAGTTGCAGCGCATCCTGAGTGAAGTGCTCGTAAAGCGGCACGAACGCGTGACGGAGATCATCCGTCACGTTCGGTGCAGAGGGAGTTTGGGTCTTCTTCGTGTTTGGCGCGAGCTGACACGTCTTTTGAGCCTCTTTATACGTGTCGCATAACATGAAGAACACGTACGACTGCCTTGCCGGCCTTGTCCACCTTCGTAAACGCGGTCTGGACATCAGTGCTCCAAGGCGCGGTCGCCTTCTTCAACGTCGCCAAGCCATCCCTGATCGCCTTTTCGGCGATCGACGGAGTCATAAATGAGTATAGTCCAATACAGAACGTGTATGACGAAAATGGGAGAACGGGCGCGCGTACGCCGGTGATGGTGGCAGCGGCGAGAAGAGCGCGACGCGTCGCGAAGCGCGTTTGGCGCGCATTTCCTGATGCGGCGCCGAGCTCTCACGCTCGGCCGCGCCTCATGCTCTCAATCATCGAAGCTAGCGCGCTCGCATCCCACCACCCAGGTTCGAGTCAATTGCAGACAAGGTACATGCATGTATTGGCTCAGTCACAGAAGAGCTGGTAAGTACATGAAGACAAGCGTCCGACGACGCGTTTTGATTCCAATTCAAGTCCAAAATGGGAAGATACAGTGGTTTTGATGGTCAAGGTTCGTGGGGTGTGAGATACAGGAATGTATGCGGATGTAGTACAGTGAGGATGATGGTATGGTAGTGCGAGGTGACAGTTTATGCTGCAAGGAGAACAAGACAAAACGGGTGATAGCTGGCGACGGAGGCAACGGGTGTAAATACGACTGGCAAAGCAGAACACGAAAGACAACAAGAAAGCACATTCACTTTGCGGGTTTGATTCCAAAATCCGTGGTTGAGCGAGAAAAGCGAAACAGAGAGCTTGGGTTCAAAGCGTGACGAGAATTGCTGCGAGTGAAAGCGTTGATGCGGTATGAGAATCGATTCTAGTTCGTGTCGTTCGTGTAGGCGGAAGGCGACCAGGCCTCTTCAGTCTCCGCCGGCGCCTCCTCGATCTTGACGGCGATGGGCGCAGTGGGCTGGCTAGACAAAATCTCTTCGGCCTTCTCACCAGAGATAGTACGGAAGTGCGGCGCGCCAGGTTCCTCGCCCGAGTATTGCGCGTTCGAGTTCAGACCCTCTGGGCTCTGCCCAAGAGGAGCGGCGCTTGCCTGCGGGCTGAAGTGATGGGCACCTGATGGACCGGCGCCAACAAAGAAGGCGCCCGCGTGGTTCCCATAGTACGAGCCCGAGGCTTGGCGATAATGCGCATCGGAACCGGCGACGGGTATACCGTAGTGCACAGCGCCCGATTGAGGGCTAAACTGCGTGTACTGCTCCATGCCGGCCCCCGGCTCAGGCTTGACGGCGAGCGCTGCGGGAGTCTCCGTAGCGGGAGGCGTATCGGTATCACTCGAGGTACTGAGGGAGCCCGACGAAGAGCCGTCGGCGTTCATGAAGAAGGGACGGATGGCGACGGGAGACTGTAACTCCATCGCGCCAAACGCACGCGCAAAGTGACCGCGTGCGCGCTCCTGGCCGTCTTCGGCGTTGTGCGAAGCCGGAAGGTACTGGTCGAGCGGCTGAGACGCTGATGCGGGAAGGCCATTGTACGATGCGGAGAGTGGGCTCTGTTGCGAAGGCGAGTACCCATACGGCGCCATCGGCTGGTGAAAGTGCGCTCCCGGGCGAGGCGCATGCTGATACGAGTTGTGGCGCCCAAGATGCGGCATCATGTGGCGGAGATGATACGTCGGCGGAGCGGCCTGATGGAGCGCGTCCTCAAAGTTCATGCCGGGAGCGCCGCCATGGCGGGCGAAGTACTGCGCAGTCGGGCTCGGGTAAGGTGAAGTGTACGGCGACGAAAAGTTAGACGCGGCGGGCTGACGATAACCCTTGTACATGTTGCCCTCGAGAGCCGACGCAGGAACAGGAACGCCGTACTGGACCCCTTCCGGGAGCTCACTCTGAGCATACGGCTGCGAGAAATGAGCAGGGCGCTTGATGTCACGGCGCAGTTCGGGAGGATGCTCAGGCGCCGTGAAGATCTGGTCGAGAGGCGTAACGGGCTGACCCTCGGAAGCCGACTCGGCCGAGAGGTAGGACTTGTTCTGGATCGCAGACGGACAATACTCAGGCGAATCGCTGGAGGTGGATGACGTTGGGAAGAGATGAGACGGCGGCGGAGGCAAGTCAACCTGCACACGCAGAGCCGGGAGGTTCGATGTCAGGCGACGACGCGACATTGAGTTCGACCTTGGGCCGTCGTACTCTGCCCATTCGGCGTTATAACCTTCAGGAGGAATGTTCTCGCTGTCTTCGGGGTCATGCACGATGATGCCAGGCTCGCCCATCTTAGGAAGGGCGATACCGGGATACGGACCGGACGACGCATAACCTGAATCATCGTGACCGTCGACGTCCTCAGCGAGAAGACCACCCATCTTCATGGGGATACCTGCACGACGAGCAGGCGAAGCTGGATGGCACCCGTCAAATACGATCGACGATAAAGATATACAGCGATACTTACACATAATGGGCGCATTGACATCGTACCCAGTCAGCTTCGGGGGGTCATCGTAGATCGGCAGCGAAGACTCTCCAGGAGACCTACGTGCGCTGCGAAGAAGAGCCATCACTATGCACGACAGCGATCAGCCACCCGAAAAAGGCGAAGATAATAACATGACCTACTCCGCGGATCGTCCTTGTGAGTCTGACGAAGGCGCTGAAGACGGCTCGCGACCTGCTTGCGCGTACGGAGTTTACCAGTCTTCTTAAGGATATACTCCTGAATGAGCTGACAGCGGCCGACATTGCCAAACTCGGAGGGCTGGCCCTTAGGTGAGTAGACCGTGACGGTACGGCGGGTGATCATCGGCGGGTAGACCGAAAGCGCTTGCGGGCGCTTAGATTAACATTTGATCAAATACGCGAGAAGACGAAAAAGATAAGCACCTTCGAAAAGCGCACCCTCGAGATCAGGCGGCCAGACGAGCTCGCTACCATCAGCGAGCATACGGGGCATCTTGTTACCCCCGCTGCGTTTTTTCGGCGGGTACGATCCGTTGGGCGGAGGCGTGGCAGAGGCCTCGGGCGAGTCAGATGGAGTCGGCGAAGGAGAGTACTGAGCGGCTTGAAGAGACATTTGTATATTTGAAGAGAAGTCGAGAAATGAGAAGTCGAAGAAGAGAATGCGAAGGTCGTTGGCGGCGGCGGGGCGTTCAAAGTTGAAGGAGAGAGAGCGATGGAGGCGGAACGCAAGACGCGCTTGCTTTGCGAGCATCGCGCTCCTGCCGCTTTTGATGCTTCGTTGTCCCCCGTCGCGTGGCTTTGACAGCTGGCGCGGTACCGTTCAAAACCCCACTTTGTCTGAGACCATCCTCTCCAGAACGTGCACCGCCAGTTCGTAACACGAGCTAGCACGTCTTCTCCCGCGTCCCCAGAGCGCGGCTCTTACCCTTACGAAAACCTAACCCGACCAGAAAGGCAATGCGGGGTAAGAAAAGAACCCATGTGACCGCGAAAACTCCGCATCGTAACGCCCGTCTCGTAAGACAAGCTCGTCCCTGACGTTGCTCTGATGTTCAGCTGCTCTTGTTGTATCTTGACGGCAGCCCGCACGGCTATCGTGACGACCACGAGCTTGCCTGCTAACCACGACGAGGCCGTCTGGCCTGCTCACGACTCGTCATGTCCTTCTTCACGTCTCGCTCCAGTACAGAGCAGCCCAGTCTGGGGCCAGCAAAGGTACGTTGCTCATGGTTGTGGGGTAAAGATGCTGGTCTGACTTGAAGCAGAGGCGCAAGCTGATATCGCGTCAAAGGCTGCGTAAGGTACGAGATGAGAGCGATACGGACTGGAGAAACTAAGGACTAACCTCTGCTTGTAGTATTCATGGTTACCCGACGTATTCCGCATCAAGAACAGCGTACGTCTTGCGCGCGTGCGCCTGCCTAAAATTCAGCACTGACTTCAGCATAGGTGATACCACGCGTACTCTGGCCCGTTCTGACCGTCACCCTCATTGCGGCCTGCGTGGCATGGGGCGAAGCGAACGGGCGCTCAGTGCGTCTGACAAACTCCGTTACGCCACTTCTCGCGGTAGTTGTACGTGTGGCACCTTCCGCAATATAGCCCAATCATACTGACGTTTCCCTCCCCACAGGTCGGCTTGATCATGGTCTTCAGAAACGGGACGTCTTATGACCGCTTCTGGGAGGGCCGCAAATCATTTAGCTCGATGGAATCGGGCGTGCGCTCCCTATCCCGCATGATCTGGATCCAGGTTGCCCTGCCACCCGACGACGACGCGCGGCCACCGGGTGCTATGAAGGGAAAGACGCCAACGACCAATATCACCGCAACGGCTTTGCACCGTAAGAAGGCCGAAGTACTCAAGCTGGCCGTTGCCTTCGTAGTCGCGGTAAAGCATTACGTTCGCGACGAGGATGGGCTGGATTGGGACGACTTTGTCGGCCTGATCCCTAAGTCTTTCTTAAGACAGAATGCAAGTGGAGGCGTGTTGCAATATAATCTCGTCGCGGATGGACGATATGGTGCTACTTTCACCGAGAGCCCGGATAAGACGCGACCCGGAACTCCCTCAGCTGGCATCACTCGAGATGCGAGCCTTGCGCGCAGCTCGGTGCTGGATAATAGCGTGTCCACTTTGCCTATCGGGTCGGGCGTAGGAACGAAGCGCGTGCGCGTCAAGAGGAGTATCGACAAGCTCATCAACTCCCGGACTCCCTTGATGCAGCCACCGGAACATCAGTCTGTCAGCTTCGTGGAGGCGAGTATGCCGCTGCCGCTCCTGTAAGTTACTTCGTCCAGCGTCCGGCATCATGTCATCATGGACTGACGACGTTGATAGTATCGCGCATGAGATCTCGCGTAGTCTCTTCCAGTTCCGTCGTGACGGCTTGCTTGAGACCGTTGGTCCGGCAGGTGCTAACGCCATGAACCAAACGTCCGTCTACTTCTTTCCTCTATACGTGCATGGTCTAACGAACTTCCTAGTGTTCAAACTCTCGTCGAGCAACTCACAGCCCTTGAACGCATCGCCAACACGCCCATTCCCAAGTCTTACAGCATCCACCTCAAACAATGCGTAACCCTGTACCTCTTCGCACTTCCCTTCACGTTGATTCGCGAACTCGGTTGGGCCACCATCCCGGTAGTGACCGTCGTGGCGTTCACGTTCATGGGTATCGAAGGCATTGCAGAAGAGATAGAACATCCATTTGGAAGGGACGAGGGTGATCTACCTCTCGATAGGTATTGCTCGGATCTGAGGGAAGAGGTCGAGTTCATGATCGCGAGAATGCCAGAGGGAGGCGTTGGAGCTTATGGATGGGACGATGGCGAGGGTGATGACTGAAGTACTGAAGGCTCTCGATGTCTTGATGTGCTCGTTATGGACTTACTACCTCACACATCGTGTTTACCTCACGGACTTCATGGAGCGCACAAACACAATAGTTTACATACGACAGCATACGAGAAGATCAAAAAAGGCAATCTACGGTACCCGACCGCAGTATGATAAGTAAGAAAGAAATGTAGTCCATGAATGACTGCATGACCTGGGCCTTAGCACGAGCGTACTGTTAGATATTGGCAGCCTCGGCGGAGTGCCCACATGTGCCGAGTGCCGCGATAGCAGGCTGCCCGTGATAAGACCAAGCGCACAAAGCCTGGAGTCCGTTCCCATCAGCTTCTGCAACCATTGATACTGTGTACAACTCGACACTCACAATGATGACGTAGAAAGATACCATGGCCAACCCGCCTGCCCAGTTCGTTCGAGCGTCCTCGGTCACGTAATTGACCAGAAAGCACGCGGCGATAAGGATAGCCACCCCAAATATATCTGACAGGCCATGAGCGGTGCAGCATCACTTCATCACGCCGAACACGTACCGAACAAAAGCGTGAAAGGCTTTCCCGACGCCCAGCTGATGAGCACGAATATGGGTAACCACATCAGGGTGAATTGGATGCTCATGTCGATCGCGCGATCCTCCGCAAGAGTCTTCGGCGGCTTGGGTTTCCTATCCGAGTCCTTCTTGAACAAGCAGAGAGAGAGCGACTCGGCGAAGAACACGATAGAGACGACACCGTCCGCCGCAAAAGACAGAAGGGGAAGGAGGATAAGGCCAAACCATTCCCTCTGCAGGCCAGAACTCATATCGCGGCCCACGAAGTCCATCGAGTCCAAAAGCTGTGTGTGGGAGTGAGCGGATACACGCGTGTATAGTGGAGACAATGGCGCTCACACATTCAACTGTGAATCCCATCAAGGGCATAGCTATTACCAAAAGCATGACGCTAACATATTTGTTGGCCTTAGGCGTCTGATGGACATGCCTAGACTGCCCGGAGCACTGCGTTGCACTGGAAGAATCTCCCGTATGCACCGTGGTCCCGCTTTGTGTATCAACGACGGCTCGATTAGCCTCCAGAGAGACCCCACTAGGCGCTCCGGGGTTGCTGGGCAGGCGATGCAAGTACAGGCGAGAACCGATATAGACGACGAACATGATGATGGCGATACCGTGCGTCATCTGCAAGAGTTCGACGGCGCTTAGGTTGACCGGCGGTTGGGTGTCTTTCATGGCCGTGAATATGACTAGCGGGATAGCGAGGACCATGACTCTGCATGGAAGTTGAATCAGGTGGGTACACGCGGTATCGTAGGAAAGGTCACTCACGCGGTAACCAACAGCATATGGTTCAATGGATTCGTCCGGGCATCGAGGCGGAGCTGCGGAGTACGACTGCCGCCGGTCAAGAAGCTGATTCCCGGCGCGAGTAGCAGGTGCAGCAGCACAACACCGACGATGGTGCTCTTAAGAAGCCTGAGCTCGCACCGCACCAGTAAGATGATGGCAGCTGTTGCTTCGACAGCATTCTTCAAGGTAGTGACGATAAAGTTCCCGACAAGGTCTCCGGTGTATAGCGCGAGCTGCTCGCCGCCGAAGTCAACGAAGCTCTCTAAAGCCATGATCGACAGAAAGCATACTGTGCACCATTGAGATCTGCAAAGTAGACTCAAAGCGTAGACGGCGACACTCACGACCGAAAACAACAGCGTCCTTTTGAACTTGATCTTCGCCAGCGAAGTACACGCCCATGGCAATTGGGAGAAAGAGGATGAAGCTATTGATCCCTAAATGTAGCTCATCTGAGCTTCTAAAGTACAAAGACGCGAGAGAATGGGCTGAGCGTACAAGAGGACTTGACAGTATTGCAGAAGCTCTCCTTCCAACCGACGGGAGGAAAGGGTGGGCCAGCCACTCTATCCGAGGGTGCGTGGGATGAATTTCCCTCGGACTCGACGAGTCTCTTGAATTGACGGGTACCCGACCCGGAACCTGTCATGTTGTATGCTGAAAGAAACGAGAAGTAGAAGAAGAATGAATAGCAGGATGCGGCCTGTCGTGCTGTGATATATGGTCCCGTCTTTAAGTACACGATAGCCCTGACCCCTACGTCGTGGTGTTGCAAACGCGCATGCCACTACAAGTCTTCCGCGGACAGACTACAAGCAATGCGACTTGCTGGCAACTAACCGTCTCCGCAAGCACGCTGCTGAACGCATTGTGAGTTAAGCCTTGATGCGAATAGGAACGGTCTTCCGCGGTCGCAATTATTCTCCGATAGGTTAAGATAACCCTCCCGAAAACATGTTCTGTAGGACAACGGCTTCTGAGAACCATATCACATAGCCATAGAAGCCATTGGACCGCTGAACCTTGCCCAAGAAAACAGATATCCGGCGTGTTCATCGTGGTGAGAACAAAGCCAGCTTGCAGCGCCTTTCCGCCAGCTGAATGGCGCCGCTGATTGCCGATAACACCCACGGCCAATCACCAGCGCTTGAGCGCCTCAGCAATGATTTCTCCCGACCAATCGGCCCAGCGCTTTGTGGGTAGCCACTGACTCCGTATACGAAATGCGACCTAATACAAACACAGCGTGCCCAGCCTACCCCTTGGCCAGCCTTGCGACGTCATTCGGTCGCCTCAAGCTTGCACAAGCTGGCTGCCACCGTCACCGCCACCGTTTACCCGACACCAGGACTATGAGTTCACATCCCAGCTGCATCCTCCGCCGAATGAGCTTATGGTTCACGACCGAGTATCATGATGGACAGCCATGACTTCAGGCTTCGATGCTTCCTCCGGTACCGGGGGCGAGTATGGTCTGTTCAGGTAGTATTCGATTCGCCGAAGCTCCTCGGCACTGCGCCTCTTCAAGTCGACGATGCCTCGCCTCGTCGCAACCTACGTCGGTACCATTGTCAGCGAGCAGGACATGGACCGTAGATTCAAGTGCAAGCACAAGATGCATATTTGACAGGATTTCATCCCTGTCGTCGCGTATTCCTGGATCTTACTATTAGTCAAGTATGAGAAAACAGGGACGCTCGTCTCTGGTAGCGACTCCTTGAGAGTTTCAACGAGGCTGTACGAAGGCACAGATGAAGCAGCACGCCCGGAAGACCTATGGCCAGTCGGTATCCCGACGGTAGAAGATTGGTGAGTATGTGCGCATGTAGTGTAGAATGCGTGTATTGAGCGTGCATCCGATGTGCGGCGTTAGGAGAGATAACTACGGCGCGACTTGCATCCCGCGCGCACGTTGTTCTTCTCCCGCAAGCGAACTAAGCTTCAATAAGAACCTCGCTTGAGCTTCCGGTCTCCTCGGACCAAACGCAGCCTTGCTATAGGCGATATGTCCAGATTGAAGCAACCAGTTCAGACGAAGGATAATGACATGGCAGTGATATAGAGTTACTGGAAGTCAGGCTGGCAGAACTGGCCGGGACCGTAAGGCTCGCTCGTAAGCGCGGTCAGGCCAGCCGAGTTCTCGCTTGTGTGCCGTCCGCTCTGCGGGCCGGGCTTGGGCTTCTCGCCCTTGGCGAACGTGTCCAATATCCGCTTGGTCGACTCCTCCGTGAGATCCTCCTACGGTAGGAACATGCGTCAGAGTCATTCCACATGAGTCAACATTTGCACTCACGTAGAAGTCGCCAGCAATAGCCATCATAGGCGCGTTACTGCAAGCGCCCTGGCACTCGACCTCCACAACCGTAAACTTCCCATCCTTCGTCGTCTCACCAGGCTTAATCCCACCCAGATGCCCACACACAACGTCAAGAATATCGTACGCGCCCCTCAACATGCACGGCGTCGTCGTGCACACCTCGACAAAGTGCTTGCCCAACGGCTCGCGGTTGAACATGGTGTAGAACGTCGCGACCTCGTACACGCGCATGGGGTTGACCTCGACGAGCTTGGCGACGTAGTTCATCACTGAGATAGACGTCCAGCCGAGTTGTTCTTGGCCGAGATGGAGAAGCGGGATTATGGCGGCTTTCTTGTATTGTGGGGGGTATTTGGAGATGATGTTCTCCGCCTCCTTCAGGTTCTCGGGCGTGAACTCGAACGGAATCTATGGGCCATGTCAGGAAACGTTTTGCATAGATATAAAGTGATGTGCACACCTTCGGGTTGTTGTAGTCGGTATCCCGGTGCTATATCAAAAGTCAATACCGAGTGAACACTCTGACTACACGATACGCACGTTAAAGAGCGCGTCTGACCGCCTGCAAGCCGACGCAGACAGCTGGCGCGCGGGCGCCGCAACGCGCGCAGAGCGCAATGCGGAGGTCGATGCCGAAGCGGCGGCGCGACGGGCGGCGGTGCGGGCGGCGAACATGGAGGTGGTGATGAGAGACGCGCTGAGCGTCGGGACGAACGAAGCGGCGAGCGGAGAAAGTCGGCGAGAGCCAATCAGCGCGCAGGCCTGACCACACATTCCGACCGTCGTTGCTTGTTCGCGTCCACCATCACCAGTACACTTCATGATGACATGCATCAGTTCAGGGTGCTTTATACATCACACAATGTCGCTTCATACAACTGTGGAAGCTCATCTACCGTAAGTAGAATGTCATGGACCCGTACAGAAAGTGAGGGCGGCACTGCCGTGCTCTTTGTCCTCGACATCCATGGCGACAGGCAGACTGGATGCGTCTTCACAAGCTCAACAGCTGATCGCTCGTCTGAGCGCACCGATCGAAGACCTTCCAACACTACTTTCCCTTCTAGCCGCGCCTCTCGACAGCCTCTCCCTTCTCCCTCCACGCTACCGACGCCACAACACCTCGCCTTTATCGGAAAACGCCGTCCAGCCCACGAGGCATATCTGCCTGATCCAGCGAGCTCTGATAGAGCATGTGGTGCCAAATTGGCAGCCTGCGCTTGAAGAAGCCGATGCGATGCCGCTGGTCGATCAATACTTCGTTCCAGATTTATTCATGAACGCCACCCCGTCCGCCGGACTGATCTCGTTATACGCATACTCGACTGTCTTGTCTCTGCCCCTGCGGGACTACTCTCTTTCGGTCCTTGTACGACTATCAAAGTCATACCCCATTGACCGTCTGCACGCTTCCGTCTTCAGCGTGACGAGCTTGCATGCAGGTCAAACCACACAGATCTGGGAGGATACGGTCAAGAGCGTGCTTTCGGTCCCCACACGCGTTGCAAACGCTCTGCAAGGGAAAGATGTACCGCCAGAACTTGACCTAGGACAGTACTTCCGCAACCTCAGCGTGCGGTGCGAAGCTTTACTGGCTTCATATGACCGTGATCAAGGTTCGTAGATACCTTCCCAGAGTCAACCCGCCCCGCTGAAGGACCTCTACAGACCTGACCTCCGTGACATATCTCTTCACGAAGCTAGTCAACACGGGTGCATTCCCGTCTTCCAGCAACATTGCACCGTCGCAACCATCCTTCTTTGAGCACGCACTGCCTACAATCCGATCGCGGGCACGTTCGTCATCGACACACACTGCTATATGGGTCGATCTTCTAAGTGCTATACCGTCTACGATGACACTACAAAGCATCCTGGCATCTTTATTTGCCTACCTTCGGACGCCCGCTCTTCCTTTGGATACGGGCCCTCGAACGAGAGGTGCCGTCAAGAGTGAAGCAGAGCTGTTGAGGGGCCTGCTTGGCGAAGTGAGAAAGGGATCGTCGGTCTGGAATGCGGCATGCGCGGTCATTCTGAACCGTGACTGGGATGAGGGCCATGCGAGGATCTTCGTCTGTTGGGCTGCCGGGAATACGAAAAGCGAGCAAAGTAAGTTCGATCAACCCGGATTCAGAGTAACATACTCATGCATTTCAGGTCTCGTTCTTCTGCTTGATGCTGCACTCGACGTCTGGACGTCTCCCGAACACATCAAGCATTCGCTCTTATCGAAGCACCGATGTACGTATACCAGTCCTTCTTGCGATGCACCACACTGAAAGCTCTCCAGATACCACGCTCCTCGTCCTCCTCGCGCACGCAAACCTCCCGCCAAACTCATCAAAACTTCAAGACCTCGCATTCTCACCACCCTTCATCCAGTCTATCACACACTACATCTCGCACCTCGATCAGAATGTACGCCGGTGCGGCATGCTGGTCGCAGAAGAGGCCGCCAAGCGAGCCGGAAAGACGCTCGACTTCAAAGAGTGGGGTGTTCCCGGAGCTCAATGGGCAAGGGAAGCTCGGATACTGCTCGCTGAGCGCGACGTCGACACGTCAGTCATCGACGGGGACTCTGACGATGAAGAGGGCAACGCGCCGCAACTCGACGTCAACGACCTTCTAACAGACGACATCATCGAACCACCATCCTCACCTCCCAAACCTTCAGTAGCCCTCGCCTCAGGCTACGACTCCGACGACTCCCTAACCGGATACGCATCTCCACACGACTCCGACCGCTCAGCATCACCCACGCCTTCCGAGCTCGCAGAGATCGAGAAAGACCCCACGTTGAACGTCGGAAAGAAAAAGGTCGCGAGGCCGGTCTATCTCGCTCAGCTTGGGATGATGCTGCGGCAGACTGGGGGCGTTACGACCGGTGGAGAGGATGATGAAGTTGATAAGGTTGAGATTGGGTTGGACGTTGCGGAGGAGCTTATTAGGAGGAAGCGGTCGTATGGCACCGAGCTCGGTATGCTCCTCTTATCCAGTGTACTCCGGGTAGAAAGCTGACGGGCTTGGCAGAGGAGAACGCGGTGAACCTCGTCTACGCTCTCACAACCCTAACCAACAAATTCGAGCTCCCCGGCTTCGACCGCAAACGACAACTAGCCCTCATAGCGCTCGTAGCATGCAGCCCAACAAAAGCCGCACCCACAATCATCCAAGAGCTCTTCTCGCACCAATACAGCATGGACCAGCGTTTCGCAATGCTCAACGCGCTCGCACTCGGCGCGAGAGAGCTGGCTGGACGCGCGGTCACCGATGGGCCTCTGGGCTCGACTGTGGCTGGGAGTAAGAGGGTGGAGTTCCCTAGTCGGAAGTTACCGGGCGCATTACATGCGCGGATGTTGGAGGCGGATAGCAGTGCGACGGCTCGTGTACAGGGTCTACTCGAAGGCGCAGCCCGCGCCGCAATAGACGGCACACGCGAAGCAGCAGAAGACCGTATACCGGGTGCCGCGCGCGAACGACAACTCCGTCTACGTCCTCAAGCCCGTGTATCTGAAGTACGCCGCGCCTCCGATGGGCTCCCGGGTCAAACGATACAGCCTGCGGATACGCCGACGTTCACGTCCGTGGCGATCGAGTATTTCATATACCCGCTAATGAACCGGTTCTGGCTGCATGTGCGGGACTCGCAGACGCGCGAAGCGATGAGCGCCGCGCGCGATCCGTTGCACAAGTACCGCGGTGCTGGGACGGGACTCATTCTTTCGCCCATGGTGCTCGCGCATGTACTCGCGACCCTCGGAGTTCTGTTGCATTGTGCACGCGCGGCGCCGGGGTGGCTCGCACTCGCCGCGCCCGATGCGCTGGAACTTGCTGTCACGCTCGGGACGCAACCTGTATCGAGAGATGATGACGACGACGAGACGGGCGATGAGAAGGGTAAAGAGGCGAATGTACTTGCTGCCGCTCTGGAGCTTGCACTAGTCATACTCGATGGTAGCGCGGAGCTTGATGGCGGGCGCACATTAGCGCTTGAACGTACGCCGCTGTTGTTGGCGACGGGGGAGCTTGCGCAGACTGTGTTCGGTGGGCTTGAGAAGGGCTTGAGGGTTAAGGGTGGTGGAGGGAATGCGGAGCAGAGGTTGAGTAGGGCTGCTGCGGGGGTGGTGCTCAAGGTCGATGAGATACAGGAGAAGTGGAAGCGGTCCATGGTTGGTCTTTGAGTAGCGTCTTCTGTAGGGAGTGTCGTGTACTTGAGTTCGATTTGCATCGCATCTGTACTCGTTCTTGTAGAGTAGAATGATGCTGTATCATATGTGATCACGCTTGCTGTAGCAATATGACAGCAGTAGCAATCATCACGTTGAGTCGTATGGTACACCGAAACATGACAAACGTCGCAAATAAGCCAGCCCAAAGCATCATGACAAGTTCATTAACCTCTAGAATGGCGGTCCTACCCCCGGCCTCGCCCTCACAGGTTGCGGTATCTCGATATGCAACCCTCCATATGCATTCCCCTCCTGTGGTCCCGCAGCACTAACCGGCACCAAAAAGTCCGTCTGCCGACTCGGCGAGCGATACGTAGGCGGCGGCATCGCGAACCCAAGCGAGTCAAAGCTAGGCCTCACGAAATCCTCCTCGTACGTATCGTGCACCCCGATAGGGATGCCCGAGATCGGTTGAGGCGAAGGAGGCTCGGGCGACGGTGATGGCGAGCCGATCCGGCCCGGGTAAGCGCGCAGCATGCTCGGCGTCGGCGAGCTTAGACGGAGGTCGAGGTGTACCCAGTCTGTACTGGCCGTGGCTGCCGACATGCGTATCGTGGCGCGGCTCATGCCTCGCTCGATCATGTCGAAGGACATGGGCGAGGTGGGCGTCATTGGTGTATGCGGCATCGCGGCGGGCCACTGCCACGAGCCCACGACAGTGCTCGTCTCGACCTTGCGCTCGGTGTACCCCGAGCTTGACGGATGTGAAGCGTATGCTGTAGATGATGGTGCTGTGGACGACGGCGCAGTGTACGCCGTAGCGGACGTTAACGTTGCGGGCTGCGAGAACGCAGGGCGCGGTTTATCGATGGGCGTTATACGTGGATCGTAAGGGTTCGGAGAGGCGAGTTGCAGCTGGCGAGATGCCAGACGACGACGTTTCATCATGCGGTAGCTAAACGCTGTACCGAGCAACAGTGCGAAGAGCGCTATCACGCCTACGGCGCCTGCTGCGGCGTATGCGCCATTGTTCGAGTGGCCTCCAGATGACGAGCTGGGGGATGAAGCTGGCTGCGAGGTAGCGGTGGGGCTGCATGAGTGTTAGCGCTGTGCGGTTACGGAAGGATGGATGAATAGGCACACCTGCCTGATGCTTGCGAGGGCAGCCTGAGAACGGAGATGTCAGTGCAGTGTTGAGACCGAAGGGGGTGGGCGCTTACCCCGAGGCCGAGCTAGCGAGTGTCGAAGACGAGCTCGCTGCAGTGCTCGTCGGTTCGGGTCTCGTCCCCGTGAGTCCACCAAAAGTGAGAGTCAAGCCAAAGTCCTCAAGGCCTGCCGTATGTGTAGAAGCCAGATTAAAGAAGCGAAAAGAAATAAAGATAAAAAAGAGAAGACCGAGTCGAAGAAAGAAAAGCGGAAAAAGAAGAAGGGGAAGAAGAAAAGGTCGGGGAATACAACTCGGTCACTACCTTTAACTGTTCCTCGGGTATCAACAAAACACATGGGAGGGCTGCTGAGCGGGTCTACGGAATGAGGTCAATTCCTGTACGGCGTTTACGGAAGTGCAAAGCTGAACGGGTAGATCCCAGCGCACATCAGGTTCGGAGATTCGAACACGGCATGTTGGGGTCCACGACGCTCAGCGTTCTCTGGAAGCAGCTCAGGATATACACTACAACCTGAATCGTATATTCAATCTGAAACCTATACTCACCGCGCAATCCGTGACAATTACCTGCTGAGGGCCATTCAGCAATCGCGTAGATGTAGGACAGTGGTCCGAACAGCGTTGACGTTGGCCTTGCCCAAACCGACTGGCAATACAGAGGCTGGGCTTGGAGCATTGGCGTTTCAGAGGATGCATATGGCAACTAGAGTGCACACGGCAGAGCAAGAAGCATTATGTATGAGGTGTTCTGCTGCTACGGCGCAGAGTGTGAACACACTCGGACACCGGCGGAGGACATGGTGGTCGACGTGAAAGCGTCTGACAGTCTTCCAAAGTCGCGGCCTGTCGCGGCCGCAGCTCGGGGCGCTTACGACCGGTACCCATCTTCCCCGCGCCCACCACTGCGCTTCAACCCAAATACACACAGCCCACTCTTTACCGTTTCTGCTCTGCTCTGCGTAGTCTTGGTCAGGCGTCTCAAACAAAATGGCCGTGTCGGACTTGCTCGCCACGGACGACCTGACGATCCTGCTGGGCGTCGTCACTGCGTCTATATTCCTTCTGTCAAACTTGTACAAGCCGCAGTCGCTTGTACATCCTATCCTTCTCGGCCGTCAATCCGATGTATCGCGCGTTCGCAACCCCGGCGAGAGCGCTGTGTATAGGTACTATGGTACCGGTATCATGGGCAGGGTGAGTCTACTTCACCCAACTGCGGATTCGAGCACGCGACTGAATATATGTTGTGTAGTTCCCCATTCGTCCTGCACGCGAGGTCAATACTTTGCTTGACCACGTCAAGCCTGAGATTGACGCGCCGAGGACGCTCTGGTCTACGAAGGTACGTGCCATGTGTATCTAGACGCTCGTGGACCGGAGAACTGATGTCCGTGCGCGAAGATCACCAACTCGGCGCTTCGGGAGCGCGTCGCTCGTTTCGGTACGGGTCTGCGCCGCGCTGGGCTCAAGTCGTCGTCGAACGTACTGCTCTTGCTTAACGATGGAATTGGTACATCTGCTTTACGCATTGCCTCTGAGTACAGCTAACCGAGGTTTTACAGAGTTTCTCATTACCGACCTCGCCCTCGCCGCTCAAAACATCCCCTCTTTCACACTTAGCTCCCAGTCCCTTCTTGCACCTGTACTCGAGGCACACCCGCCAACAGCCATAATCATTGACGCAGGCTTCCTGCCCCACGCGCTTGAGCTTATTCTTGATTCTGCCGAGGCATCGCACCACGTCCTCGTCGTGCTCGGTGAGCCGGACGAGAAGACAGCCAGACGCGCTTCTGAGGGCATACGGCTCGTACGCTGGAGCGACATCGAAGCCGAGGGACAAGGCGAGCTTCTTGGACCGTCCACACCTCCAAGTAAGATGTCACCTCTAGCATCGTCCGAATAAATGGCTGATCATGATGTCATCGTAGCGCCCGAACGCGTCTTCTCTGTCTCGTTCTACCAAGGCGAAGATGGCCAAATGCACGGCGCCCAGCTCACGCACCAAAACCTCACCGCCGGTGTTACAGCCGTCCGCGCACTTGTACCACCGTCTGCGCCGCTCACTGGCCTCGACACGATCGTATCGGCCCACAGTCTGAGCACGCCGTATGGTCGTTCAGTCGCGTACACCGCTCTTCTTGAGGGTTGCTCGTTCGGCACACTCCCGACCTCGCGGGTATTCAAGACGGATGATTCTGTGGCACTTGGGCCGCTCGCGGATCTCGCGGCGGCGAAGAAGTTGAACTTGCCAGCACCAACCGTGTTATTTGTTACGCCGCCGCATCTGGACGCACTTGCCGGCTCAGTACTGGCCGAAGCGAAGAAGAGCCTGTTGTTCCCGCTCGCGTGGAGGCACAAGCTCGCTGCCATCTTCGAGGGTGCGCTCACACGCGAGAGCATGTGGGACAGGCTCGTGCTGAACGATGCCCGTCTGAGCGCCGGCGCCGTGACAGTCCGCGCCGTAATCGCAGCGGGCGGTCGGTTGCCCGCCTCATCGCTTACGCCAGCCCGCGTCGCACTATCCGCTCCGGTCGTCCTCGCCCTCGCACACCCACTATCTACCGCGCCACTCTGCGCCACACACCCTCATGACGTTCAGACGTTCAAGATCGACGATAGCGCCCCTGCTCCTATCGGTCCGCCGGTGTGTAATATCGAAGCGAAGTTGGCGGGTGTGGACGATGCGGCGATTGAGAAGGGCGAGGATCCGGTGGGCACGCTGCTCGTTCGTGGCCCACCCGTTGGCAAGGCGCTCGTTGGTGGCGACGATCCGGCCGTTGAGGAAGCACCTGAGGCGGAGGAACCTTGGGTTGATACGGGCGTTAGGGTGCGCGTGCAGACCAACGGGTCGTTTGTGGTTCTGGATTCTTCGAAGTAAGGGAAAACAAAGCTGATGTTGCTGTTGTGGTATATTCGGACTCTGTGCTGTTATCTTGATTCTGGATGGAATATGCTCTACTTTTGGATAGGCGTACATACATCTCATACGTCGAAAAGCTGTAAAGTATCTCTAGGAGAAATGCTAAACCAAATCGCGATGTTCCACCTTCTCTCCCCTGCCCCGTCTGAGTTGTGTGGCGGGATGACTCGTGTGGGCAGTAGCATTTGGGTGGTTTGATGGTTGCGCACGCACCCATTGTTTGCCGCATCCGGCGATCGACGAGGATCCAGGCACTGCGGGCGAGTGTTCGTTGATTTGGTTGATCGAAGTAACGTGACCCGGTGTATCGTTCGCGACCTTCTCACGGGTGCTTTCCTTAAAGCTCGGGGTATCGTCATTTTGATCTCCACCTACGCCGCGCGCCACGCCCCCCATCTTCCTCGCCACTCACCCTCAGCCCACCACCGTCAATGTCTTCTCCCGCCCCCGAGTCCGCTCCCGCCGCTACCAGCCCCGCCCCCGAGGTTGAGCAGCCCGCCGCTGCCTCGTCTCCTGCCGCCGCTGCTACATCCGACGCCGAGAACCAGCCGCCGAAGCGCTCTGCACGTGCCAAGAAGACCGCCGCTGTCCCCGCTGAGAAGAAGACTACTACTAAGCGCAAGGCTGCCGCTCCCAAGGAGAAGGCCGCACCCAAGGCCAAGGCTGCGCCCAAGGAGAAGAAGACCGTCGCCGCTAAGAAGACTGCTGCTCCCGCTGAGCACCCGCCCTTCAAGGACATCATCAAGGTTTATTTCCCTTTGACTTGTTTCGATGTCGAACATCTGTTAACGTTCGCCTGTAGGAGTGCATTGTCGAGACCAAGGACCGCACTGGTGTGTCCCGCGACGCCATCAAGAAGGTATGTTGTTGCGTTGTGGTTGCTTCCATAATCGTTCCTGATCACGTCATACAGTACGCTGTCGACAAGTACAACATCGACTTGACCGGCACCCGCGTTTCTCAGCTCAACCGCGCCATCACCAAGGGCGCTGAGGAGGGCATCTTCCACCTCCCCAAGGGTCCTTCGGGCAAGGTCAAGCTCCCTCCCAAGAACGCGCCCGCCGCTGACTCGAAAGAGGTACGCGATCTTTGTTTTCTTTCTCTCTTCACCTTCCTTACCCGTGCCATCTTCTAGAACGCTAAGCCTTCGAGCTCCAAGAAGACCACTGAGACCAAGAAGGCGCCGGCGAAGAAGACTACTGCCGCCGCCACCAAGAAGCCTGCCGCTAAGGCCACCACGGCGAAGAAGCCCGCTGCTGCCACCAAGACCGCCGCCGCCAAGAAGCCTGCTGCCAAGGCCCCTGCGAAGAAGGCCGCCGTCACCAAGAAGGCGACCCCGGCGAAGAAGGTCTCGAGCGCGAAGAACGACGCAAAGAAGGTTTGTCTGCTTTCATCCTATACATATCTCGACCTGATCCTGACAATCTTGTAGGAGGCCGCAAAGAAGGCTGCAGCGAAGCCCAAGCCGCGCCAGACCAAGACGGCTGCTAAGGCTGCAGGTACCGCGGGCAAGCGCACATCGGCACGGAAGGCATGAGCGGTCAATCACACCGTTCTTTGTTCGCTCTGTCTGTCGTCGTCGTCGCACATCTGCTAGCTCTCTGTACACTTACCTACAACTACCTATCCCCCCATCCCATCCACCGTTTCGTCGTTGTCTATAGTCATACCTTCTCCCATCTCGCCTCGTTGTATGTTATACGAGTATTATTTCCACATGTCTCCCAGCCTTCCCCCTCGTACCGCGTTCTCCCGTTTCTCGTCTTTTTTTCTCGGTTGTGTATTCTTGATGTTTGGGCGGCGTATACGGACCGCTCACTGGGTTTTGAATGCATCGAAATTGTAGAAACCGCTTGTTGGTGTGAACGCCTGTGGAGTCTGAGATCGAGCGCGAGCATGGGGCGGGCGAGATGCCGCCGGCCATTGAGGCGCTTGGGCTTGTGGCGCGGACCGTCCGGCGCGTCGCTACGCGTGACGTCACGCGCCTGCTTCAATCAACGAGCGCCTCCGAGTCTCCGACGGACGCGAAGTCCGACTCTTGCCTTCCACTATCACCAGGATGACCAAGATACCGTTCCATCCCGGGCATGTATTTACACATACGCTTCATACATGATGCGGGAGGTATTATATCACACTGGAGCACTGGCATTGCTGGTATTCGACATATAGTACGCGATAAGACTACCTCAAGATGTCCTCCGACAAAACCACCATCTTCATCACCGGCGCGACGGGCTACATCGGCGGCGCATGTCTCAATCTGCTGCTCAAAGACCCCTCCTTCGGACTTTCTGCGTTGGTACGCGACGCGGGCAAGGCGGAGAAGCTGACTGCGCTCGGTGTATCGCCTGTTATTGGCTCGCTAGACGACGCTGCTGTGCTCATCGCTAGTGCTGCTGATGCCGACGTGGTACTCCATACTGTAGGATGCCCTCCCTGGCGAGAGTGCATGAAGCTGATCTCAACGTTTGTAGGCTCACGCGGACCATTATCCCGCTATTCTAGATATCCTGAAGGGGATGCGCCATCGCTTCGAGAAGACCGGCAAGCAGGGTATATTGATCCACACCGTGAGCTCTGTATACTACGTGAATCTCTTCCACGCTGATCGACTATATAAACAGTCTGGCACAGGAGTGCTTGCTGACGACGCGAAAGGCATGCACGACGATCATATCACGTACGACGACAGCAACGTTGAGAGCATCGAGTCTCTTCCTCCGGACGCTGTTCACCGGAAGGTAGATGTTGAGATTGTCAAGGCTGATCAAGAAGGTAATGGCCTTGCTATTCCACGATTCGAAGACCATACGCTAATCGCGAATGTGCAGGCTATATACGCAGCTTCATCGTGCTCCCCTCCACGATCTGGGGGATCCTGACTGGGCCCGTCGCGGAAGCCGGCATCGCGCACGTCCATTCTCGCCAGATCCCGGAAGCGATAGTGATAGGCATGAAGCGTGGCCAGGGCGGAATGGTGGGCAAAGGTCTGAACGTCTGGCCGCATGTCGAGATCCACGAGCGTGCGTTCACAGCCCAATCTCTGAGCGCTCCTTCATACTGAGGATCTTGCCGATTGTGTTACAGTGGCCGAGATGTACATCATCATACTCTGCGCGGCACTCGATGGTACAGCACCGCACGGCCGCCAAGGCTTCTACTTTGGCGCCAGCGGGCACTACCGTCTTCTCGACGCAGCAAAAGTGTATACCTCTGCACTCCACGCGCTCGGAAAGAGCGCATCTCCCGAGCCTACGGCGTACACGAAAGAGGACATCGACAAGTACCTAGGCGGAAACGACTACCTCGGTTCCAACTCGAGATGCAGGGTCGTGCGCGCAAAAGAGCTCGGATGGAACCCGACGAAGACGACGGACGATTTCTTCGAGTTCATTCCGAAAGAGGTCGAGGTGATTGTTAGGGATCCGTTTAGGTCTCGTAAGTACTAGTCAGTTGATCTTGAGCGGCATGCGATATAAGTACTGCTTCATATGGGAATTTAAACCGATGCAGGGACTGAGACAGCCGGCAAGACGTCGTTCAGTGCGGTCTGCGCCCGTCGGATCGCGGCGATGGCGTGTATCTTTGGGTATGACTAGTCTTCCCGCCAGCCTCTGGCCAAACCTACAGCCACAGCTCGCAATACACCTTCTGACCCTCCCATCGCCTCCTCTCAAGCTTCAGCATACGTCAAGATGGCAGCACGGGCCTCCGAGATTGTATGACGGGCGCTTACACGCGGAACCGATTTAACGTTGCTTCCCGCCAACGGACTCGAAGTCCGACTCTTACCTTCCACCACCACTGGCACGACCCGACTCCACTGATAACCGATAACCGAGATACCATTCTACTCCGAGCGTATGTTTGCGCGTACGCTTCGCCCATGACGCGGTGGCGTATACTTATCACGAAGCTGGTGTCGCTGGCCTTGAACATACAATATGCGTACATCACGATGTCCTCCGGCAAGACCACCATATCTATCGCTGTTGCGACGGGCTACGTTGTCGGCAAATGCATTATTCCATCACTCAAAGGCCCGTCGTCTAGAACTACCGCGTTGGTACGCGCCACCGGCAAGGCGGAGAAGCTGGACATGCTTGGCCTTCGCTGGGTCTACATTACCCACGAACGTCGAGCGGTGACAATCCCAGCTCCTAAACACTGGTGCAAACACTTCTGTGCTTGAGTGCCGTTCCAGTCGTGTAGCGAAAGCACGCTGCTCGCCGTCGAGGCCCTAGCGATCTCGGTTCTGCGTAGAGTCTCGAGATACAGAAGCTGTCCTACTGATTAAGGAAAGCGTGAATATTACGTGCACAATGCTCTGGGGCCTAAAGCCCTGGCGCCGAGAACGGCCTCGTTAGATCGTCGAATATAATTTCGATTGTGGTTAAACCACACAAAAAAAATCGAGCTCGTTCTCAGTGAAGTCCGATGCGCACTCGGCGCGGCGTGAGAATTGCCGGGCCACACAAACGCGCTCACATGCTTTGTTTCGCCACGCGAGCAAACCGCGACGCGCTCCTGGTGCTGGTCGACCAGATCTATCGAGTTAGACGTCAGCCGTGGGCTCAGTCGCAGTACGAGAGTAGTGATCGAAGCGCCCTGGGCCTCCGGGAACTTGGCGTGATGCTGCGTCGCAATGAGGCGTACACGAGTTGAACCACTCTCGTGACTTTTTTAATTTCAAAACTTGTGTGGTTGATGGCGGACTTCAGAAAATGGAAGGAGAAAAATTAGCCGAGAGTGTGACTCAGATACTACGTAAATAATAGGTACTGCATTGGAAATCGAGCCGCTGAATCGCTGAGATTTGAATGCTACCAATGCTTGGGTGCGATCTTGACGCCTTTGGCTTGGCCATTTGTCGAATCGGAGTCACAAAAAACTGGCGTACCTCTTCTTTATGAGATACAACGTAACTTGCATGAGCTGTGCGATTTGATATGGCCACCGATCATCCGATTATCTGTGCGCAGAGCCCAGAGCGCGCATCCAACCGCGCTTGCCGAGCGCAGATCCAAACCAAACCGGAGTTTTTCGAGAATGGCGATGATCTGATCTTATCGCTGCGCGCATTTCAGGTGCAATATATAAGGGAAGGCCGCAATGGGCACTGTTTTTCTAACACACCCCGCCCGTGCCCGACTACTGCGTACTCTATCGAAGGAGTATATAACTTCGCGCACGCGCCGCACAGAATCATTCCTCATCCCCTCATCCTCTCTCGCACT
>UWZB01000224.1:221629-272517 GCA_900536885.1 Peniophora sp. CBMAI 1063 | reverse complement strand
CCGTTTCCCATCAGCTCCCCGCCGCAACCGCAACATCACTCCGGTGAGCGTGCGCCACACGCCGCACACCGCCGAGAGGCCTCAGGCTGGCGCCCCGCGCGCAGACCTGAAATCACATAAAGCTTTATCCACTGGCGCCACCGGCATGGAAGGTGCCCTCGCCAGCGACGTCCTCGAAGTAAAGCTCGAGGACTCCAGTGCAGCGCGGGCGGCGACTGGCCCCCTCGTCGGCTCTCCGGTCGACTGGATCCCGATGAAGAGGAAGGTGCCCAAGGGGTGGCTCGTCTGCACGTATCGCCACTGCAGGTTCCACTCGGGCTATGAGTTTGACGGCTGCCCCGCGTGGGAGAAGAAGTCGCGCCAGCGCTTCAACAGCCACACCGACACGCACCGTCCCAAGGGCAAGAAGCTCTTCGAGGTCCCGTGCAACGATTGCGGTGAGCTTCTCTGCAGGAAGGACGTCCTCACCCGCCACCGGAAGACATGCGCGAAGTGGAAGGCCAACAACCCGGGCGTAGTGCCGGGAAAGGGAACAGGAAAGGGGAAGGCGAAGGGAAAGACGCAGGCGAAGGGAAAGGCGCAGGCGAAGGGAAAGGCGAAGGCGACGGGAAAGGCGCAGGCGAAGGGAAAGGCGAAGAAGGGCGGATCTGGAAGCGCCAAGGCAGGACCGTCGCGCTTGGCCGCCTAGGACAATGAATGCTATGAATTCGTATGGACTGTATCAGTTTGTTGTTTTGTATAAAGAGCTCGTACACGGACGGCTCACTTCTCGTATCTTGTCATGTAAACCCCCACTCAACCAATATGATCGATGTTTCGCTTTACCTGACCGAACAGTACGATGGTAGTGCGTTGATGGTCTTCAGACATGGAGTAATCGATCGATGGCCGTCGCGGGATAGGCAAGCATGACATAAACTCGGCGTTGGATTCGCGCTTGACGGTCGTCCTTGGCTCTAGAGAATGAGAGTAAGTAGGAGTACGGGAGTATAGACGGTTCAAAGGGTCTATGAGCATACAGCCGACCTCCAAAGGACGGGGTGGCGGTCAGAGATGAGTCGAACGTTGGATGGGCGGAAATAGGTAAAAGTTGGCAGAGGTAAGCTGGTTCTCTTTGTAAATAAGGCTCGGGCTTAGGATTTCGAGTTCCAAGAAACAACAAGAATATGGTTCAACAGCCAGTTCGAATCGCCTTGCCAGTTTTCGTGCGGCCCGGTTTCCGCCGGCGTGACGCGATCACTCCACTTGCGAACTGTCCACGCGTCTTTTGCACACGGCTCTCAAGTTCAGCGCTCAGCGGCTACTTGAATAGACGAGCGCTCTTCTTCCCGCCGTATATCTGCGACAGCGGTCAGCCGTGGCACAGCCCCGTGCTCGCTCATCCCGTCAACACGCCGGTCTCTTTATGGAATTCATTGACTCTCTACTCGCCATTCACCGCGTCGTCGATGCTCTATCACTGCGCGCTTGTGCCCTGCAGACATCGAGCTTTGCATAGCCATGTTGCGCTCTTGCAGTTTCTACTGATCTGACAAAACCCATACACGGCGTTCATTCTTCGTACGCAGCACCCATCCTCAATATGAATGCAATAAGACCCAAGAACCGAAACGCCGATGGAATAGCCCGCCGGCGCAGAAAGACGACGTTGCCGCGGATGATATCCTTCCCCATGGGCCGAAGATGAATCAGACCTTGTGCGTATATGCAGCCATACCTTGCACGTATCCAGGAGCTGGACGAGATGTCAATATCTGAGACGAAAGATGCAAGATCAATACTCACTCAGCGGTACGAGGTCCTGAGTCAGAGTGGCGAGGCTGACTATTGATGCCATCTCTGGTGCTGGTTTCGCGTCAAGATCCCAGACGCCGAGACCGGGCAACGTGGGGAGGAGCGTGTAGAAGTAGCTGGATCAGATGTTGAGCGCAGAGTTCGAGGCGTCGTGAGAAGTGATGCGGAGTACTGACCTCTTCCTGCCGATGTCAAGGGCGACCGAGTCGATCGGAGGAGCCGGGACAGTGAAGTTCTATGTACACAAGATCATGAGTCGAGCCTCAACGGTGACGAACACCACTGAAGGACCTACGTTAACGGTCGACGTCCTGAGCTGGGTATCAACCTTGACTTCGGTTACGACGCCCGCGACGTCGACGATATAGTAACTATCGCGCGCCGCGCTGTACGTGCTCCAGCACGCGCCGACTTGACCCTCAATAGGGAGCGCCTTCGTGCGTGCAGTCAAGTCAGTAGCCCCCTTGTTGAACTCGATAATATCGTATCCAATTGCGAAGTCTGCTCCTACGAACGAATCTGTACCCGGGATCGGCTTAAGACTGAAAGGTAAGCCTCCTCCAGGTGGTGCTGGGATGCGCGTATACTCCTCTGCGAGTTGACCAGTGGACTCATTGATCGGCCACACGGCGAAGAATCCAGGCTCGGTTGGCGTGCCTTTCACAGCGACGAGTATGTTCTTTTGATCCCGCGTAAAAACGATCTGGGAGGCAGTATTGAAAGGGCCGGTCGCAGGTACAGTTTGAAGGGCAAGTCCAAGACTCCGAACGGATTCCTCCTGGAGTACAAGGCCGGTCTTGGTAACATCGAAACACCTGTGAGATGATTGATGATCCGCCGGGTCAGCCGGCATTACTCATGGTCCAAAGGAGGAAGACGGGATACTGACGCTATGCCGTTGGTGGTTCCCGTATTGAGCACGCAAAGCCTGTTGCCAGCATCGTTGAACGCCACAGAGTTGGGGGAATCGCCTTGAGTCGAGACGGGCTTCCCAATCATCGTCAAGCGTAACGGATCGTAGGGGTCTATGCCAAAGAGGACAACGGTATGATTCGCGGTCTGCGCAGTGGTCACGGTGAGCTCGCAATCTCAAGAAGAGCATCCTATAGAAGAACGTACGTTGACTGTAGCTAGCCAGTCGTTATCTTGGTGTACCTGGACGATGCCTTGCGAGAAGGTGCCATCAGGGCCTAGACCGAAAGAGCCCATGCCATGCACCCCTACGCCTCCTGCATGCGTCGCGCTGGAACCAGTCTAGACAGAATCCGTTAGCTCCAGTGCAGAGCAATGAGAGGGGAGGGAGGGTACATACGGGCAGTCCATTGGCGTCAATGCTAGCGGCTACAACATAGTTCCCGGCGGGGTCATTATTGATGACTGTGATCTTGTTAGACATTGGGTACCGTCAGGCCGGAAAAGAACGTACAGTAAAGAGTGTGTAGAAGGGAGGCAGATCCCCACGCGTAAGCCAATGATACTGTAGTGTACGTTAAGATGGACGATGCAATCAGAGCACAGGCGGAGGTCCTCATGAAGACGCAATGAAGAGAACGAAAGAAAAGAAAGAAAAATAAAAAGACGGGCAAAGTACAAAAGAGGGAGAAGGGAAGAAGAATGAATGGTGCGCTCATGGTTAACTGGGCTTTAAAGCCCTTAAGAGCCACTCCTACACCGTCGAGCCCGTCCAGTGTTGTTGGGCGTTGATGATGTCGCGCGCACCGCCGCGAATTGCCCGCCGACCGATATCACAATCATGTCGCCCATACGTATGTAGATGCTTCCGGCGATCTATGACAACTCGATGTACTCGCAAAGATCACACAAGGCGGGAAAGCTCTATGATATCCGGTGCGCAAACATCGGCGTAGATCCTCAAGATGAGAAGAAGGCTCTACATCGTTGGCGCGCTGAAGCGTCCTCGTAGTGGCGGAGGCGAGATCTCAAGTACATCGCTCACGGTGCTATCACGCGAGAGATAGTGATCGTCTGCCATTACCGAGTCGCCCGGTCCTCGCGTTCTCGCGCGTCAAATTCACGAAGTCGCGGCACGGAGTATACCCTTGGACTGGTTTCAACGATGGTTTCATGACACTGGAGGTACAAAACCCTTCGGGAACACCTGGCGCACGTTGATGTTGATGCGCGTCGTGCGCATATACTTGGCATACGGCGCCCAGTCAACATCTTCGTCCTGAGAGCCCTCACTCAGATGTTTAGGCAATGTGCCTTCCAAAATTCTGGGTACACCTGCCCCAGGCCTCGATTAGCCATGTGTTCTGTGCTAAGAAGAGTGTATTGCATACCATGATACGCTCGCCGACACCGAGGACCGCTCATGATAACCACATCTCCACTCCTCAGCAGGATCGGTGTAGGTTTGACATCGCGTGTTTGCCCGCCGATGAGAAAGACGGCCGCGTTTCCCAAGGAGACCGATACGAGCGGTGATGTGGCGCAAACTTCGGATCGGTCGACGTGGCCCATGAGGGTGTCTTTCTCTTGGTAGTAGTTTACGATGCCGGCGTCGGGCTCTGTGCGTGTATGAGACGCGAAGAATGACTGTAGAGGGGAACTGGCGTACCGTACGTCTCATCCCACATATCCCAATCTGCTTTCCCGCCGTCCCATTGGTCGCCCTCCTCATCATCACCGAATACGTTGTTCCACTTGACAGAACCCACCGCACTCTTGCATAGTGCGCGTACGCGCTCATCAACCTCCACCTTCCCCTTGCTGAAATCGTACATCTTCGACGTCCAGTGGTAGAACCATCCAATGTTCGCCCAGCGGAGCTTGTAGAGTAGCGAAGATGCCGGGAGAGCCGGTACACTAGAGCTTGGTGGAGGGGGAGGTTTGGGTACAGCGATGAGTTCGGAGAGAGTACCGGGTGAAGCGGGTGTATTGGAAATTAGCGGGCGTGGGCCTGATGATTCGGTCGATGATGAGGTTGAAGTCGCAGCAAGAGGCCGCACGACTTCATCCGGAGAGTAAACAGACGTATTCCAGAGGCCGAACTCAGGCATATCGTAGTGCGTGTCGAGATTGGTGACGTTTGGTGGACGGGCATGATCGCGTAGGGCCCAGCGTATCAGGTCTCTCTGCTGCCGTTTGGAGATAAAGTTCGGAAGGAGAACCAGCCCTTTAAATTGGTGATGAGGATCTCATTCTGGAGAGCCGTGAGCGTCAACGTACCAGGAATCGACGGAAACGCGTACCCTCTCCTGCCCTCCAAGCCGACCTCTACGACCTCTTCCTCGTGTGGTAGCCGGCCCCTCCACCATCCAGCCTCGATTTCTTCCCTCCTCTCTCCCTCGCCTTCGTCCTCGAGCAGAGCCAGATCTATGACATCTTCCCTGAGATCTGGCGGCGGAAACCGCGCCTTGAACCTCTTCTCCGCCGCGCGGAACGGTGTCCATTCGAGATCAGCAGTATCGGGGCGAGCCTTTGTCGACTTATTGTACTTCCGACGAGCCTTTTTGTAGGCGGCGCTATTGGGGTCGTGCATGGAAGCTAGGTCTGCTGTCATTATTTCGTAGAGACTTCGAAGTTCGTGGACGGAGGCAAGATCTTCAACTCGAAGGTCTTCCAGTTAGGGGCGTTCGGATGATCGGACCGATAACGGTCCTCACTGGCGCGACCGTCGACGACAAGTTTATCCTTTCGCTACCATCATCTCCGCCCTACTCTTTGCGCTCGTGTGAGACGCTCTGAGGGGACATATACTTCTGCGTCACCACTGCTGCCAGCGTAGACACAATCGAATGCCGGGCTGACAAGCCGAAGTACAAGCAAGCGCGTGTGATCACTCCGATTTTCGTCGGTATAAGCCTTGGAGTCCGCATGCGTCCCAAGCTGCCCAAGCCCATCGCTACCAACCGCCACGTATAGCTTGATACGCAAAGACTCGCTGTTCGTGCTTGCCGTGGTGGACGCGAGACGGTACATCCGTGTCGACTCTGACGCGGCGAGGCGGCAAAGCGGGATTTCCGCGTTTCGAACCCGGGCCGAATGAGGCCGAGTGGGTTCGCCGTGCAGGAATGTGTGTCTCGTTCTGTGACACCTATTTTGATGGAGTATCTATCCACCTATCCCACGTGCACGAACATAGGTAACCCTGTCTCTGGGTTTGTGTATAAAGGTCGAAAGACATTCGGGCCTTTCTCGTGATTCAACAGCTCGTCGCAACGTCAAACTCGAACTACAATCAAGCCTCTAACACTACGCGATGGTACAGACGACCAAACTCGGTGGCTCTGCGAAAGACATTGTCGTCGCCAAAGTTGGCGTACGTCCTTCATCTTCCTCTCTGGGCTGTACCAACTCTGACTGCATCACCACTGCAGACTGGTCTTATGAGGATCACGTACGTCGCTTCGCTCGTTCTAAGGCTCCGTGCGCTGACTAGCTTTGTGTAGTGCGACTGACACGTCTGTTTCCGACGAACAAGCCTTTGAAGCGATCAAGGCGTCCATCGACATAGTTCCTGCTGGGGCCAAGATGCTTTTGAACAGCGGTATGTCCCACGCGCTGTCTCGCTGCCTTCTACACCAGGCTGATGACGCGCGTACCTCACAGCTCAGTTCTACGCGAACGATCTCGGAACCGCGAATCTCGAGCTTTTGGCTCGCTTCTTCGACAAATACCCGGGCTACGCCGAGAAGGTCTTTCTCAGCGTGAAGGTAAGGTATCACTCACGCCTCTGTCTGTGCACGCCGCTGAAGTATCTGAAACTCAGGGAGGCATGAAGCCTAACTCCTTCGACACCGACCCTTCGTGAGTGATAACTGTCTAGATCAATCCTACGCTGTACTGATAAGCCGTCTTCAGGCCTGAGGGTCTTCGTACCTCCGTCGAGCTCTGCGTCAAAGCTCTACGTGGCACTAAGAAGATCGATCTGTTCGAAAACGCGCGGGTCTCCCGCACAACACCTATTCCCGAGCAGATGAAGGCGCTCAAGGGCCTCATCTCGGAGGGCCTTTTCGACCATATCGGCCTGTCGGAATGTAGCGCCGCGACGATTCGGGAGGCATATGAACATGCGCCGATTGCTGCTGTCGAGATCGAGGTTAGTCCTTGGGCTTACGAAGAGGAGACAAAGAAGGGTGAGACTCGGACAATGGCCATTTACCTGTGACCGGATCGAGCTGACGGGACCATCTAGTCATTGCTACTTGTGCTGAGCTGGACATCGCCGTTGTCGCGTACTCGCCTCTCGGTTTCGGATTCCTGACCGGCGAGCTGAAGCTCACGGACAAAGATAACCGTGGGCATCTCACGCGTCTTCAGGGCGAGGTGAGTCCGCTTTATGGCGTGGATGGAGACCCTGCAACTCCTTCTGACATGTCTACGCAGCATTTGGACAACAATCTCAAACTGGTCGAAGCCCTCAAGGCTGTCGCTGCAAAGAAGGGGATAACCGCCGCTCAGCTCTGCCTGGCGTGGGTCGCCGCCCTCGGCGAACATGTCATCCCTCTTCCCGGTTCTTCGTGAGTCTGTCTACAAAGGCCATTGGTGTGTATGAGGAAGCTGAACGCGTACATCGTTGTGTAGCAAAGCCTCTCGCGTCATCGATAACATCCAGACCAGCGACATCAAGCTCACTAGCGATGAACTCGCCGCAATCGATCGTGTCCTTGTCGAGTACCCTGTTTCGGGCGCTCGGTACTGGGCTGGGCATAACGAGAAGCTTCAGCTTTGGGGTTGAG
Source organism: Peniophora sp. CBMAI 1063 (assembly GCA_900536885.1). Classification (NCBI taxonomy): domain Eukaryota; kingdom Fungi; phylum Basidiomycota; class Agaricomycetes; order Russulales; family Peniophoraceae; genus Peniophora; species Peniophora sp. CBMAI 1063. The sequence goes on along the minus strand of UWZB01000224.1, from coordinate 265,018 downwards.
CTTGTGGCGAGCAAGAACGCGTAAACTATGGAAGAAATGGGCTACGGTGGCTCATGGCGCTGGCAGTGGCATACCGGTGTCGTTGGATGATGTTGCCACACTGCAGTTTGTAGATAACCTGAAGAACGATGATCTTGATTCATATGCGATACTCAAACTTCTTCCGTGCATCTGCATGGAAGATACTGTGCGGCTTATTTGGTATACGTAAGGGTCTGTATAAGTACCCTATGATGACAGTCAGTGTATGTAGGGTATATATGGCAGCACGCAAGACTGGGAAGATTTGATGCACCGATTATTCCACCAATCAATGAATAGGGGCCTTCGGGTTGATCGGCCGACGCTCTGTTGATCGAGTGAACCGAGTGGCTCGCGGTCGTGGTTCGCGTCTGCTCTTCCTCTCACCACCAACTCGCGTCGCATCTCTCCACCTTGAACATAGCACTATGAAGAAGATTACGGAGTACATGGCCACAAGTACTACCAGCGTTGCTGCTGCACGTTCGCGAGAACTATCAATATCAGGCGCCCGTACTCTGGTCTCAAAGTCTGCGACTCTGAAGTCGGGAGAGCTTGTCGATACTGTCGATGCGGGTGCTACGCGTCAAGCAGCTCTTGTGCTAGAAGAGGAGGAATCAGAAGAAGAGTTGCCGGCTCCAAGACCTCTCAAACGCCGTCGAGCAGAACCACCCACTTCCGCGCCTGTCGCGACGAAGAAAGCCCGAACTTTGGCATTGCCTTCTTCTGGTATCGCCACCAGCGAAACCATCCCGTACGCGTCCCATCTATATCGCTCTATGTATCTCTATTCTAATGGACCTTACTCGCACGTAGTCCAATAGCAGACGTGGCCACGGTACTTGAGACTCTGGAGCACGATACCATGGGCGCAACTTGGTACGAAACTCTCCGGCCCGAGTTTAAGAAAGCGTACTTTGCGAAGGTACGAAGGTCTTTACGTCATGTATAACTTTTGAATGACTGGGCTCATATGCGCACTAGCTGAAGTCCTTTCTAAGAACTGAGGTGAACGCCGGGACAGTGTATCCTGCCTGTAAGCAACATATTTCCTGAGCTCGCGGCTTCTCATTCAATCCTGAGAGGTTACCTTCTAGTGAACGACATATACTCTTGGTCTCGCTTGACGCCTCTGGATGGCGTTCGAGTGGTGATCATTGGACAAGTACGTCAACGCGCAACCTCACCTGGGACGCATACTGACAATATTTGCAGGACCCATATCATGATGTGAACCAGGCTCATGGTCTTGCGTTCTCTGTTCTCCCTCCGACGAAAGCACCACCAAGTCTCAAGAACATCTTCAAACAGATCCAGACCGAATACCCATCGTTCGTGGTACCGACTACTGGGTAAGTTGATCCCTGAATACTTGATTATATTTTCGAAGGCTAAGCTCTCGTCGGCTAATGCAGAGACCTTTCACCTCTGGCGAAACGCGGTGTTCTCTTCCTTAATACCTGTCTCACCGTTCGTGCGCACAAAGCTCATTCGCATGGCAAACGTGGATGGGAAGAGTTCACGACGGCAGCCCTGAGAGCCGTGGCACGAAGAGTGTCAGATACTCAGAGGGGTGTGGTGTTCATGGCGTGGGGGTTGCCCGCGCAAAAGACATGCGCTGCAGTTGGGATCGATGAAGTAGGTTGTCTCTTTTCTCGACCAGCTCCACTCGCGGCTAAATATGGCTCAGAGTAGGCATCTACTATTGAAATCTGCACACCCTTCACCGTTATCCGCGTATCGAGGGTTCTTTGGTAACGGTCACTTCAAGCGTGCAAACGAGTGGCTCGAAGAGCGGTATGGCAAAGGCGGTGGTGTGGATTGGGCTGCACTCTCTCAAGCTGCTTGATGTGTCATGGCATGCAATGTGAATGCATTACGCTGATGTCATGTGGAAGAGATACCTCACAACCAGGGCAAGAATACCACCATGAGGGAGATGCTCTCCGGCTTATTTCTGAACCTCCTTTTGACCCGAGGTGTCTTGAATACTTTGACCGATTATGCCACTCAATTGGGAATTGGCTCTCGCCTGCTATCGGGGAGCCATGCACCATTTGACAGTCCACCTGATTTGCAGGATTGTTTCCGTTGCATGAGGGTAGGTACACTTGAAGAGCGACACAGCTATATCGAAGAGAGACAGGGATACAAAGTTCGACACGAGAGTTCCACGAAAGTCCAACTCTCAATATCTGGAGCGAGTTCATACTCAGCGTGACGTTTCCACTTCTTCAGATTGAAGTAGAGAACGCAGAAGGCGTGGTAAAGGTGGCAACGGCCGAGGAGGAATCACCCGCACTCGTGGACGGTATAATGGTTGAAACAGGTGTGAGCGTGAAGATTATACCGGAAGCAGTGACGCTACAGCCAGGACCGCTGACGCTGGACGAATATTGAAACTGAAGATCATATCATCGTCAGAGTGAGAATACGCCTAGAGACTAAGAGACGCACGTAGTCAGCAAAGTTCTGGTAGGGGATAGCCGCGTTGCAGAATGCCGTCCAGCCTTGCAGGTTGCCGAAAAGGTCGATGACGTACTGAGGGTTGGTCGGGTATGGACCGCCAGTCGCATCAAGGGAGCTGATGAGTGTTGTGAGTAAGACAGGACTGATTGCAACAGCATATAGACAGACGAGTAGTATCCATCAATGAAGTTTTGCTGGCTCACAGTCTGCCCATTCGTTGAAATGGAGTTGAAGAGCTATACGAACGATTCAGTATCCTCATCAAAAGAATAACCGTCGGTTTACTCACAGACGTTGTAACTCTCGGTAGGTTCACGCTCGCCGGTGCGGTGCCGCTCAAGCCTCGGTCAGCGTAGACGGCGGCAAGGAAGCCATCTACGGGACGCTGACCACCAAAGCACGTCGCACCGAAGATGCACGCCTTGATGTTCCAGGCATCGCTGAGATCGGACTTGACTGTGGCGGCACACTCAGTCTGAAGGGCGCGGCATGAACCATTGTCCTCAGACTGGCGCTTAGAGGGTGCAGCGAGCGCCGAGGCGGCGAGGGAGAGCACGAAGAGTGATGCAGGAACCATGTTTAGGGATGGGAACGGGGAAGACGAGTAGACGAGCTGCGTCGACTGTTGATTCGAGGTGGACATTGAAGCTTATATAGCGCGAGCAGTCTGTGCGTTCATCCTCCCAGCGTGGTCAGATCATGCTCCTGGTGGCCGTCTGACTATGTTGGGAAGCCGGTGTGCTCAGACAGAACGAGCTCTGCAATGCAGCGGTCATCCATGGCCGTAAACGCTGCCGAGAAGGTTTAACATTAGAGCAGAGGATTGATCTTGGCACTGACTGTTGCGTTGCAGATGAGCGCCAAAAAAGTTTGCGGGAGCGATGTGTGCGAGCTTAATCCGACTCTCCCACTGAGACTCACGGGATTGGCGATGTACACCGCAGAAACTGAGATATGTACAGCATGCGCGATGTCTCCGTAACTAGGAAAGCTAGCGGATCGCACACAGTCCGCTGCAAGAGCGGTGATAGCTAGATGGTGTGGTCAAACAGTGTAATAGTTCGGACCGGGTGGCCATGTGGGGACGTCAAGTTGATCTGCTTCTCGAGTTTGAGATGGTGCCCCAAGGTCCTCTGCGGCGCGATGCCTCAGCTCATGTGTTCAACCTCGTGCGCAGGATAGATGTACGTGGGAGAGTTGGTGGCGTGTTAGAGTCAGAGCAGCTACTGCTATGGTGAAGCGATAAACGTGCATCGTCCAGACGTGGTGGGCGTCTGCAACAGCACATCACGACGGAACGTCGGAATTCGGCATCTGCCGCCACTTTTACCACGCACGTACGTATTTTCGGACGATTGGCGTCACCCAGCCCTCTGGCGCACGGCCCGATAGATGTACATGACTGGCTCTGACTCTTCATAACGCCGTATACTCACAGCCAACTTGAGACGGCCGATGTGAACCCATCCAACAGACGTACAGGGGCTCAAGTACGGCAGTATAGCATTATTGGTTTAAGACTGGTATGAATGATAGGGACACTATTACGAGGGTGGAAAGAGCGAGGAGGCGGCATGTTTACACCGCGTGGAATACTAGAGTCCAAGTGTCCAAGATGAGTCGAGTGCACGGAAAGTTTAGTCCTAGAAGATGATGGGAATCCGCTCGGGTATACTGACTTAGTTACATTGCGCGTCACCTCCCTGGACAGTAGCAGAGTACTGGAACTGTGCGACGGGTGAGCGAAGCATACTTTCGAGATGTGAGGAGTAATGACGCACATAATCGGCGACATTCATGTACGGGATGCCTTGACCAGGACAGAATGCGGTCCACTCCAGGACGCGGTTGAAGTAGCTGACTACTAGGTCAGAGTTGGGAGGGAATGGGCCACCAACGCTCGAGAGCGTGCCGTAGTAGGCATCGATCTAGCACGTATATGTATATCAGTCTTCAGCTTTCGCACTCGAAAAGCGGAAGAGCGTACAAAGTTCTGCTGCGTCCAAGTTTTACCATCCGTAGAAATCCCGGCAAACAGTGTTGTCGACAAACGCGGCTCATTGATGGAAGTGGGGGCGGCCACAATGGAAGTCGGGTTCTTTGCACTGTAGACAGCAGACAGGAAGCCATCGACTGGGCGCTGACCGCCGAAGCATGTGGCGCCGAGGATGCAAGCCTCAACACCCCATGGATTCTGTACGTTCAGATCGACCTGTGCAACGCAGGTTGTGAACATCTTCTGACAGGTTGCGTCGGAGCTGACTACGGTGGTAGATGTAGCGGCGGGAGCAGATGAAGTGCGAACTGAGGTCGGGGTGGCCGTGATAGTTGCCGAGCCTGAAGCGGTCGCAGTAGCAGAAGCAGTCACAGCAGAGCATGAGCTACTGTCAACACTGGATGAGTATTGGTACTACAAGCCAGTCAGCTTTCATAATGTTGATTGCGCCATGACAGCTCACGTAGTCCGCAAAGTTCTGGAAGGGTATAGATGCAGAGCAGAAAGCGGTCCAGTCCTGAAGGCGTCCGAACAGCTCGATCACGTACTCGACAATGATTGGTCGGGTAAGGGCCACCGGTAGCGTCGAGAGAGCTTGGATAAACCGTGTCAGTACCGTTGAGACTGCACTCATACAGGAACGAGTGCGCACGAGTAGTAGCCGTCGATGAAGTTCTGCTGGCTCACGGTTTTTCCATCCGTGGAGATCGAGCTTAGGAGCTGTACATCCAGTTAAGCATGTACCAACATGCATGTGCTACGAAGAACTTACGGAGGATGTCACGCGCGGTAAGTTGACGCTCTTGGGGGCTGCGCCGCCTTCGCCGCGATCAGCGTAGACAGCGGCGAGGAAACCATCCACGGGGTGCTGGCCACCGAAGCACGAGGCGCCGAAGACGCACGCCTTGAGGTCCCAGGCGTTGCTGAGGTCCGATTTGACTGTCGCGGCGCACTCGGTCTGTAGAGCCTGGCATGAACCGTTGTCTCCAGACTGTCGCTTAGAGGGAGCTGCGAATGCAGATAGGGTAAGAGAAAGCGCGAGAATCGTGGCGGCGATCATGACAAAGATAGCGGACTAGAAGAGAAAGGCCAGGAAGGCTGAAGTTATGCGTTGTAGCTGGTGCACCTTTATACCGTGCGGGTTCTCGTATAAGCGCCTGTCCTCTCGGGGAGTCGACCCCATGAGCAGGTACAGATTCCTGTGCTTAGAGACACTCCCGCCCATGAGGAGCGATCTCATTGAAACAACGGTTATACGAGGCCGCGCGATTGAGATGGCGGGTCGGATGATATTCCTAACGCTGCAGTGTCCAATCGTCCATGCTTGACGGCAACAGTAGCGGCGTTGCATTGTAGGCGAGCGTCAGATGCGGGAGCAATATCTTTCACCCATTCCTCGATGATGGGTCTACTGCCCAGTTGTGCAAGTCAACGTATGTTGGCAAACGTGGCACATTGTCGCAGAGGGTCGAATGGCCTATTACTTGGAGCTATCACCCAGTGCAAGGAGGCGGAGAGCACGCTTTGGTGAACCGGACGGCCATAAGGTGTACTGCTTATTGAAGCCGAAGAGTATCCGTTTGAGATGGAGATGAAGCGCGTTCCGTAAGTACGGCCTAATTCGGTCATGGCAGTTGCCTCAGAGATGTCACGCGAATAGAGTAGCTGTGCAACCATCGTGCAGCACACGGCAGGGAGCTCGAGCAAGAGATGTGCGTATAAAACAGGCATAGACCGGAGGGACGTTGGTGAACGTGCGCGCTGTACGCGTCGTCACTGCTAAAGTTAGAACCCGGCGTCTGCCGGGAGATCTCCCACGGGGGACCCGGCGGCGGAACTCGATGCATTCCTGACTTGGGTCTGACAGGCGTAAAGTGCAATGACTGGTTCACGTTACCCAGAAAGCGGTCTTTTCAGACTTTTGGAGGCTTATTAGCGGCATCGTAGTGAAAGTTCTCTGGTCGGGGTTTCGGCAAGCGCCTAGGCTATGAGAATCTCAGAGGCAAGACGAAGATCACAGGAAGGGAACAACGATGTAACATTAAGCGACCATGATGGTCAGCGAGGTAACTACGACAAGGGAGAAAACGAGCGAGGAGGCGGCAGAGTACCTGCACCACCGAAATCATGAATGTCCAAGATAAGATCAGTCCAAAACGGGAAACTAGTTAGCGTCCTCGGGGGCTCGGACGTAGGGATAGCGTCGGCAAGTACAGACGATGCTCAGTTGCACTGGGCACTGCCTCCCTGAACGGTAGCAGAGTACTGGAACTATGACACGAGATGAGTTGATAGTTCTGTGCAATCATCGAAAGGCGGCAACATACGTAGTCAGCGACGTTCATGTATGGGATGCCTTGACCGGGACAGAACGCCGTCCACTCCAAAACGCGGTCGAAGTAGCTGATGACCAGGTCCGAGTTGGCAGGGAAAGGGCCGCCAACGCTTGAGAGGGTGCCGTAGTAAGCATCGATCTGGATTGCATGTTTCAGCACGATCATCATTGCTGTGCGGCGGAAGGACTGGAGACGTACGAAATTCTGCTGCGTCCAAGTTTGGCCATCTGTGGAGACACTGGCGAAAAGAGACGTGGCAAGGCGGGGTTCGTTGATCGAGGTAGGAGCTGTCACGGTGGAGGACGGGTTCTTCTGGCTGTACACGGTAGAGAGGAACCCATCGACAGGCACTTGACCGCCGAAGCACGTTGCGCCGAGCACACAAGCTTCGACAGCCCATGGATTGGCCACGTCTTGGTCAACTTGGTCGATGCAGGCGGTGAACATCTTCTGGCAGGACGCATCGGAGCTGACGACAGGTGTAGTCGCTGCAGCAGGTGCGGCCGAGGTAGTGGCAGCGGCAACTTCACGCTTGGCGGCGGCCGAGCAGCCAGCGCTATTTACGCTAGAGGAGTACTGATACTGAAAAAGATTCGTCAGGGCCGAAGTAGACGACGACGACGGTGCTCACTCACGTAGTCTGCGAAGTTCTGGAAGGGAACGGACTCCGAGCAAAACGCGGTCCAACCTTGAACACGCCCGAAGAGGTCGATCACGTACGAGACATCAGTCGGGTAGGGACCACCGGTGGCGTCAAGAGCGCTAACCCGGTCTCTGAGTAAGCGTACTGGAGACATGACGATGAAGAGCACTTACGAGTAGTAGCCATCAATGAAGTTTTGTTGGCTCACGGTCTGCCCGTCCGTTGAGATAGAGTTGAAGAGCTGTCGGTGATTAGGTACGATCTGAGGACCTGGACTGCAACAGCCATACCGATGAAGTAACGCGCGGAAGGTCGACGCTCGCGGGGGCCGAGCCGCTTTCGCCACGGTCGCCGTAGACGGCGGCGAGGAAACCGTCCACAGGGTGTTGGCCTCCGAAGCACGATGCGCCGAAGAGACAGGCCTTGATGTTCCAGGCATCGCTAAGGTCCGATTTGACCGTCGCGGCGCACTCTGTCTGTAGAGCTTGGCATGAGCCGTTGTCCCCAGACTGACGTCGGGAAGGCGCGGCAGAAGCAGAAAGAGAGAGCGAGAGGAGGAGAATTGCGGTGGCGATCATAACTGGGAACGGTGAATAAAGAGAGGGAGAGAGAGAAAAAGCCGGAGAGACTGGAGATTGACGCTCTATCCCAGTGGATTATATATGAGATAGAGTAGGGCCGGGGGCAGGCATCGGCTCTGTCAGTTCAATTTGACCTAGTTGAAAGACACCGAACTTCCTGTGCTTCATGACCAGCGTGCATGCGATCTGTCATCTGGGGCAACGGTCATCCGAGACCGTACACTTGAGTGATGGACCAGCCGAATCCCTCTAGCAAGGAGCCTTCCGTGGTTCGCGGTAACCGCGTCGGCGTTGCGTTGTAGACGCGCATTATGAGCTCCGGTGCCAATGGTCGCGGAGGCTCAGAGATGGCGGATACGATTCGCTTGAAGGCTGATATTCTTAATTTTGTAGCTTGTAAGCCTTAACTAACAGCAGTCCAATGACGAGGCGTATGCCGTGCCACAATGAGTATCCTTGTGGATAGATCATGCACGCCTCTGCGAGTTTTCTGCCGACATTGGCGGCGAGCGAAGGAGTGAAAAGTCCGGTTGTATGAGCAAAGCGATCACAAGGCGTACTGCCTACCGCGACCGCAAGTCTCCCGTTTGCGATGGAGGTGTCGGAAGACTGACTCCGTACGGGCAGACTGCATCGGCGTGTGACAAGGACGGACGAGTCGGATCCGGTCCAGTCTTGTAGATACAAGAACTGCGTCGTGCATTGTCATTCGTGCTGTATGCGAGCACTGCGTGTGCGAAGACCGGGGTTTTGACTGATACACATTGAACGGAGTTCTGCTGGCCGACGGTTGTACCATCCGTCGAGATGGAGTCGAAGACCTATGTGGTGGCGGATTCGACATCTCAGTCAAGTAGAGGCATGCAATGAGATGCTCACCGCAAGGGAGTCGACACCCACGGGGGTGCAAGTCTCTCTACATAGGATCAGCGTAGATAGAGACAGGGAAGCGATCCACGGGCTGCCGGTCACCGGAGCACGAAGCACCGAAGAAGCACGCCTCGACATTCCAGGCGTCGGTGAGGTGAGATGTTGCTGTCCCGGTGCCCTGAGCTCGCAGGGCCTTGTGACAGCTGCTGTCTCTGACGTGACGCTTGAAAATCACCGTTGATGCAGAAAGAGCGAGGGCGGCACGGGTGCCGTCAACGCGACTCGGTTTCGTGAGCCTCTTCTGAATGGCCTGCGTATCATGATCAGTAAGCAAGCATTGTACTGGTCGGTACAACGGCCCTCTAAGACCTTACCTTCACATGTGAAGGTCTATTTCTCCAGTGATCTGTCGTACGTGGGAAGCGAAGACTGCGTCGGTGTAGCATTGTAGACCAGCTTTATGAACTGCGCAAGCGGCGATTGCAGATCTTCAAAGCTCCGGCACCTACGCCGACAAACCTGTTAGCGGATGCGAATTCATGGGAGTAGTATCAAGGTTCCCACGTCGTAGTAGCCCTCGCGGATGGTACGAACGAAAGGTACAGCCCCGATATCTTCGGGGGAAGGAGCGAGCGGGTGATCTCAACGTCAATACCACACGTATTCTGTCTGAGTTGGGGGCGGGGCCATTGTGTAAGTGTTCGCGGACGCGCACCAAGAGCGACGGCATGCTCGGCTGTAGGTGTGCTGCACCGCTCGACTATCGGGCTATGTGCGAGGAGATAGACCCATGAAGAGGCCATAGTCGAACGTTGAACGAAGACGTGCCGCGACTGTCATTATGGATGCCGTTGAGATAATCAAACAGGCGCTGCGAGTGTGGCACTACGCTTTCCGATTCAGTCACAAGCCAGCCTCTTCGCAAGATGAATATCAAACAAATCACCTTGAGATATGATGCGCAGAATAGACGGGGATATGACGACCTATAGAAACAGAGACGTGAGCGAATAGGGTGGTCGTGGAAGTCGAACAACTTCCACGTATAGCGCGTGGTCATCACGCTTCCAGGAGGGAGAACTTGTCTTGACAGTGCCTGATGTAGGAAGAATTCGAGAAGGATATGACGGTCTGGACTGTTAGGCAGCTATGTTGTCATCCTCATAGCATTGCAGAGCAGAACTATTAGAGCGCGATGTCAATACTCGATGCGATGTACAGTGGTCAACGATCCGGATTGCGTGCGTGAGGTATTGATGCGTGGAAACAAGATGTAGCGTAGCGAGCAAGTCAGAGGTAATATGCAAGAGAACCAATCCAGAACTAGGAGGGCGTATATGGAATGGACGAGGACAGTCGTACTAGTCGACGTGCGCGTAATGACCTTCGACGCGCCGCCGGCAGAGATCGCAGTTCGGGCGAGGGCCCATGCTGAAACGTGGTCGTTGTTGTTGGGGTATTTGTTGAGGAAGCATCAGAGACTGGATGGGCGGAGTGTGGGCAGAGGTATGTTCCGCTCGCAGAAACGGGTTCAGCGGCAGAGGCGGCAGAGTGATGGGACCGGGACTGGGAGCAGGTGTAGGGTATGAGGGTGCGCCCATGACTTGAATATCGGGTGCTGTCGGATATTGTGCTTGTGGGAATTGTTGTTGTTGTTGCATGCCGGGCGTCTGCGTTTGTGCTGGTTGTGGTTGCATGGGTTCTGGGTCCGTGTTCTGCGCGTATACGTCTGAGTCATGGTGTTACATCAACATAGGCAGAGAGTCGTTCACCATCATATCGTCCTCTGGAGGCGTCTGGCGTGAGATAGATATCCTTCGTGTCTGCACCACCCAGTGCTCGTCCATGCTCGGACCAGGCGGTGCCATGCCCGGCGACGAGCTCTGGGGCTGCTGGAACGCGAACATGTTCACTCCCATCGGCATGCTAAACATATCGTTGCTGTTTGCCGTCGCGAGAGATAGGCGCTTCTTCTATGAGCGCGTCTAAGCGTCAGAATACTATCACAGGATGGGCGTAGTAGTGGCGACTGACTGCTGATGGCGCGCCTAGCGCCTCGTCGTCGCCGTCTGGAGAGCGCGAGCGTTTCATGGGTCGTGGTGAGAGGAAGGACGAGGAGCGCATATCGATTTCCATCTCAATATGAAGTGTCGTGGCGGTGTTCAAGCTGGTTGTGGTCTCGGGCAAGACGCGAATGCGAGCGCGCATCCTTTGCGGGTCCTGACACGGTCATGTGACTTGATGAACTGTGCTGTGTCCTAGTTGCGCAGTAGCAGGCGGCCGTGAGCGCTTGTGCCGTAGAAGCCGTCGCGAAGCTCATCAAAGTATCGCCCCTGTCATGATTTTGCAAATCGTACAAGGCTCTCTAAGAAGACCAGGCATCATCGGGCAGCTTGCCTCAGACTCGCCTCCTTGATTCTATATCCAGACTTGGTATCTGTTCGTTCCGTTGGGGAAAGGCTTGTTCGGTCGATTCGGAGCAACAAAGGCGATTGCCTAACGTCATTATCATTATAATACTGTATAGACGCATTAAGAATTAGGAACGGCTACACGGTACGGGTATACATCCGGGAAATGTCCAAGCCAGTCTACCATTATCACCAATCTCCGTCCCAGCCGAAAGTGCCTCCTACCCCTGGAGATGGCGGTCGCCAATCTCCGAGAACCTCTTCAACTCCTGCAGCTCCAGACATCCCGTGGGTGGCATACTCCTTCGCATCGCCGTCCGAGCCGTCTCCGTCCGCCCAATCATCATCCTCGCTCCAGCGGAGAAGCTCTAAACCATTCAGAGAATCCGAGTCCTCCGTCGACATCCCATTCTCTCCGAGAACCCTTCTGAGCGCTTCGACGTTCATGCGACCCAAACCCCTCCGCTTCGCACGCTCCTCGGCTGTGAGATGCTTCTCCACTAGCTCGACGCTCTTCTTCTCTGCCACCGGTACGAGCGTGTTGAGCACTCTGCGCCTGTCGCCAACTTCCGCTTCATCATCCTGCATGATCAAGCCCTCTAATTCGCCATCAGCGAACAGCTCATCGTCTTCGACAGCATCTCCGCCGCCTCTCATCGCGGACAGCTGCTGCAAACGTGTCGGCTGATGCTTCTCAGGATGGGCGTGCGGCGCAAGTAGATACGTAGAGGCTGAAAGGCAAGGTGCCTCCGCGTTGACTGACGGATCGAGCAAGAATGCACGAGCGCGACCATGTGTGGTGCGCGGTCCCTGCCTAGACCTCTTTCGAGGACCATCGTAGTAGGTATCGCTGTCAGGAGTAGCACGCTTGCTATTCATCTTGCCGGAGGACGCGTCCCTATCACTCTTCTCATCGTCTTCACCATTCTCCCAGGAAGGAAATACGATCTCGGTCTCGGCCTGTGCAACTCCTCGCGCTCGCTCGGATGCAAAGAAGGCAAGCGCGTCCCGAACGCTTCTCGCCAGCTGGGCGCGACGCGCGTCAGTCTTCGCGCCTCCGCGCTGCCTGCCTGCTTTAGGCGTGTGCACATCGATGAAGGGCACGCTCTTTGCTCGCGTCTCAAACGCGTCGAGGACTCGGCGGTATCGTTCCATCACAGCCGGTCCCAGGACGTTGACGCCCGGTCGCGAGCCCAGTACACCCGCAAGTTTCAATACATGGGGCGCTGGTTTGCCGGCGTGTCCTTCGAGAGCGAGGATGACAAGCGCCGCGGCGGCCACTGCTGGAGCACGCTCAATCTCATCCGGGGTGGCACATGGACACATGACATCCTCATATAAGGCATGCGCGGTCTTTAGAATGGCGCGGTGTGCGCTTGGAAGGAGCGGGCGCACGAATGCGCTTGTCTCGGCCGATAATGAAGCAGTGTCCGAGCAGAGGAAGAGCAGGGTTGCGTCTAGAAACTTGTCCGCGGTCGATGGTGCGAGGCGCACGTTCCAAACTGCCGAGTCGTCTTGCTTCAAGAAGCGTAGCAGCACTCGGCTGATGTCCTTCGATTCAACATTCAAACGTGCCTGTGGGTACAGGGTTAGCTCTTGCGGAGATGTTGGCGGGAAAAGAAGACGAAGTCGTTCAAGACGTCAATCCGGGATCGAAATGAACGCACTTCCTTGGGAAGCCTGCCGCCGGCCTTGCTACGGTCACGAGGATGAATAGGCCTTTAGAGCGGGCCACGCTCCTCGTAAAAGATCGCGGCGTATGCTGAGGGTACACCAGCATGGTACACACGACGCTGCGCCACCAACACTTCGGACATTCGTAGTCCAAGAAAACTAGCGCCTCAGTCGTCGCGTGATTGTGCGGGGCTAACCACAGCAAACCCATATCCATGGACGAAGAGGGTCGTAATCAGAAAGCCAAGAAGGGGGTCTGAGCGGCGGCAGCCAGTTGCGGTGAACGAACATAATCTAGAAGGGAAAGAATACTCACAGCGATCTCGTCGGTGCGGTCGGAGTAGCCTTCCGCCCGAAGTGCTACGAATAGTGCGGCGCCAGCACAGACTTCCGCCGCCTTGCCCCATCTTATGTGCGTATCGGGGTGCTCACGAGCTCTTGCAAAGAGATGTTGCGCCCGCGGCGCAACTCCGGGATGGCCGAGAATATTCGCAAGGCTTTGAATGAACTTGTTTATGGACAGCTATGGAATGTCGCAGGGTCAGCGCAAGCGCTACCACGGGTAGCATGAGAGCGAGGCGCGTACCGTGTTACGTTCATGGGTTGGCACGCTTCCTTGCCCAGCGATGTCCCAACCATCATTGCGCACGCTCTTGAGAGCCTGTAGTGGCGCGTAGTTAGGAGCCGCGTCCTGCGCGTACCTGCCTTCGTAATCTTCTGTATTGACTAATTTGACAAGTCCGCCACGGTGCAGTGTCGCGCACTCTGTACATACGGGCTGGTCGAGGTCGAGGTCAACGGCCTCGGCGCCGCAGGCCTCGCAACGGATCATCGAGGTTGTGGTCAAGTCGCCGTTGATCGCGGTGAGTTGCTGTGGCGCGCGTCAAAGACACTTCCCGTGTGAACCTGACGTTACGCGTTCGTTCACTCTCATCGCCGACCGTGGCCGTGCGCGTGAGCCTGCCAGACGACCAAGCAAGTGAGCTCGTCAACCAGCTCGTTCAAGACAGCTTCGCCGGTGATTGGACTGCTACACGTTCGAAAATGAACGTCAGAAGTACAGCGCGAAGGCTGCGTGGATCGCCTCGAGGGATGGGCGCAAAGGTCGAGCCAAACCTGGAGCGCCAGTCCGGCTTCCTGAGGCTTGTGGACCTTGCCGGGTCTATGTGAGATCACCTGAAGTGATATAAACGGCAGGCCCGCCTGGCGCCAATTCTGACCCCGTCCTTTCTTGTCGCGCACTATGGCACCCACCTCTGCGCCCGAAGAACACCACCAGTTCACCTCGCATGCTGCCGAGGCCCAGAAGCTGCACTCGCTCACTGTTAGTAGCGCCTTTTGATCGTATTGTGTCCGGATGCTCAACGATGTACATGCGGTATAGCCCATGTGGGCGGGTATCGCTGGCGCCCCAGTGAACGGCAACAAGGATTACGAAGTCGCGCTCTCTATCCACGACTCGGTCTACAACACAGACTTCAACTCGACGCTGCTCCCGTACACGCCCAACGACTCCGAGAAGCAGAGCGACACGATCGAGACCCACGTCGTCTCATCGATCCGCAAGTTCCAGGAGGAGCACTTCTGCAAGTTCCTCGGTGCAGGTGTCACTGTTGCACTTCTCCGCGATGTACGACAGCCATGCTGTGCTCTTTTGTGTGAGATGAACGGCGCTAATGCGTGTTGGCATTTATAGGCGCCCAATCTCTGCACGCGTCTGTGGCTTGAGCTTGACATCGTCCCGATCGTATTCAACATCAAGCCCTTCCACACCGACTCGCTCACGCGCCCGAACATCAAGCACCGTATCTCCTCCACCACTGGCTCCTACGTGCCCAGCGGAGTTCAAACCCCGACCGTCTACGTCGACCACTCTACGCTTAACCCGAATGCGGCCACCGGCAAGCTTCCGATCCCACGCACAATCGATGAGCAGGCCGACTCTGCGGCCCGCAAGGCGATCATGTACTTCGGTCCCAACAACAACCCGCGTCTGAGCATCGGCCCGCGCAACCAGGTTGCTGTTGACGCCGGCGGCAAGATCCATCTTATCGACGATCTTGAGGAGTACCGCAAGAGTTGCCGCCCGGGTACTTGGAACGCCGTCATCGCTCTGGCCAACGAGCTGCGCGAGAACAATGTCAAGATCGGCTTCTTCTCGTCCACGCCTCAAGGCGGTAAGCGGTCTACTCTCTTCGTCGATACATTCTGAGTTACTGATCGCCGCCATTTGACAGGTGGTGTCGCTCTTGTGAGATGCTTCACCGGTTCGACGCACACGGTACTGAGAGATTCCTAGATGCGGCACGCGCTTATCCGTTTCCTTGCCGCACTGGACGTGGACGTCGCCTGGTGAGGACTTCTTCGAACTAATCCCCACCCTTGAACCCCACACTTCCGTCTACCCCGCATTCTGATCGGACCCTTTCGTAGGTATGTGCCCAACCCGTCGCCGGCCGTCTTCCGCACGACGAAGAACAACCACAACATCCTGCAAGGCGTCGCGGATCCGTCTCTGCGTCTGACTCAGGAGCAGAAGACCGCGTTCGACGAGTGGATCCTCAAGAACGGCCTTCGCTGGACTGCCGAGGGTGGCCCGCTTGCGAAGGGCGGTGTCGACGTCGCGTTCATCGACGACCCGCAGATGCCAGGCCTCATTCCCCTCATCCGCAAAGTGCGGCCCGAGATTCCAGTTATCTACCGCTCGCACATTGGTCAGTCCACGCTCTGTCGTAACTCCACCACGATACTCACTAGCGCTCAGAGATCCGGTCCGACCTCGTGCACAAGGCTGGCTCGCCGCAGGCTGAAGTGTGGGACTACCTCTACAAGAACATCAAGCTTGCGGATCTCTTCATCTCTCACCCGGTGTCCAAGTTCGTGCCATCGGACGTCCCGCTCGAGAAGGTTTGCCTTCTCGGCGCTGCGACCGACTGGCTCGATGGTCTCAACAAGGACCTCAACGAGTGGGACAGTGCCTTCTACATGAACGAGTTCCGCGGACTCTGCGCCAAGGAGAAGATGCGCGAATTGGCATGGCCCGCTCGCCAGTACGTTGTGCAAGTTGCCCGCTTCGACCCCAGTAAGGGTATCCCGAGCGTGGTCGACTCGTACACTCGCATGCGCGACATTCTCAAGGAGCAGGGCATCGATGGCGCTGCTTCGCCCCAGCTGCTTATCTGCGGTCATGGTGCCGTCGATGACCCTGATGCGAGCATCATCTATGACCAGATCTCGCAGCTCGTTGCGAGCGACAAGTACAAGCGCTACCAGCAGGATATCATTCTCATGCGCCTTCCGCCAAGCGACCAACGTATGTTCACACCTTGCTCACTCGCGTATCGACTCAATTGCTGACTTGGTATACAGTTCTCAATGCGCTCATGGCAAACGCGAAGATTGCTCTTCAACTTTCGACGCGCGAGGGCTTCGAAGTTAAGGTCTCCGAGGCGCTGCATGCCGGCATCCCCGTCGTTGCCTCTCGTACGGGTGGTATTCCTCTGCAGATCCAGCACGGCAAGTCCGGCTATCTCTGCGAGCCGGGCGACAACGAGGCCGTCGCTAAGCACCTCGTCGAGCTCTACACTAACAAGGAGCTCTACAAGACCATGAGCGAGTTTGCGCGCCAGAACGTGTCCGATGAGGTCGGCACTGTTGGTAACGCCGCAGCGTGGCTCTACCTCGCGGTCATGTACTCGCGCGGGGAGAAGATCAAGCCGAACGGCAAGTGGCTCACGGACATGTTGCGCCAGGAGACGAACCAGCCCTACGCTGAGGGCGAGCCGCGCCTGCCGCGCGAGGTCAACGTCGTGGGTTGACGAAATTGACCGCCGGACTCGAAACTTGAATACTGTTGTAATATCTGATTCCCATGCTGTACTTATAGATGTAGTGAACAACGATGTGCGTGTAGATGTGGCGCGCAACAATGTCAGACACATTCTCTTGCATCGGCTCGTTGCAGAACGGTGTGCAGGCAGTGACATCACGCCTCTACAAGTCTATCAGAGGCACCAGTGCTAGTTCGGATCCCCTCAGTGGCCAAGATGGGCGGGCAACTCGCGTGACCGTGTTGAGCGAGCGCGTCCACTGCGCGTCCCGTCGCCGTCGTGACGGTGTTCTCCCGCCATGTGCTTTGCTCTTGACCATGATGACGCTCATGCTAACTTCAGCGAGAAGTTCGTGCAATCTTCTATCGTTCTTGCCTCGCCTATAATAGCCATACCGAGTACATATTGCCATCGGCTGCGACGGCTAGGTGTAATCGAAATACACTACATAGGCGCCTGTACCAGCCTTGTTGTCACTCCTGCCATAAGTACGAATGTTTACATCATATCTTGCCTGGACTCACCGTGCTGTATTGGATATGTGCCGATGTAGACATTGTCGATCATCACCGGTCGGGTTTTGACCAGTCATTGCAATCGTGCTCCGCCGGGGGAAACGGCTCGTGTACTGACAACCATACGCCATGCTGCTGCACTTCTACATCTCATGCCCTACACACTTCGTCCCGACCGCCGCCGAACTGCAGAAAGGACACAACCTTTTCGCCTGATATAGGAAGTTCTGTATCATACTTCTGGATACGGCGAACGTCAGTGAGGTCATCCCCGAAGGTTTTGCTGTCTAGGCTAATCTACCATCGTGCCTCGGATGCACATCGTCTGTTCTTCTCTGCCCTGAATCCGAGATCTCTCCATACAACTTACGGTGCGAAACATAGGGTCTGGACGTCGTCGGTGAAGTTCGAATCGCGAAGTCGATGAGGTCATCCAAAGGTCATCGTAGTTCTTGCGATACGACAAAGCCTCGTTGCGTGCAAAGCTTCATAAGAGCCACGCAACCTTGATGAAGTGGTCAACCTCTCGGCGTTGCCAGTGGCTCGAAGGTTCACTTACCCGATTAATGTATGGTTGGCCAAAGCCGCAGTCGTCACAATGCTGAGAACGGCGTCTTGGTGGACTTGACCCCCCATATACTTGTGGCCCTCGACGTACTACACGTAGGCTTTCCACCGCACTCCGTCCGCCACAATAATCTCACACCCCTTGCCCTACAGTCATCCCGTGTTTTCAGAGCTTGATCAGAATGCGCACGACGGACCGCACTAACTCAACGGTGTTCCCCTATGTTCCCGAGGAAGTCCGAGTACGTCGGTTCGTACACCCCTTCGAATACGTTTACGGGGCGACGAAACACCGCATCGCCGTTGAGCGCACGACCGCTTACGCGCTTACGGTCGAGGGACGTAAGAAACAGTCCCATCACCACCCCGTAAAGACATGTTTTCCCAAGAGGGTGACAGAAAATCCGCGCCTATGAATCGGGTTCGTCGAGGGGTCTGACAGGTTTTGATGAGACATGACAGGCGCCGCGGGCGCGGGTCGTCGAGCCGTCGGCATGGTGTTGCTCGTCTCATGGCGTTGTGACTACGAACACACTACATATAAGTCATTTTTGCATACAGAGTGTACGGTACGCGTAGTATACACATCGTGAATTATTTTGAGAGTTGCCCACTGGGCCAAGCTCGTTCTGGACGCCAAACGGGCTCCGAGGTGCCCACGGCGCTAAACCTCGCGCGCGCGTGAGCGGCGGCGAACCGCGCAGAACGCGACGCTCTTGCCCTCTCGTCTCGTTTCCTACCATCATCCTCAATGCTTAGGCGGCTGCGATCTGACTATGGGTGTATACATAAAGTACCGCTCCTGAGTACGCAGAGTGACTGGGAAAGTTGTATGGCGGCCAGAAGTAAATGACGCCGCTCGCGCGCGCGCGAGGTTTAGCGCCGTGGGCACCTCAGAGCCCGTTTGGCCCCCAGAAAGAGCTTGGCCCAGTGGGCAACTCTCAAAATAATTCGTCATGTGTATACTACGCGTATCGTACACTCTGTATGCAAAATTGGCTCATATGTAGTGTACTCGTAGTCAAAACGCCATGAGACAAGCAACACCATGCCGACGGCTCGGCGACCCGCGCTCGCGGCGCCTGTCATGTCTCATCAAAACCTGTCAGACCCCTCGACGAACCCGATNCAGACCCCTCGACGAACCCGATTCATAGGCGCGGATTTTCTGTCACCCTCTTGTGTTTTCCCTTCCACGTCTGACTACGACGCAAAAACGAGGCGGTATGTAGGCGCTGCTGTGCATCGTGTAGTCTTCTATGGGAGTAGATTTGCTTTGTGAACACGCTAACATCCTCGGGGCAGATTTGGGGCAAGCAGCATGTCCATCAGGTGACAGCTTCTGTGAGTACTGGCCGAGTAGCCGTTGTTGATGTGCGGAGAGGACCAAGGGAAATCGCGTGCCGGATGCATCACATGCCAGCGCGCACCCTGGCGGCGTCTGACGGCCCCCGCTGTTGAACGTTGAACCATGTTAACCAGATCCCGATGTCGTCCTTCCGTTCAACCACCCAGCGGCCCGTTATCGGAGATTTCCGCATATGAGTCGATGAGATCGTACTTATAATTGCTGGTCGGATCCGTCTCCCTCTCAAACATCCTCTACTCCCCATCCTCTCTGAGGCAAATACACTTCCATTTACGCAAACATGACTCAATCGCACTCTCCCCTTGCGTCCTTCGACCCCTTCGCCGCGCATCCATTTACCAACACAAGCGGCCTGATGGCGCGCCCGCCTCCACCCTCGCCTTACGGTCGCGCTGTGCCGTCGACCTTCATGACTGCCGGGGGATCCGCTTCCCCGCCACTCGTGTCACCCGCGCCCTCAGCGCCGCGCACACCCTTGACTCCACCGTCGCGCAAGAAGGATACGGGCGTGTTCGTGCCATTCACACCCGATCGGCAGCCAACGCCGGAACTGGAGGACATCCTACTCAAGCGTCGTGGTTCGCAATGGGCGCGGAAGTAGTGCACAACGCCGGATTCGTTGTTCTTGCCATCCATTCTTCATGATACCCGATACCCCATGGTGCGCGCATACCCTGTTTCTGTGTTAGCTGACCGGTCTGACCCCACATGTTGATCTTCTAGCATCCTGGCATCCAAGATATATCTGTAACACCATCTATCATCTCTACGTTTGACTGCTGCTTTCATCCCATGTATGCTCTGCTCTATATCTCCTATCTGCTCTATGTAATGGAATCGACTTCAATTATCTTGCGTGCATTGTCTCAGACGTCAGTCCCTCTGGGCCATCTACCCCACGTACCCCGCATCCGGTCCCTTAAGCGCCCCACAATTGTAAGATCCGTCGACTTCTCCGAATTCCATTACGGAAGTCGGCGCGGGTGTAACGGAAGCTTGATCTCGAGCGCTCATAGGCGTGCCTTGTCAGATCGGGCCGGCCGCGTGTTCTTGAGGTTGATTTTGATGATTCCCATCCGCTCCCTCACCGTGCTCTTGACCACTCGCGCCCATCACCGTCGTCGTACTCGTTCGCCTGGCGCGGATAAACACGAGGATGCCCGAGCTACTTTCTTTTCTACCTACTATTCCACCCTCAATTCCTTATACGAGTTGCTACTGTGAAGAGAACGTATGGATGCTTGCTCGACACTTTCAGTCCGACCCCGAAATTGTACGCATCTGGCACATCTATGCCGTTTTCGTGTCGAACGCCAACAAGACGGTTCACTCTTATCTTCTTCTTAACTCCGCATCATCTGTGACGACATCCTTAGGTAGCACTATGGAGACAGAAAGCCCGGCCGGACGTCGTTGTCTGGGATTACCATGTCGTACTCCTTGCCAGATCAAAGAGTCGGGATGGAGAAGAATCGCATTCATCTCCGCCCTCTGCCTGGATTTACGATATGGACACGACGCTGAGCTTGCCTTGTGAAGCTCGTGGTAAGTGTTATCTTCCCGCCAACTCATTGACTCTGAAGCTGTTTATATTGCTTCCACCAGACTATCTCAGCCAAACATTCATGCCCTGCTCCTATAAATACACGAGGTACAGCTGAGAGTTGTCCTTCTCGAAGTCCTCTATTCTCTAATGCATTTTCTTCTCTTAGTCGCTTCCGAGTCGTTCCCGCAACCGTATTCTTGGACGAATTCGCCTCTGATCGCTCGCACATGGTAATACTGCTGTTTGATCACCGTTCCGGCTTCCTTTGACGGATATGACGATAGCTCGCTTCACAACCCTACGAGCCACAAGAAGATATGGCGAAGGAGTGTGAATACAAAATGCCCCCACCACAATGCCCGCCGATCTGCGGTTCCAACGCCCGATTGAAGGGCGTGAGGCATAACCTCATGACACACTTCGTCGACGTGACGGTCAAAGGCTTCGGAGACGTTGTCGATCTCGCTCTTCTGACCACATGGATGGAGAGACCCACGATTACTGTCAACTAGGTCGCCGTGCGATGAGTTGCCGGGGAAGCTTGCATTAGTCGTCACCAACGCACAAAGTGACGCACAGGGAACGTTTCCCACTGCGTGTGCGACGCGCAGAAGCTGTCTTTCGTATTCTTTGGTCCAACTCCTCGGAGTCTGTGCTCACCTATGACGAGTTAATGTGTCGAACTCCCAAATAGCCAATATGATCCTATTCCGTCTCTCGAATGTATGTGGCCGTAGTCCTGGGCGGGCACTATCTATACCACATTCAACCTCAACCTGAGTGTCTTGTTCAAAACCGGAGATAGACGGCGAAGTGGGGCTGCAGTCTACATCAGGACCAGATACAGTATGTGAGACCCTTTCTTGACATTCCTCTCGCCGCTTCAGTGACGGAGCCGTAAAGTGCATAAGCAAACGTCAGTAGTTCTTTGCCCCGGGGACGACGTACTGGCCATCTTGCGGAATGTGCCGAAGGAAACGCTGATTGCATGCACGTGCTCATGATGAGATCGTGGAAAACTATAACCATCTTCTCGCACCGGATTCGCGGGTTGTCTCTTCTGGCCAGGGACCCTCTGTCCGATTCTAAACGGTGTCACCCTCAACATACTTCCAGGACGCTATGACATGACGGTCTGGCATCAGGCTTGGGCCTTTCTGTTTGGTCGTCCGCCTGCAACTACTCAGAATGGACCGCGAGATTGTCATGGGGCGGCGAATCGCCAACCATCCGCCTGCCAGCTTCAACGTGATGATAGACCTCTCGTGCTCGCGAACGTGCCGTGTCAAGCATGCGAAACACCTTCCTATGTTCTCTCGATCGACCGCATCCCAAACTGGGATAATTCTCCCCAGGGTTATTTATACAGTCCTGCGAACACGCGTCCTGAGGCTTCTGTGGGCCCGGAGTCGAAGATGCGAGTTGGGCATATCGTCCCGGTCGTTTCAATCCCCATGCGTCTGGTACACCGGCTTCCTGGCTCCATTGATATAGAGCAAATGCGCCCTTCGAAAGCAATCTCGCTTCCGCAAGGCTCAATTCAATGTACACCTCCAACGGCCTTTTCAGCCTCGCGTCCATACGGTTGGTGGCTTAGGTTGTGCTACAGATGAACCCTCTCAGACTCGAAACCTACTGTATCGCCGGTTGAAGTATTCACGGTGTCTAAGAACGTCGAGCACGCTGGTCATCGTCACTTTTGACAACATCGTCGTTCTTTCTAATACGATAGAGTTCTATTTTCTTGCCGAAAGCATCCTCTCTCTTCATGGAAATACATGAAATACGACTATGCAGGTATACCCTTTTGGAAGTATGCCTGGGAGACATTACGCATCCGCTCTGTCACGATAGGGTGAGTTCGATAAGGTGTGCTCCAACCTCGAGGAGGGCAGTCCTCACGTTGACTTCTCAGTGGTCATTGCTGGACCAGGTCCTCGAGTTCAATATATGCGAGAGACCACCGAGGTGTGGTATAAAGAGATACACGGCCTGCCTGCCTACTGTCTGCTTCAGGCTGCTCTTCACCTACCGACATCTCATCCACACTTCGCATCGCTCATCTATGACTCATATGGCCAGGCGCTTCGTTCACTTCGGAGGCGGTCCTGATCCGCGCCATAACGCTTTCATCATCGGCCAGAGCCCAACCGGGAACGACTTATACATCGCCTTCGACACCCCTCCTTCTCGCTATGACGGGCGTGTCGTGACTCAGGCATGTTTTGTTTATGTCTGATTTGCTCGCGATGCACATTCTGACAGAGCGACAGGTGCATCGTGCTGTCAACGCCAACGCCAATACCTCAGGTGGCGGAGAAGTCTTTGCTGAACTACGGTGGTTCGGCACGGCTCTCGGGACCTTCACGTCGAGGACGCGGCAAGGCGAACCGCACATGGGGCAGCTGGCGGATATCACCAATCGTCCTGAAGGGTCAGTGCGCTATACGATCATTAGATCCGCAGATGCTCATGTCTCCTGTAGCACCCGGGCCTTCCTTTCAACCGGCGACGACGGTGTTCAAGCTAACTTCGCCTGGATCCGTGTGCTCGACCCTACCGGTACCGCCACTGGGACCAGGTTCTCCTACGATGTGCGTTTTTAAGCGTTACTTTCAACCTCCGGCGGCCGCTCATAAGCCTTCACAGCTTGTGCACGAACCGTCGCACGTTCCGATCGGTTACTACCGCTACCACGGCCCGCAGGTCTCTGCCACAGGCGTGACCACCTTCGCGACCTTCGAGTACAACTTCGGGAGTGATGGGCTGCTGGTGGATGCCATGCTTGCTCTGTGCATCAACAGGTTCTTGGACGGAATGAACCGCCGGATCTGAGCCGGGATTCATTCTCGACTGCCTCGCCTCACAAGACCCGCGTTCGTCTTATCAGATCGATACAAATGGCTCATGTCGCGTGTACTGTTTTGCCACCAAAGAAATGCGTTGTACGAATAGGAAAGCAGTGTTGTATAGCATAATGTAACAAATCTACGCCTAGAGAAGGGTATCCACCATATGAACGAGCATATCAACCAGAAGAGGGATGAGCAGAGATCGGGAGAGATGCAAAGGAAGATATACGACGAAAAACCGAGCGAAGCGCAGAAGGGAATCAGTAGTTACTGTTAGAAGCAAGCATACGTTCAATACGCTCCTCAACTGTCCAGTTGGCAGAAGACTCCGAGTGGTACGAGCGAGGTGCACCAGGGCCAGGTACGATGTTGAATGAGCCAGAGTCGACGCCCAAGCCAGATGACAGGTTCTCAATGAGGCGGCCGATCTGTGCCGTAGAACTGTAGAAGACCTACAGGAGATATTAGTATCATTGCCTCAAGCACTAGGAGACGAGAACGAACCTTTGTCTCGGGCCGTTTGGACGGTTCTTGTTGTGCTTTATGGCGCGAGAGGAACGAGCTCGCACTGTCCTTTGATCCTTTGCGAGCATGTTCCTTGAAGTAAACTTGTACGCCCTCATCATCGCGCATCGAGTACTCTGACATGAAACTGGCCCGATTGCCATAGAAGGCCTCTTCAGCATCAAGTGCGTCAGGGTCTCGTAGACCATTGACGATCGACCTATTGGACAGTAAAGCGATTAACTGATGCCGGTCCGATACGACGGTAAGCGCAAACTTACCAGACAGTCTCGCCGTTCGCCATCTCCAATACTTCCACCGCTGAGCCAGGCTCGAGGTTATTGAGTGCGTCGAGGCCTAGACTACCACCCGACGTGTCAGGGTCGGTGTCGACCGTCAAGATCGTGGGCTTGCTATCGCTCGTATACATATCATATCTGTTCAAACCTCTGAGTCGGATCACGAAGCACTATTAGACTTTCATAAGACTCACAGTGAGTCGTATGTCGAGTTTGACTTTTCGATAGGCTGTGGGGGTGCGAGGAAGCCCGACGAGTCTGCACGCTGGGGTACCGAGAAGGGCATCTGAGGCAGAGGCGGCGACGAGTCCGTTGAGAATCGCATGCCTGTCGGCGACTTTGGCGGGGGCGGCGTCGGCACGCGATCGTGAACAGAAGGCGACAGCACGGAAGCCGCACCAGCGGAGCGCCTGCGACTGCGCGTCGAACCCTTGCGCGTGGGGAGCGGGGGCTGAGGGCTACCTGATCCGCCGAACGTGGACTGACGCAACTCCTTTAGACTTTGCAGATCGGAAGGCATGATGATCGTGCGCCGTACGACGGTGCTACGTCGCGATGCCTCAGTTGGCGTGGCTGATTTACGAGCAGCTTGCTTGCGAACAACAGGGTTTTGTGCGGGGCTAGCTTCGGGCTTGGCCGTCTGCTGAAGCGGCATACGCACAGTCTGGTCCAGACTCTGACGGCCGCTGTCTGAGACGGGAGACATTGCACGGGCGGATGCTGCAAACGGCGAGGTAGCGCGCGAGGGGTCGACCCAAGATTGGCCGGACACATGCTTCGGAGCTTTGGAGGCACCCGTTGTCCGTTTCGTAGAGAGAGAAGTCGAGCGCGAAAGAAGATCCGACAGCGCGTCTTGGTCGAGTCCCAGATTGGAGGCCGCATCGAAGAGCTGCCTCAGTGCCGCCTGGTCGTTGCCCGGCTGCTCCTGCTCCTGCTCCCGAGGCGAGTAGTCATCTTCAGCCACCGGCGAGGGTGTCACACGACCGTGAGGCGAAGTCATCATTGCCGCGCGCATGGTCGCGCTTCGGCTGAGCGACGCCTCACTGGAGCCACGACCCGTAACGCGCATGGAAGAGCTACGCCGAGGGGCCGAGGACGAAGCGGAAGTAGAGTCGGAAGAGAACGCGGGCTTGTGCGCCGGCGCAGAGTGCACCTCCTGACTGATGTTCATCTGCACCTGTGTCGGGCGACCGGGAGCGAGATGCGTTGGTGCGCCTCCGACTCGGCCCACAGTGTTGGCTCCATACTGTGCTGCAGCCCGAGCATTGAGGGACTCGGACTCCGCGGACTCGTGAAGACTCTTCTTGCGGAAGCGGGACATAAAGCCCTTCAGCCCTGGTCCCGCAGAAGCAGGAGGCGTGGTGACCGAGTACCCTTGAAGACGATCGTCGAAGTCGGCAGCGCGTGCCGATTGCGGTACGGAAGGTGCAGATGGCGCAAGTTGTCCAGGGTTATACATGATGGACTGTGCCGAAGGCGAGGCAAGAGATGCAGAAGCAGATGCAGAGGTGGGTCCAGGCGTCATCAGTGTGAACGGCGAGACTTCTTCGCCAGTGGGCACTACTGGCTTCGCGCGCAAGGTACCGCGAAGTTTCTTGAATCTCCCGCCGAGCTTTGAGCCAGTCGCCGCGGACATGGACGCGGAGGTTGACGCGGAGGCCGGCACGGGAGAAGGAGAAGTCACAGCGTTCTGCGGGATCGGTATTGTCTCGACGCTCGTCGAGGCCCATTTCAATTGTGGCCGCGAGATCGAGTTGACGTCGATGCGTTTCTTGGGTGTAATATGCGGCTGTTCGGGAAGATGTGGACTGGAAGGGCTCTTGTTTATCATGGCCATGGCGACATCGGTTCGGCGCTGCACCTCGAGCGCGAGCTCAGTAGGGTTGCCCAGGGGTAGTGCGGGAGAAGAAGCCGAAGGCGAGACCGGATCGTACTGCTGATGCGCGAAGGGGGGCGACTGCTTCGTTGGAGAGCTCAACACCTCGCGATCGTGCTGTGCGGTGATAGGGGACCGTAAAGTCCGTTCTGAACGCTGTGGCGTAGCCGGGCTCGAGGGACGCTCATACCGAGCAAAGACGGGCGAGCGTTCCGCGTTGACTTCTTCTGCTTGCGAAGACAGTAAAGTATGGCTGTCTGGTGCAGGGTCGGAAGGCGAGATTACAGCAGGCTGGAAGTCAGGCGAACGTGGCTCACGGCGCTCAATGTCTGGTGAGCGCGAAGCAGATCGTTGGCCTTCGAGGGAAAGAGGTAGGATTGAAGGCGACGGCTGTAATGGAGACACCACGTCGCGCGAGTCATCGAACTCCGTCCCACCAAACAAAGCGTCGGCGAGGGCGGCGCGGCGACGCTTTAGACTAGGGCTGGAAGCGAGTGACGGCGAAGGCGATATTGAACGTTGCTGTGTGACTGGAAGTGTGACCGATATGGTAGGTGGTTCTGAGGGTCGCACGGGCTTCCTGTCATCCACCAGAGATTCGAGAAGAGCATTCGCCCGAGGATCAATCGGAGACATCACGCGCATGGGCTCCGGCGCTGCCTCAGCGAACTGTAGACAGTAATCAGAAGATATTCAGCCGAGGAAAAGGAAATGACGTACCTTAGGCGCCGAACTTTGACTGGCACTCAAACTTCTCCTCCTCCTCTTTAAGGAGTCCCTTCTCTCTCTATGCACCTCATTGGCATTCGCATGCCCAACCAGCCTCTCCTGCATCTTGACAAAATCTCCCCTCGTCAACCCCGCGAGCCGTCTGATATGTTCCTCGGCTTGTTCGGCACTCATCGTTCCCACGTCTCCATTTCCGACGTTGCCGATGCTGATTCCGAGGCCTAATCCAAGACCGGAAGACGTTGAGGTAGATGTGGACGGCGTGACCTCAAGTTCATGCCACTGCGGCCTCAAAGGCTCCATAGCGCTCAATAATCCCTCCCCAATCCCACTTCCAAACCCGTCCTTCGCCTTGTCTCCCGACCCTGACCTCGAATGATAACTGCTCCCCGTACTCTCCAAACTCTCCCTCGAACTATTCCCAAACGTCGGACTCAACAATAATGCATGCGGGCCTTGGTTCAACGAGAAGCCTCCTCCATTCCTCAGCGCATACTGACCAGCGCGAGAGGATGCGCGGGAGTTGTTTGCGCTTCTATCGACGCCGAAATCCGAGTAGACGGGCGAGGCTGGTGAACGTCCTACGGGCGAAGCTGGTGATCGTGGCCGGATAGGGGACGCTGGACTTCTCGGTCTCAGCGGGGCTACATTGATGACGGCATTCGCGTTCGTCGGCGTAGGCGAGCGCAATTGCCTATGTACAAGTGCAGCCGGACTGCCCAACTCCAAACCTGAGTTGACACTCGGCGGTCTCCTTGGGTCAGGTGCAGCAAACGGGGCGAACGCCGCGCCTCCGGTGGGCGAGTCAGGTAATGGCGGTGAGCGGAGGGATCTTGCCCCTAAGGGCGACGTAGCACGTTCGACAGGCTCGGAGTAAGTGAAGTTGTTATAGCCCTGTACACTTCCGCTCCTTCTGCGCCCGTATACAGCCGCTGCGTTCGAGCTCACGTCGGATGCTGCGCTGCCGTTCCTGCTATGCCCCGGCACGAACGATGACGACGCAGGACTCGCAGGTGTACGCCAAGTGATGTTAGATGGCGTAGACGGTCGCGAGCCGCCTGCAAAGGGCGATTTAGGACGCATGCGGTCGCCCAAGATTGACGCGTCGGGAGGGGTCCCAAAGTCCATGAACGAGTCGTCCGGTTCGGCTCCAGGACCAGACGAAGATGAGAGGGCACTATCGTGCCGTGCGTGCCCTCGCGCGCGCACTGTGGCGTCCGGCGTCTGCCGGCCATTTGAGTAGCCCAGCTCGTTGTCTGAGTCCCGATGACCGTTGGCGGGTATAGGCATGAACGCGCTAAGCATCAAAGGACTCGCGGCGCGTGCTGTAGCGTCACGTCTCAGCGATCCAAGAGGCCCGTTGTTCTGCGGAGACGTCGCCCGCGGTGTGGCGCTATCATATGCTCCATCCTCCCAATCCCTCGGCGTCATCGGTCGCGGCATGCCGGGGATATACCCGGGTAAACGAGGCGTAGGGGAAGCGTCGCTTGAACGCGGGTAGGGCGAGGGCGTCGAGCGGTCTTCCGACGTATACGCCGTGGCGGTGACAGACGCAGCAGTACGTGCATCAATGGGAGAGCGCGGGACAAGCACTTTATCATCGCCTTCATCCTCGCCGTCTTCGGCTTCCTCTTCAATCTCCCTGATAACCTCGTCGAGCGCCATACTCGCACGATGGAGTTGGTTGCGGGGTAGCATCTTGCTGAGAGTACGTTCGAGAGCCGCACCCTCTACTGCTGTGCCCTCTACCGCAGAGTCCGTGTTCTTGTACGTGCTGCTCGTCGCATCTGATCCAGAGCGCGAGCCAGCTCCAGAGAGGACACTGCTCTGCGTTGAACCCTTTCTCTCCTTCTGCGCGTGTCGAAGATACGCCTCATCCGCAAACCGCCCACTTCCAAACAAGTTGTTGCTCCTCCTCCTGTTTGCGCGCGAAGTGAAGCTGCCAGCCGACGAGCTGACAGTGATATCACTCGAACGGACGGAGTTTGACTGGCTGGAGTTATAGCCTGATTCGCCTCCTCCGAGCGATGAAGAGGAAGTGATGGAGGTCTTTTGACGGAGACGACCAAGTGTCGCGAGTAACATATCCTCCTCCTCCTGGCTGATGGCGTTCTCACTTCCTCGCGCACGTTGCTCAGCGAATTTACTCCGTAAGTCGTCCAGCGGGACAAAGTCACCAGTCGAGGTGCGCAATAAGGAGAAACGACGAGAAAGGCTAGAGTAGGTATCCATTTGATTAAACCGGGAAGGGAGTGGGGATGTGGGAGAACGCACTCGGGTAGGATGAGCGAAGTGCGAAAGTCGCTGGGCGGTGGTAAGGCTGGGACTTCTGGCGCCTGCTGACTTCTGTCCCTAGGAATATTCCTAGCGTTCTCCGGTACAGCACTCTTCCTTGGATCAGACCACTTGCTGTAAGTTCAAATGTCAAATGTCAGCAGAGATGTACACGCGGAAGACCAGGGTCGTAGTTCGCGCACCGGAATCGATGCATGGCGGGCTAAAGACGTCCGACGAAGCCTCGTTGCTAACACGTTGCTGTACCAGCTGATATGCGGGAAGACAAATAGCGAGGTGGGAGTAGAAGCTGGCCTTTAGGCGAGGCGTAGGAAATCAGAGCGACCCCGGGCGCGCTACAAGCAACGTGTAGTACACGAGGCGCCTGTACACTCGTTACTAGGGTTTGGCTGACTGTGTGAATTATCTGAAAGTATAACGAGCGAGTGGACAGGGTGGGTATGGTATGAACGACGGTGGTGACGGTGGTGAGAGGCAAGAGCTCGTCAACGGGTCGTCGCGTTTAGAGCGCACCAGCTGGTCCTTGATGATGAACTTCGCGCGAGCAGGACTTTCCCCTGGAAGGCGCCGCACCGGCGCTTCCGCTTTCTTTTGATGTCCGATCATTTGTTGAACCTTATGGGCGTTTGTGTCCAGAAATGGCAGGAGCAACCTCCGCGCGTACTTGGCAGCCGTGGGTACGGCTTTGACTGGAAAGGAGGCTCCTTTCTTTGCTTGAGAAGGACGAAGAGCCAACTTGAGATAAGTATCTAGAGTCGATCAACATCTGTGATGCCGTCGAAAACCGAATGTTGCAGATCATGGTGGCGGGCTTCGACCCCCGAGCGCCGTCGCAAGCCGGCGGCAAGCCTCAAAATATATGTGTAGTACATACAGATCGGTGTCAAGCAAGTCGAGAAAGCAATGGAAGCATGACAGGGGAATATCAATCCTATGTAGTGTCCATAGGTGTATCCTCCCCTGCTCGATCTTGTCCTTCGTCACGCACCCCAACCTTTTGCATACGACTATCGAACACAGACATGGTCGCCATAGGACTTGTATTGACTGGACCACCTCCTCCGCCTCCTTCCGTCGCAGCAGCAATAGCAGCCTGCAACTGCTCATCCTTCGCCATGTCCTTCGCAATCTTCAACCTCCTCCTCCTGGCACGGTCCGCCTCGTTCTTCGCTTGCCGTTTAGCCTCTCTCTTACGCTCGGCTTCGATATCGCGGCGCAAGTCCTCGTCTTCGATCTGTGACAGGTCGGAGGTGTACATAGTTGGTCGCGGTTGAGGCTGTGCAGGTGGAGGGGCTGAAGCATGACTCGAGGATGTTGACGCAGGTGTTGGAGGCTGATGCGGTGGGAGTTGCGAAGGGAGTTGCGCTCGAGGAGGTGGCGGAGGTGAGCCAGCCGTCACCTGTGGTTGTATCGGCGAGCTCAAAGGTACGGGCGCTGGCGTCCCCTCCTTCACAGAACCCGCCCTCGACCCCCTTGCCGAAGCACCGTCTCCATCCTTCGCTCCTGGCGCCCGCGACCCACTCTTCCTCTCATTCTCCCTCGCCCTCTCCGCATCCTTCTCGGCCTTGATCCTTCTCCTCCTCGCTCGATCAGCTTCATTCTTCGCCAACCTCTTCGCCTCTTTACGCGCCTCTCGCTCACGTGCTTCTTCGTCTGCATCTCCATCTGCTCCGGTGTCAGAGTCGTGGGTGGTGTCGTGTGGAAGAGGAGAGTCCGGGCGTGGTGAGCCAGGATGAGATGTGTTGGCGTCGAGTAAAGCGTCGGCTGCGAGCTCGCGTTTAAGCTCTTCTTCTTCCAGGTCGTCCAGAGCCCACTGCTCATCCATATACTCTTTGTACCTCTCACATATCGGTCTCCATGTCCTCTCTTCCTCCCCCTCCCTACCACCCAAGGCCGCATCGACGTCAGGCGGAGGGGCAAACTCAAAATCAGGTCCAGGGTTGATCCGTACCCTCGCGTCGTTGAACAGCGAGATGAAAGGATAGTAGCCGAGCGAGCCGTCATCGTGTGGATTCTGCCTATGTCCTCTTGCACCCTCCCTCTGCCTCCTTCTCCTATCCTTCTCCGCCCTCGACAACTTGTTACCCGCCCCAGCCTGCCTCAACGGCAGAAAGTCATACACATCCTTGAACGCGGCGCCGGGTGTGTGTCCGTTGACGAAGAACGCTATCTGACTGCCCTCGAGCGTAGGCAAAGGGCGGAGTGCCTCGGTTTTAGGGGGTGGTGCGGTCCCGCGGGATGTAGACGGAATGTTCTTGACCGTTGCGGACTTCTTCGCCCCAGGTGCGGTCGAAGGAGCAGAGTCGTTCTTCGGTTTATTGTCCATAAGCGCAATCATCTCCTTGGACTGCGGATACTCGAGCGCTTCAAAGTACTCCTGTCCTTTGAACTCAATGGCGATGCGTTCGCGATGGAGATGGGCAGGATCGTTTTGGTCTACCGTAGACGGCTTGCGTAGAGGTGGGAGGGAGATATACATCCCTACGACGTCGCCTGATTTGACGGGTAGACCATAAGGACGCGGACGGCTGAGCGTCACTTTCTCCCCAGTCTTGTCGCGAAGAGCGTAGGAGTATCCGTCCAGCCCACAGGGTGCGTGTAATGGTGCTTCCCTCCTCGCCCACCCCAGCCGCACGTGAGCGCCCTCGGACGCAGTGCTATCGGGTGTGCGCGCCCCGCCTCCATGTTCGATCTTGACCTCCATGTACCATTTTCCTTCCCGAATTGGCGCATTGCACCTTGCACCGCGGAAGCCTTTCTCGCCTAGCAGGCCCAAACCATCTTGCGTCACTCGTAAGCCGGAAGACCGGTCTTCCCACGATACGCGGTAGGACGTAGGCGAAGACTCGATGGTGCGGAATACGGTGGGAGAAGAGACGCCGGCGGGGACGTATCGAAAGCCTAGACGGTTCGTAGCGAGCGGGTCCGTATGATAATACGGTGAACCATCCGTATTTGGCAGGAAGCCCGGGTGACGGGATATTGTGAGACGCGGGCGTTGCGAGAGGTCGGAGACTAGGACGGCGCCGGCGGATTCGTCTTCGTCGGGGGCGGGAGTGGCCGTGGCGGAGTGAGCGGGATCGCGTTTGCGCTTTTTGGCTGGTGGTCGAACTGGGGCGGCTACGATAGCAATTGGTGCAGGAGAGTCGTGGTCGGTTGTTTCGGCGAGCATGGTAGCAGTGTAGACAAGAGCAGACGAATATTCAAGTTATGACCGCAGCCACCCGAGCGAACAAAGAATTGCTTGTGTCACAAAATTCTTAGACTCGACTAAGTCGGCTCGGAAGATAAAATATGCCGAAAGGCGTAAGCGAAATAGGTGCACGATGACGGTCAAGTCCAGGTTGAAGTGGCGTTTGATGGGATCAAACACGGGCGCGTGCATGATCGCGTCGAAGCGCGTCGCGCGCTTGATTGCGGCCACCTTGCTCTCGACCTCCACAATCATGACTGCCCTACGGTGCGCCCTATCCTCCTACCTTCCTCAGACTCTCCTCAGATATGCGCTAGACGTATACAGAAGGTGTGGTATATAATGGCTGCTCTGGACACCCTCTGATCTTCCGATCTTGCCATAGGAACTAAGGGATATTACCAACAAGCCTATCGACGTAGGTTGACGCGCTCCTGTTCATCTATCACCACTGACTATCTCCTAGGGCGTCTCCGTCAGTCCGCTCGACGACAACCTCTTTGTATGGAACTGTGCCATCAAAGCCGACGTGCGTACCTGTTTCTCAGTATCCTTTCTCGTGCCACAGCGAGAACTGAAACGCGTCCTAGTCGGATAGCCCGTATAAAGGCGGCACGTACAAGTTCAAGCTTGAGATACCAGAGAACTTTCCTTTCAAGGCCCCTGCTGTAAGTCTTCCTGTGGTTGGTGAACTGACTAGCCGCTAAACGCTGTGGCGATGTGCAGGTCACGTTCCAGACGAAGATCTACCACCCCGGTATCAACGAGGAGGGTGCCATCTGTGTGCCTATACTGCGCGATGAGGTTCGATATCCTATGTCTGTCATAGAATCTCTTCTGATGCGGTATCATTCAGTGGAAACCTACGATCACCATGTCTACCGTCTTGTCCGTCATCCAAGAGAAGGTGAACAACCCGCTACCAGAAGACCCTTTCATGCCAGATATTGCCGCGGTAAGTATATCTATCTGTATAGAGGTGCTACTAGCTGACGTTCGTGACTAGCAATTGAAGGACAACAAGACTGCGTTCTTGGCCACCGCCAAGGACTGGACAAAGAAGTGAATCTATCTCCCATGCATCGCGGTCATGTGTGTCTAACTTTGTCCTAGATATGCGATATAGTCGGTACGCGAACCTCTAAGAATCACACGAAGCTGTACAATCAATATCCTATCGCGATCGACATCATGAAATGGTGACACTCGAGCTCTGTCGATACGGTACTGAAGCGTATTTGGGCTCACGCGTCCGTGTGTTTGCATGGGTTGCCTCAGAGGCCGGAAGCTGGAAGCTGCATAGAGCGCGATTCGTATATGGAGGAACCGAGTATCATACTGATTGCATGGAGATTCAAGAGCGCATGCGGGTCATACTTCAAGCTTCAACTTGAGCACCCGTTGAATCACAAGGCCAGGAGCCGGGTATCATACCTATATAAGGATCATCGCGGCGTTCTAGGATTTGAACATAGTCCTTCGGCTGTTGGAGGAGAACGGGTAGTTGCTGATCCACTACGGTGACCTCGGTCATGAGAGAAATCAATCAAGCGCCTGAGCGCGCGGTCAACCCCATGCACTACTGCGCAACTACTACGTGGTTACGAGCGAGAAACTTCAGAAGAGACATACTGCGCTAAGACAGACCGGGTAGACGTCATTGTGCGTTGCATCTTCGAGCGCTCATATGCAAGTGGAGATGGACATGGGCGGTATAATGACCGTCATTTGATCCAGGACAAGCACTGGCAGGACCAGCACCGCGTTAATAAGCCAACCCTAACCCGAACATGTGCCCACTCCTACATACACGTCGCCGGCCTCCCCCGTACCACCACTAACTTAGGTCACTGGAAATATATACGAAGGGAGAGAGAAGCTGATACCACAATACTTGCGAGCAGATCTATCCACTTCCTTTCTGAGCGCCACATCTGTTGGGCGGCGTTTCGCGGCTTGTCCCGATGTTCGATTCTGGCTTGATTAGATCAGATGGCTTTGCCTGGTACAGACCAATATTTTGACGGTAACCTTCAGCAAGTTGCCGTGCGTGACCTAGTCCGCACACTCTGGAAAAGTGTCTTGCTAGAGCCATACTTAGTATACATCCCAAGCAACATCGTCGTTGATCACATCTCTTCTTCTACCTCCATGTCATGTCCACACCGACGTACACGCCTCTACCTCCCATAGTCCCCTACACCGCCTTTCCGCAACCAATCACTGCGCTTTCCTTCGATCCCGTCTCCGACACTCTCTGGACAGGCAATAATGCGGGTACAATCGCAGCGTACTATTCGGCACATGGCCTGCGCGGAGTGAGCTTCAAAGTTGGCGGGAACCTCGCGGTCAAGAAACTGGTCGCGGACGAGAGCGTTGTAAAGGCTTGCGCTGTCAGTGGCGAAGGAGTCGGCGCTTGGAGCAAGGGAGGTGTAAACAAGTGGTATTACAGGTGGGTTGACCTCCCGCTCTGATATTACAACGATCCACTATATCAACTAAGAACTTCATGTTTCTCGTAGAACACCTCTGTCTGTCACGACCTTCTCGCATACCACCCAGTCAAACTTGCTGGCAGCGGCGACGCCCACACCTGAACTCGTACTGTTGAACTCCCTCACAGGCACGTTAACCCGGACGACCTCCTTATCTTCCGTTGCGAACCAGCTGCATTTCTCGTCGTCCTCTCTACTTCTTTCCGGCGGGTCCGATGGATTTCTGCGCCTCCACGATCCTCGTACAGGCATGCGTCGTGAAGCCGGCTCTGAACATGCTGTTCGGGCTCATCAATCGGAGATCCAGGGTTTGACATCGTCCGGGCATGTCGCCTACACTATCGGCTGGGGACTACGTCAAGGTCGCCCTGTACCAGACCAGCTTGTCAAACTGTACGACCTTCGCACGATGCGGGCGCTCGCACCCCTACAATTTGCCATGGGCCCCGCGTTCATCTCGCTTCTTCCACGACGGTCAAACTCGCTCGTCGTGTCATCCAATCAAGGACATGTCAATATATTCGATACTTCCAACCCAGCCAGTGTCGAGTTCTACCAAGTTGACTCGCCCGCTTTCATATCAAGCGCTGCGGTATCCCCCACGGGCGCGTTCATGGCTTTCGGAGACGCGGATGGCGCTGTGCACTTGCTCAGTTGTGCAGATGCCTCTGTGCCGCTCAACGGATTCGAAGGTCAACCGGTAGAATGGGCTGATTCGCCCGAGCCTCTCCCCGAAATTGCATGGGATGATCAAACGCCTCTGAATTCCGTGGGCTTGCCGCATTACAACCAGATGTTGCTCAGCGCCTGGCCTGCGCATCTCAAGAGCCGGCCCAGTCGCCCGCCTCCAAAGATCCCTGAGTCCATCCTCAGGACGGCCAAGATGAGCGACGGAATCATGTACGCGCCTCTACCGCGGGAGCTGCGTGGGATGCGGAATGTGGTGGTGGACAGGGAGGAGGAAAAGGGGAGGTTCAGGTCCACGGCCGGCAAGAAGAAGTCTGCGCGGGAGAGGGAACGTGAAAGCTTTGACGATGGTGATTCGTCAAAGGTCGTATCTGCGGATGGCGTACCGTCCAAGTACCGCCGTGTCGAGATCGAGTACTCTCGTTTCGGCGTCGAAGACTTCGACTTCGGTTTCTACAATCGGACGTCCTATAGCGGGCTCGAAACGCATATCTTGAACTCTTACACCAATGCGCTCCTTCAGACCTTACACTACACTCCACCATTGCGTGCGCTTGGGAAGAGTCATATCGCCACCGACTGCGCGAGGGAGTGGTGTCTACTTTGCGAGTTAGGGTTCGTTTGCAGGATGTTGGAGGATGCGGGAGGGAGGAACTGTCAGAGTTCGAACTTCTGTCGAACGGCAGGCGGACTAGCTCAAGCTGCGAACGCGCTCGAGCTGGTAGATTACGGCACCGGTAGCGGGCCCGGGATGGACTACGCGGATATGATACAATCGTTTCACCGGTTCCTGGTCGATCATCTCGCCATCGAGGGCAACGCAGCGCCGCACAACCCCATCCTCATCTCTCGGCCTACATCGTTAGAGCATACAACTCCGTCGGCGCATGTGCAGGCGACGTCTGCCTCGTCAGCCGCTGTGAACGCGCCGTCCGCTGCTGTGTTGGCGATGGCGGCACCGCCACCTTCGCCACACGGCGAACCCTCCGCATCATCTGCGCCCTCGCCTATCACCCAGCTACTTGGTCTGGGAGGCCACACAGTATCAACATGTGCACAATGCGGCGCCCGCTCTTCTCGCCCGTCCTCAGCCCACATCCTCGACCTTATCTACCCTCGCGCTGGCGGGCCCGTGACATCTACTTCACCGTCGACACTAGATGAGATACTTGAAACGTCTCTGGCGCGCGAGATCACACATCGGGCGGCATGTGCCATGTGCAGGAGTGGCGCGATGCACACAAGCCGGAGAGAGGTGAAAGCGGATGAGTTGCCGCCTGTATTGGCCGTCAATGCAAACGCTAGTGGAGAGGATGCCGCAGAAGCTTGGGCCGATCGTGGCAGAGGGAAGGCACTATTACCGGCGGGAGGACGAGTGACGGTCCGAGGCACTACAGGAGGGGTAGACGAAGAAG
This sequence comes from Peniophora sp. CBMAI 1063, assembly GCA_900536885.1. Classification (NCBI taxonomy): domain Eukaryota; kingdom Fungi; phylum Basidiomycota; class Agaricomycetes; order Russulales; family Peniophoraceae; genus Peniophora; species Peniophora sp. CBMAI 1063. The sequence goes on along the minus strand of UWZB01000224.1, from coordinate 227,845 downwards.
TCGAATATGAGCTTCGTGCGATGGTTGTCAAGATCGCTCCAGGACCTGGCCGTACACCCCACCTCGTCTCCTTTGCCCGCGTCTCTCCCAATAGCGACGAAGAATGGTATCTCTTCAACGACTTCCTGGTGCAGCCCGTCACCGAGGCAGAGGTGCTGAGCTTCCCTGCTCCAGGCGCCGGACGATGGAAGGTTCCTGCGATATTGTACTTCGAAAGAGTCGATTGTAAGGAAAGGGTCGATTATGGGGCTATGTCGGGGAAGGAGGAAGGGGATGTCATGGGGATCCTGGGAAGGGATACCAACATAGCTGTGTGCGTTATTTCCTCTGGTGTTTCATCTTCGCAGCAAGAGGGAGTTTGTCCACCTAGTGGCGATATGTGCATGGATATCGTGGCAGGCTATCCGGTTCTTATGTTGAAGAACGGCGCTTTCATGGTGAACTCATGCGGGCGGCTCACGCACCCTCACGTAGACACAACTTCGTGTTCTATCATGCCATGCAACGTATCCACCGAGGATGGCTGTGATTCTGTGCGCCATAGAAGCATTGGCGTGTACGCTATGAAAACCCCTATGGAGGCCGATGAACACTAGCCGCTCCTGCGATGCATGATACCGTAGCGCTAGCGCCGCACTCCTACCCTTCCTTTCTCGCCGTGCTCTTCGGGCTCATGCTGATCCTTTATCACAGGAATCGCGACCCTGCACTCATCCAACATGTCCCTCTCGCTCCGTCAGAGCGCCCTACACCCGGTACCGTCATCGCCATCGACGCCGAGTTTGTACAGATGCAGGCAGAGGAAGCCGAGTTCCGAAGCGACGGAACGCGCACGGTACTTCGACCAGCTCGACTCGGCCTCGCGCGTGTGAGTGTATTGCGCGAGAGCGGAACCGCCTTCATCGACGATCACGTCCAGACGAGCGAAGCCGTCGTCGACTACTTGACGGAGTTCTCCGGCGTCAGCTTTGGCGACCTCGACCCGACTGTGAGCCGATACACCCTCACACCTCTCAAAGTTGTGTACAAGAAGCTGCGCGCACTTGTGGACTGCGGTTGTATCTTCATTGGTCACGGACTGTCGAAGGACTTCCGTATCATCAGTACGTTCTATCGTGTTTCTTTGACTCCCATCTCTATATGAAACAGCACTGAATTATGACATCTGCAGATATCTTCGTCCCGCCAGATCAAGTCATCGACACGGTAGACGTCTATTTCATACGCGAGCGCCAACGGCGACTCAGCTTGCGCTTCTTGGCGTGGACTGTGCTCCATGAACGTATTCAGGCGCGTGTCTTTCCAAATACGGCGACTTAGTAACACTGACTCGTGGTCTCGTGTTCACTTAGGCGCATACTCATGATAGTATCGAAGACGCGCGGACAGCATTGCGCCTCTGGAAAGCGTTTCAAGACCTCGAAGCGCAGGGTCCTGGAGCATTCGACGTACGCCTTGAGGAGGTGTACAAAGAAGGCCGAGAACTCGTGAGTGGCCTTTCTTCTTTTCAATCATAGCGCATCTCCGGCTTTGCCGTATCCCCGTCGTTCCTTCGCGCCTATCAACATCCACTTCATCTCTTTGTGGCGTCGCGATGCCATCTTGACGTATAGATGTGGCTTACACAGGGATATCGTAGGGATGGAAGCCACCACCTGATCCAGATGCTGAACCCGCTCCCTCGACGGCACCGGTTGCACCATCAACAGCTCCTTCACCATTCAGCGGTCTACTGCCCGCGTTCGGCGCACCGGTGTCACAAAACCCCGGCTTGTTCGGTCAGCCTGTACAGATGGTGGGCGGACAGCTGCAGATGGCGGGATCGATGATGGGCATGGGCATACCGACATTCTTTCAGCCGCCGCCCCCGTCTTCGAGACAGGGAGGCAGAGGGCGTTGGGGACAGTAAAGTCTATTTGTAACTTTCGATTCTGTGTCATGTATCGTTAGCACCTTCTCTCGTTCACCATCTATCAATCACGGTTATACGCGGGCACTCACGCCCTTGCAGGTGGTTGACCTCAAGCGACTTCCTGCATCGAATATCAACAATTGCCCACGCACGTCAAGACTGGTCTATCTCTTGCGATACATTGAGACGTGGCTATCGATGCACCACACCACCGCCTTGACTACCTTCGCCGAACCCACAGTTGACAAGTCCATCTGACTAGGCTATATTCGTCCTTGTTTATGGTGCCGAGAACCCCGCGCCGCGGCGATTCTAACTGAACAAGACTGGAGACATAGCCACGACGATCTTTGTGCGCAAGGCATGCATTGAAGAAGCCTCTTTCAGACTTTCGATGGGGTCAACTGACATTCACTGAGTGTAGGTAGGGCCCGATTTGATACATGCTACCCGATGTGCGAGGATGGCGGGCGGACCATGAAGACTCAGAAGAATAGCGTACGCCACACGATGGGGCGCAGCAGCTACAAGGCAGGCTCGCCAACCAAAGCACTCTCTCACAAATGATCCTGTAAGTGGTGCCATGTTGTAGCAAAGTTGCATCTGACGTTCCAGAAACGAGACAGGGTCCTACAGACGTCCTATCTCAAAGAGATCGCGACCATCACTCGCAAATGGAACGCAGATTAAGCATGTATCTAGGCGCTCTGGCGCTCTGGAGGCGTGCGCAGCGTGTTCTCGAGTATTGCCCATGGGATCGTATTGACAGTGCTACCATATACTGATAGATCCCACAAGCGCTCGTCGCGCTGCTCTTTGAAATGCAGTCTGTGCACGGGTAAGGCTACATTCTTCAAACGTTTCGGTTTACCAGAACAGATGTGATGCCTCTCGGATGCCTTCTTTTCAGTATATGGTAGGGGCAAGACCTCAATTAAAGATGAAGTCCAGAGAACAACCCCTTATTGCCTCGAGGTAATCGTGCAAAGCCTATAAGCCTTAAAAGCCGAACTTGCGGTTGACGAAGTTCAGCCCTGCTCACCACCCTGTTATACCCATCATGACTTTCGACTACGAGGCCCGATTCACCGGTTCTGGAGATCCTCGTCGTTGTGTTATCTCAGCCCTTGTGCCTGCCGACACCTACCTCTCTTTCGAAACCGTTTATACGTCCGAAACAATCACCACCGTATGTTCTGACAACATGTACCTTCCGATGTCAGCGACCCTGACGTTGCTCAGGTTCGCGGCTACGATGGACGAGAGCTAGCGAACTTCCGTTGGCTTATGGGCAGTGCTCCCGGGCAAGGTGTTGTGTGCGGACGCCCGACTCATATGGCGGACCTAGCCATCATGCAAGGTTACCGTAAGCGGTCAGTTATGGCGCGTCTTTACTATCTGTACGCTCTTATTAATACGTACCACTAGGTCCCGAGCGTTTGACTCGCTCGATACCGAAGGGGAGCGCGCTCGCTTCGTCTGGCGCCGTGTTGGTCGCGGCAAATACGATGTGGGTCTCAATCAAGACCCTCGATTCCCTTCCGTGCTTATCCATCAGATAGCTTTATACACAGCATGACATCCGCATTGGAAAGTACGTTGAAGCGAACCAGATCCAGGAGTCCGCAGTCGGTCCAGTTTACGCTCACTTTCACTTCTCGTTCGACCACGAGGTTCTCTTCCTCGACGCGATGCTCGCACTCTGCGTGAATAGGTGGATCGACGAGATGATTCTTCACGGCGCGTAACTCCGCTTCGTTGGGTTGCAAGTTTCCATGTGTTCTTCGGTCTCGCTGATCCATTGTACTGCGCTGCGCGTATCATCATCGGTATCCGGTTATACTTATCTGCGAGCCCGAGCGCATGTAGTCGGGCGCCGGCGTCCCTTTATATATTATGATCTTTTGCGCTAGAAGATTCGAGGCTACATGCTTCAGTCGCCCATCTTCTGACAACAGCTCTCGGTAAGAAAGAGGGCGTGGATCTCTAGAGTGAATGAATTGGGGTCGCTGGGAATGGTTGCGAATGTGCGTATCTGACGTGCAGTGGTTCCCGAGGTCGAGATGAAGGAAATCCGGCCAAACACCAAGACCATCCCTTGAATGAGGATGACCTACTGCCACAGTGGAATGGCGGTGTCGAGTGTATGGCTACGCCGCGCCACCTGATTGCCTTCTTCGTGATTGCCTTCTGTACATTCTCAATACGGGCCACACGCGGCTTAGGCTTTTTCTCGGTCTCTCGGGCCTTTCGATCCTATTCGACCTAGAAGCTGTGCACGTTCTCAGCGTTTGTCGATGCAAGCTCCATCATATGCTTCTGGGCATGATTCTCGAGCCTTGCGGCTTTTCAAAATAGATCGACAGGCTGACCTTCTGAATCGGTTTGCAGCTTCTTCTTTACACTTGGCTTATAAGCGTTTCGTGTCTCGCCACGCATGACATCAAGTGCCGCTGTCTTCTCATGGTGCAAGCGCATGTGCTCATGCCGCGAAGAACTCACCTCGACTCTGTCCGGTACGTGCCCGTTGAAGCCCAGATTCGTCCGTATTGAGAGTTAACCATCGTCTGGCACGGTGCTGTAGTGCAACAGACATCGCTGGAACGGCCGTATGTCTTCCGAGAGTGACTTCTCGCTGCTGGATTTGCTGGCATCTTTGCATCCCGGTCGAAGGATGCAAGATTGCACGCACTGCATCGTCCAAAATAGAAGACGGAAGGCTTACAAGGTTCGAGAGAGGCCTGAACTCTCGGTCCTGTGTTCACTCACGAATGACATAGCCATCTATGATCGACTCCGAGGAGCGGAGACAACCTGGGCAAAATACGAAAGACAGGCATCAGGTCAAGATGCTATTGAACTCTAGCTCAATACAATTCTGAGAGCACCGGAGATTTTCTACCTGGGCAACTTACTGCAACTTTAGGACACCCCACTGCGTCAGCGGACTTCGAACCGGGGTTTCAAGGACAAGTACAAGTGAATCCGAAAATCGTTCGCTCGCTGCGGAGTTTGAAGATGCTTGCTTCGGTCTCCCTGAGGGTGCAAAATAATGAGCGTCAAATGACGGGCAACAAGTGCTGCAGTCCCTTCGCTCTAGCCGAAGTGGTCACGTACAAAACCCGTCGGTTTGTTGGCCTAGAGCAAGAGCTAAGCCATTCGTAGGCACCCCCGATCGTGTACGCTCTTGGCCTTCTTGCCCCCGTTCTCACATTGCGAGGCACGCAGAAACTGCATTGCCTATTGTATGTAGCATTGCCGAGAGCTGTCGGCAGTTGGAGGAGGCGCGAGTCCGACAATGGTGACCCACGTCAGAACGCCACACGGAGCGCGCGTATAGAACACATCATAGAAAGCCCTCTAACTCAACATACATCTCATCACGACTTTGAAAGAGGATATAAGAAGCGCCGACGCTCTATTTGCGTCCAGCGAGCGGGGGCAAAGCATCCAATGGCAGCCGTCCCGTTGTCACATTTGATCCTGAATCGGCAGGAATGACTTTGTGCAAGAGCCAATGAGATGGTATGTGCGAGTGTGTGGTTCTGCGCCTGGACAGAGGTTGAAGGCGCTGCACCGTATTTACGGGGCCATCAGTTGAATCAGTTGAGCGGGACTGGCACAGGTTCCATAGATTCGAATTATCCGAATGACAGAGTGACCTACAAGCTCTGACTCATCCCATTCGCCAGAGGGCTGTCGAGAAGTAGGACATCTGTATGCGAACTTTATGTGCCATGCATCATGACGGTTGGAGGAAGAGGCACGAGCGCTTTCGAGGGCACCGATTGCTGACAGACGGCGTGGGAGAAAACTCGGCAGTTGCCGGGTTAAGTATTTGCCTCATGCTGACTTGATCGTCGGCCTCCAGCCCGCGTCGTTCCCCCCGTTCTGCCCAATGTGACTTAATCTTCGTCCATCTGGGCTCTGTACGCGATACGCATTCCCATTGCGCACAGCTTGGTCTTACCAGCGGTCTCTGGTCAAACTCGGAACGACTCACCCGCCTCCGGCAGTCTCGAGTTGACGCCGCGGTGCAATGTGCACATGGTCGGTGGTCATCCGGTCCGAAGACTAGGCGCCGTTCCCTGCCTTGGCCTGGACAGGCACATTGTCAGTATCATCTATGGTACTTTGCGAAGCTCTATCAAATCTAATTGAACAACATAGTGCGCACATTGGTGTCGTCGATATACCACCAGACCGTCACAACTTCCTGAATGACGTGCGGTATAGAAACTGAGAGCTTGTGCCGCTATGAGACGAGTGACACACTGCACGGGCCCAGTGCGTCTGCTGCGAAG
>UWZB01000224.1:193490-221562 GCA_900536885.1 Peniophora sp. CBMAI 1063 | reverse complement strand
TCGGGTGACCGCCGTACTGACCGGTACTTGCTGGTTGTGGCGGGCCCTGGAGCACAGGAAGGCGGAATGTGCTGACCGTAATCGGTCACGCTGGAAGAATGTGCGGTCAGACAAGTTCCAGTCGCCGTTGTCGTACTCCTTAAAAGCTGACAGTCTACAACGGTGTTCTCCAGTCGAATCGGCCTCCCTCCCTACTTCGCTATCGTCTTCGCTCATGATCGCTACAACGATTCTTCTCTCTCTTGCTCTTGCTGCTCACGCGGCGCCTTCTAGGCGCCAGTCTGGGGACAACGGCTCTTGCCAAGCCCTGCAGATAGAGTGCGCCGCGACGGTCAAATCCGACCTCAGCGACGCTTGGAATATCAAGGCTTGCGTCTTCGGCGCGTCGTGCTTCGGTGGTCAGCATCCCGTGGATGGTTTCCTTGCCGCCGTCTACAGCGACCGCGGCGAGAGTGGTGCAGCCCCCGCGAGTGTCAACTTGCCGCGTGTCACCGGGCCGGTATGCATACATGACCACAAACTTATAGAAGATATCCTGAAACGTGCATAGCTCTTCAATTCCATCTCTACGGACGGGAAGACCTTGAGCCAACAGAACTTCATCGACGGTTACTACTCGTAAGAGACTGTGTCCCTTGAAGATCGCACGTCATGACTAGCTAACTTTGTATGAAGCTCTCTCGATGCAACCGGCGGCCCGTATCCCACCGATGTCAATTATGTCATTGGTCTCTATGAGCAGCTCCAGGATTGGACCGCGTTTTGTAACAAGCCTATCCCTCTCCAGAACTTTGCAGACTACGTGCGTTGCTCGACTCTGTGGGCTAGCTCACGGCGAATTAATGTAATTAACCCATAGTACCAATATTCGTCGAGCGTGAGCAGCAGCGGCTGCTCCGCCACAACCACTACGACATCTTCTGCGCCGGCGGCCACGACTCCTGTCATCAGTTCTGACGCCAGTTGTCAGAAGATGTTCACGACGTGCATCACGCAGGTCGACCAGAAGGTGACGAACCCATGGGCCGTCGAGGCTTGCGTTTTGGGCGCAACTTGTTTCGGTGGCCAACGCCCGGTTGACGGTTTCCTCTCTGCTGTCTATGGCGTGAAGAACTCCGGTTCCTCTGGAGCGCCTGCATCCCTCAACGAGCCGCGCGTGTCCACCGCACTCTTCGGCAAGGTATCCACGGATGGAAAGACTGTGACGCAGCAGAACTTCGTATGCCTTTCTGGATCACTACACAAGAGATGGTCCCTTACGCTTCTTAACAGATCGATGCGTACTATGGCACACTCTCAAGTGTTGGCGGCCCGTATCCTTCCAGTGCGAATCAGGTCATTGGGTACTTTGACCGTGTTCTCGACTGGACGGCCTTCTGCCCAGGCGCTGGCATTCCGTACATGAATTTTGCAGACTACGTGCGTTCTCTACCGCTGATACTAGGCAATCTCAGCTGACGAATGTCGCTAGTTTGAATACTCCGCCAGCGTTCAGGGCGGGAACGCCCAATGCTAAACGGCATACGTTATTATGCTGTACGTATGTGACCTGAATGGACTTTGACTGTAATTATCTCAGATTCTCACTGGACAAGGACATGCAATGGACAATTGTGTATCTTACGGGTTTCATTTGTGCTGGATGTACTGAATTTGCTTTTAATTGACGTTGTACCAGCTGTTTTTTGGACGTATGTAGCCAGGATGCCTGTGCTCTTTTACTTCGCCATACAGGCTGCATTGTTCCCGCGTCATCATCTTGGAGATGTCGCCGAAAACCTTGCACTCTAGACAGCTTCAGGTCGATCTTGCATTGGCGAGTAACATTCGACCGGCAAAAGTACAAAATATGTGTGAAGCCTGCCCGGATCGAACGGACGACCTTCTGGAGCCTCAACGGGCTGGAATCAGATGCTCTACCACTGAGCCAAGGCTCCCTAGGAAGTCAGGGGCTTTAGATAATCTATGACCTTGGGAAGTAGCTCTGCACCTCGATTGTGCTTGCGACAGATTCCTGATCGTCGCCAGCGGCGAAGGCCCAGTCGGTAAATGCTCGCGCCTGGTCGAGTGTGTGCAGTGCCTCCAGCCAGAGACTCTCCGGGCTTATTGTGGGGGATTCATGGCCGGTCAGTAGCGTCCTTGCTGGTGAAGACAGGCGACGGTGAAGGCCCGCCGTGGGTGGAGCGTGAGGAGAGGAGGACGACAAAGGCTGGGAATGGGTACGCGCTCAACAGTGGCTCGTAGGACATCCCTGCTTGCGCGTACCCGCAGCGGACATCAGTGACCGACAAGACTAGTCGCGAGTGTTAACCCCGAGATGACAACAAGTCGAAAGCTACTGTAGTGCGTCTGTTACTTTTCCAGGAACGAAGCAAAGCCACCTGCATATGACGTTCCGATCTGCCGCATACTGCTGACCGGGATGCCCGAGTGCCTGTTCGAGAGCCGCATTCATGTCTGTTTGTCTTCGCTCAATTGTACCGACACGAACGTCCTCCGAGATAGCATCGCATCGAACGCGAACTGCATACACATCAAGCAGGACTTCGCGGCCATCGATGCCTTCTTCGCGGCCGCCTGAACGAATCATCGCGACCCTGAGTGTGGCCGGCGTTCGTTCCTGTGACGCCCTCACGAGTCAACAAAGGTCAGTATGCTGAACTTGTTGATGGCGCGGCTTGCAATCGAACTCCCATTTCGTGCGACTGCCATGCATCTGAAGATTCTATGATGAGCTACACTAGAGTATGCTTGTACTGGCTTGTCTCATGAGGTGTATCCTGGCTACCTTCCTATAGCGTATACGCCGATGGGAGCTTGCCAGCCTGGTCACCGACGAGGCCGGCTCCTCATCGCGACTCACTTTTGACGGTTACGATGACTGGCATCGCCTTCCCGTTACAGCCATACTTACTCAGGTCTTGTGGTGTTTTCTGCTCTGCGACATTGCTCGAATCGGACAGGTCATGTCGCATTCGTGCTGGCAGCCTCAAGTCAGCGCATGAACTTGTGACTGGTCTCTTTACTCAGTAACAGAGGGGAGCTGGAGTACTGAGAACTCACAGTGCGATCTTCGACACTACTGTCGACCGCCCTTCTGATCTGACTTTGCTGTACGTGCGAAACGTGGATTTGACTCGATTGCGCCCTTGCCTTCAACTCATACCATCGCCGCGTGATAGGTGTTTTCCTCGCTCAGTCGCCTTTCGCCGCACGGCCTCGCTCTCTTCTCGCTCACGGAGCCGAAGGGAATAGTGATGATATCGATGGATCAAGGCCCCATTGAATCTGATATCGAGAATGAGCGCGACTGCGATTAAATGTACTATACTTTGCTTTCACGATTCGACGACGAAGTGTTTTGCCGTCTGTCCCCAACAGCCAGCTACAGTAGCTTGGTTGATAGTTTTATGTAGACCTTGGTCGTATAGTACATACTTGATCTCCCTGTGCTTTTCTACACTATGCAGATCTCAATATACCTAGTAGTATGCTCTGTTCTGCTATGCCTCCAAATCGCATAATCCCCGCTGACGACCTACTTCCTTGAAATTATCAAGAATGCACTGGCTTCCACTAGTCTCTTAGCGAAGACATCGAGTTGCCGTTCACTTAAGCTTATCGATTTCGATGAGGCGGATCATACGATCGTCAATGCTAGTACTACCTTCAAGGTTCAAGATGAGAGCAGTGCACAGGCTGGCTCGGAACTTCACGTTAGATCGACGCTCACTGGCAGGCGCTAGCGCGGAGTAGCTCAGAGACCGACGGACATAGCCGTACTGGCGTAGCAACAGGTTCTTATCGTGTCCATATGAGTTACAGTTCATATGCATCATGATGGTACAGGTCAGACACGCGAGAGCGAGATTCGCGGGCGGAGCCGGAGCAGCCTCGGAAGACGAACCGGAGCGCCCAACGCGCGGTGATCCCCACAGCGCTGGGGGAACACCGACTTCTTTGCTTCTACCTTCACAGTCCCCGTTCAGATATTGGCTCTGCGCCCTTGCACCAGACACAAACTTCTGTCTTGGCTGATAACGGCGAGTCTCCTGCTGTACTAAAACGGAAACCGCTGTCCGATCGCGCAGTGAGAACTCGGCATCATCCACACAATCAACGGACTATCGCTCCAATATCCAACCTTTCCGTCGACCACCTGCCCATCTCGGAGCGCTGTATCTTGGAGCCTCGGAGGGTATCATCTACGCATGGCTTCTCTATGGCGTATGGCCGTTGTCCCGGAGGTCATATGGCCGTAGGGGAGTGTGAACCACCTTTACATCGATTTCCTACCCGTTTGGCATGGGCGATGAGTAGCTTTTGCATTCGCGAATGCCTAGTTGGGACTCAGGGTGCTGGGTGGTCCGAGCAGTGATTAGCATGTAGACGGCATCTCACTAGCTGTGCTTGCGAAATCAATACACGCGGGACTGCCAGGTTTTCAACTAACCCAGTCATCGCGCTCGACTGTATCAGGACAAGTCATTACCTGTCAGCGACGGCAATGAGATCCCGGAGTGGATGTATCTGACCCTGCTACGAAGACGAGATATGGTCTGCAAGGACCATGTGTTGGTCTCGAAGCTAGCAAACAACGTGATACGGCGTACCCTGGGTCGCCGTCAGTCGCCGTGAATGAACCCACTTCTAGTGTGCCCTGGAGACGCACAGGTCGCTATTTGACTCGCGTCGATCGAGCAAAAATACACACTCGTTCGGCTGTGACTAACAGATCCGGTCGCGGGCTCAGAAGAAAACGCCGGAATGAGTACAATTATGGTCGTCCCTCAGACAAAAACCCAAGCCCATTCACTCACAGCTATAGTGCTCACCCATCTCTAACGGTGCATACTGTTGGAAGACATTGCATTATTTACCCCACGCAGGGATCCAGATGAAGTCCTTAGATTCGGTGGAGCCAGCGTACCGGATCCGCTGGCGCTAAAATGACCGGCAAGACCCCTTGTTGAAAGCGAGCCTCTATTTATCTCGCCCAGTACCCGTTGCGTCCTTGAACTCCATACACCGGAAGAATCTCTCTAACTAATACTTAGGTCCTAATGGTACAACCGAACTCAGCCAAAATCCATGCTTGGGTTAATGACGATTGATTGACATCGCAGAGCTGGAGGATTATCTGCGCGATAATCTGGCAAGGCTCCACCTACTAGCTCCCCTTGCTCTGACCAAGCTGCGGTATTTCTTGGATCTGCGCAGAAACGGTCCGTGCGTTCATACGCCCCTGATATCGGCGTGTCGTTCGAACGGGGAGCCGGACGTCTCCGCGGGGTCATATGTCCCGTGGACACCCCGCGACGCAGTCGCAGTCCGAACTGAACCACACACCCATCGTGTTCGAACGCGAATGCGCCCGTTTGGGATGCTGGTCTTTAGATCCGTTGCGAAGAAGCGTGCCTGTTTACCGATTGAGAATGGGGGGTGGGCTATATTCGCACTGGGCTACTTGGTGAGCTCGGGTGGGGGATAGTGATCAGTTCATCCACCGTATGCCAGCGATATTAGTGGGCGCATATCCTTCGGCGCCGCCGTTTGCCTATCACCATGAATTCCTAGCAGCAAGTGCTGATATATCTCGTTTCACTTTCTCGATCATCGAAGGATTGTCGCGTAGCGCGAAACCGCTTGACACGGGCATCACGCAACCGAGGCCGATGTATGGCAGTCCCACAAGATGGGAACTCGTTTCAGGATTGTTCCGAGCTTGAGAGGGACAACCTCACCCCGTACTACCGGCACTGCTAGCAGACTGACTTTTGCTCGGCAGTGGAGCAGCTTTCGAAGAACGTACTTATCTCTGGATCGTCTCGTCCAAATCCCAGAGCTATCGTACGCCCTACCCGCGAGCGACCGCATCACTCCTGGCGACGGTGAGCTTTTCTGACGGTAAGCGCCGCACACGGTGTGTAAGCTCAACATTCTCGATTTTTTTTCGAACTCAGACACGCTTCCATCTCGATCTGCTTCCCGCGCATCCGATGGAGTGTTGTCAGTGGAACCTAGACGGCCATACGAATCGAGCATTGGATCAAAGCGTGGTGCGAGCGCGCACTGGACTGCCAAGGCGCCACCACCGCTCTCGCCTAGTAAAGCCATGGACTCGACTGCGTTCTGGGCGACTACTATGCTAGCCCTCTTCCAGCCCCCGTCAGGGCAGCGCCAAACGCACCCCCATTCCTGCAATACGCATGCTAAACGTTAAAACTCTCCTCGTTGTGATGATACCTCCCATTAGCAAGGTCCGTGCTTCAATGCCATTTCATGTCGAGGGACGCATCATGACGCTATTGTAGAGGTTCAGGCTCAGGCGCATTCTAGCGTTCAACTGCATGAGTATGATTCATTGGCCGCGCACGCGGCGGATACCAGGGCACCCATGACCGGACTCTTTGGATGCTCGTGGCATCCCAGACACAACAATTTCGGTCACTGCAACGCGCCAGTCGGCGGCCGCACCTGGATCTGTAGCCTTTGGTGAGTAGTAACGGCCTCGGGAGCGTTCCGGAGTGCAAGTGCCGCGACGCGACGTTCTCTTCTGCCAGTGGCATCTTGGCACTTCACCATACCGCTGAGCCCTCACGATTCTGTTCTTTGGCTTTGACCCGAGCACTTCATTTCTTCAACGTCTAGGATTACACTATGAGAGAGAGATGTTCACACGAGAAATATATTTGTACAAAAGTCGAGAACTTCACATTGACGCGCGAGATTTAGTGGCTATGAAGCACCATCCTATCTATCCACTTGTTAACACAGAGCGCCAGCATGGCATCTATAAACAGGGTATCGTGGTCGAACGAAAAGCGGAAGGTCGCGTATACGCGTCCAGCTGGTGTTTGGACCGCTTGTGGAGCCTCGACGTACTGTCCTATCCGAACGCCATGCGGCGTATACAGCTACATCGAGCAAGTCAAGTTTAAGGAATGACGATGGCAATGCTGTCTCACTCACGTCGTAGTTGCACCCGCCGACGTGCTGCCAGAGAAAGCGCACACGGGTCCCTTCAGTATCCGTGGAGTCGAATGCACGATATCTCAAGATATACACTATCAAAAGAGATCATGCATGATCGTGGAGTTGACTCACCCAGGTGCGTAACCAGTCATGATAGCAAGATCCGCCATATGCTTACGCTCACCGCGCACCATGGCTTGCCCAGGCGCAGTGCCAAGTATCCAACGGAAGGTCGCGATTTCGCGACCATCATGGCCACGAACCTGACTTCATCAGTGCCATTCAGAGATGCACAAGCATCAGTGCTACTCACATTCGTCACAGTCTCCAAAGCTCGTACAGTCTCGAAGATCATGTTCGAGTCGGCGGGAACAGCAGCGACAATAGAGCAATGGCGAGGATCACCGGTCCCAATGAAGCGCGCCTCGTATGTGTGATCCATTGCTAGACGAGCTGGCCCTAGCAGCGCAACACACGCTTGTGGGGGTTAGAGGGTTATACACATAGCACTCTTTATCGAGTTGCAAGGCGCTTGGGTTCAGAATTCGCAGACATGCAATTCAAATACCTCGGTCTCCGTTGCCCCCACAAGACGAGTATAGAGCCGCTGATCGCTCTGTCTCCAGAGCCCTGGCTCAGGGAACGAGAAACCGGAATGTAGCATAGTCCGCGCTGTAGTAGAAGCCAAGGGCGCAGCGGGCCGTTCGGACCATGTCTATTAGGCCCCTGGTCGATCGCCGTAGAGTCAGCCCAATCTCTACGTCCCGTTACACAATCGATATTATTCACCTTGGCACATGCGCTTCATACGCAGTTCTGTACTATCTGCAACGTCCATAGGCTGCAGAATCTCGCATCAGCATTGCAGCCCAGCTTGACGCGGGGGTGTTCAGTCCCGTCGGTGCTTCTGATCTGCTATTTTGGGGGAGTCTATAGTCCATTCGCAACCTTTAGGTAGAAATCCGCGACTGTACCACAGCAGCCCGGTACATTCCGTATTTGATTTATGCATCCACCGTGTACACCAGTGCCTTACACTGGTGGTCGAAGTCACATGAATACGGTGGGGCAGCCACAGGATGACTCAAGAGTGGAGTTGTGCTTCAGTGCGTCGAAGAGAGCACTTCCGCCATGATTACTACACGTTCATGACCGAGCTTGGCCGGCTCAACCCTCCCTTGAGCTAACACATATCCACGATGGGCCGTTCACCACAGGGTCAGCCATTACTTCAAGGGAAGGCCACCACCGCGTGCCGCACATTCGCCCGGCGACTTGAATACGTGTCAGACGTTGATGAAGAATGCATGTACACCTCATCTACAATCTCCCAGGACTTGACGATGATCGACCCGTTGTACGACATGCCTACGTTCTCGTTTTGGGGAAGAGAGGTCATGGAAAGCGAATGGTGATGAACTGCACCAGCAGGCCATTACATCAAATCCTGAGTGAGCCAGGAAGCCCATCGGCGACATATGTTACGATGGCGGGATCCAGGCTCTGTCGAGTGATCATCCTGTCGGCGGAGTGGCAACTTTGCCGGCGCCTTCTTCTGCGCAGATACCAGCATACCCAAGGCACGTTGAAGAGCCTACGTCATTTATTAGAACGGCGATCCCGCGTGCAATTGCTTCGCGTGAGTGGCTAGAAGCTTTACTTACAGTGTCCTTCGGAAGACCTCGAACGCGTCGAGACCGAGTTTGAACAGAAAGGGCGATATGGACGTGACGTTTGCTTGACGCACGGTGAGAGAACGGTATCCCCGTGAAAGCGTAAATCGTACCCTCTTTCTGATACAACAACGTTGCACCTTGCGAACCCGGATACCATTCTACAACGAACGACAGCTCCCAGAACTTCCCACTTGCTATTCGACTGCTGCGCCAAAAGCGCCGCGTCTCCATCACGCCATATTCTCAGCAGTACATAGAATTACACGAAGCAGTCACGAGTTGAGGGCAGCGTGCGTGAAAGGAAGGGTGTAGTATATTGCCATGATCGCGGTCAAGAGCAAAGACGCGTCTGCAAGCGCCGCGGTAATGCGGCGGACCGCAAAAGCCGCACTCGCCAACTGCCGCCGTGTTCGGAAATGGCAAACCTGTCCAGCCAACCGCTCTCCAACTTCTCCCTATCGCACGATGTGGTCCAACTACCGGGAGCCTGCATGTAGCCAGAACGTACGTCAACGACGATGTAAGTGGCGAAAACGTCTCAAACGGCCGTACACTACTCTACAACATGCGCCGACTTCTGTGGGTGCTTCGATCAACACGACCCTGGTAACACTTGGTATTTGACTACTCTTCGGTCTAGATCCAGTACGTCTAAATGGCCGAGAACCCCGCGAGCTCCCACTAAGCTCATCGAGTCGTCTTCGACTTCGTCTGGGCCGCATCGAGCGAACACACCGAACCGCAGGAGCCCTTGGCATACAATGATACATGCCACTTGACTGGGCATGTACACAAGAGCTTCAAGCTACCGACGTCTAGCTCTCCAATCAAGCCAAATGCGAGTCCAAAAGTGATACAAATGCATGCATACTGGGAGACGAGCAAACAAACGACGCCCAGCTTCGGCCGCATGTACACCTGCGGGTGTCTAATCGCAGGAGCGGTCGGGAGGATGTCGGGGGAATATGGAGCAATACATAATACGCGTAAATGAGGATGGAAAGTCCGAGCATCATAACAAGGATAGGTATGGGTGCACAGTGATTCTCAGGCAGGTTGGCCGATATCTCCATACAGAATGAATGGGGTGTAGGTAGGGAATAGATGTGGCGTGACTAGAGGCAATGGTGGCTGGCGTAAAGAGGGAAAAGGGTAAACATGGAGTCCTGAACGTTGATCGAGCGAAACCTATGCAAATCAAACACGGGGTCTACTCCTGACCGAAACCAACGGTCTCCTCAACCGCCAACGTCAGCTTGTGCTCCAAGCTCGCGTAGTCCTTATACGGTGGCAGATCGATGCGGTTGAAGCACGTATGACTCTTGGGCAGCTGGTTCGGGTCACCAGCCTTCTCGATCGTGAAGCGCCTCGGACCGTCGGACCCCTGCAAGTCCTTGAAGCCGTTGACGGGAATACGCGATGTTCCGGTGGCAAACTGCAAGAGGCGAGACTTGCGCTCTGGCGGCCATGAGCGCACACACTTCCAGAACCACTGGATGACCTCGTCGTTGACCTCATAGCCACGGTAGTCCGTGAACTTCGTCCAATCGTCACTGGAAAACAAAGTCAGGCTAGAGATACACAACGAAGTGACGAAAGAGCACATACACGTCGATTTCAGACATGCCACCGATGAGCAACTCGAGCTCACGCTCATCGAAAACGTTGATCAGGTCCTGAGGAATCAGCTCGCTGAAGCCGCTCATGAACGCGTCAAATTGCTCCTTGACGCGCTTCGAGATGCGGTACTCCACGACGCAGTCCACGTAGTCCTTCTTGTTATCCTCGGTGACCTCAATCTCAGATCCGCCCTCCTTGAGATCGATCGTGACGAGTTCGCCGAAGCGCTCCTCAGTTGTCGTGAACGTCTCGTCGATGACGCCAGTGATATCGTTCTCCAACATCCAGGTCAACCCACGATGCAACTCGGCGTCGACACTCTCCAAGTCGGAGAGCGTGACTTTCTTCTTCAGAATCATCTTGTAGAAGCTGACGATGAAGTACGCGTCGAGGAAGCGGCGGTGGAAAATGCCCAAACCGAGGCAGCGGCCAATGAACTTGAAGTAGTTCAAGTGCTCGGGGTTGACGCCAGAGGCGGGATTGATCTGGAGCGTGTAGTTGTCGTGCGCAGAGTACTCGAACAAGCAGTAGAACGGATTGAACATCTCATGCGAAAGCAGGAAGAAGAATTCGCTGCATCAAGATATCAGCCACATGTTCCCAAGCAATTGTATGGCTTACTAACCGCGAAAGGCCTCCGTAATCGAGTCCGTCCTCGCCGTCAAACTTGATCATCAGACGTTTCTTGAGATCGTTCGGCGTCTGGCGCATGATCTCTGCGTACGAGTCCTCGAAGATATGGTTGCGCCGAACTTTGATCTGGCAGTTGCCGGGCTGAGCGCGCATAGCGGGCTGCGAGCGGAAATAGATAAGCTTGCGGCGGAAGTCGCGCTTGTACTGGGGCACATTCGCGTCTAGCGACGAGGGCAAGCGAGGGTCGTCCCATGTCGTGGTCTTCGTATTATGATCCACAAAGTACACCCGCGCGGTCGAAGTAAGACGCATCTCCCAGCCCGATGGTAACGGACCAAGCTGTGAGATGGTCTGAGGTTGTAACGCCGTGTTCTGCCCGTTCGGGCCCATTACGCGGATGATGGTCTGCCGGCGCGGGTCAACCCATGTCGTCGTGCGCGTGTTGTGGTCGACGTAATACGGCCGACCCTCAGGCGTGTAGCGTTCCTCCCATCCAGCAGGAAGGTTGCCAGTTCCAGCAGTCGTGGCGTTCGTGCTCGCGGCCACAGCGGCGGCGGCAGTGTTTGTCGTCGCCGGGCTGGGCGGTGCAGCGCCCCCACGCTGGGGACCACTCGAAGCTTCGAGAACATCGTCAATGAGAGCGCGGCGACTATGTTGCTCGCGAGCGGCCGTCGTCGCAGTATCCTGGTCTTGCGTGTTGGTCGTCTGGTTATTGGACGGCCTGTTCCACGTAGTCGAGCGCGTGTTGTGGTCCACGTAATAAGTACGCCCAAGAGGATCGATGCGACGCTCCCAGCCAGCCGGTAGGGGACCATACTGATCTTCAGTTGGGTTGAAGTTATGGTTGGCCTGATTATTGGCAACTGTCTGTGTTCCAGGGGAGACCGTTCCAGCAAGTGTGGCACGCGCAGCATTGGTAGCAGGCACGGCTGAGGCAGCAGGTGCAGCCGCTGCTGACTGAGAGCCAGTGGACGTAGGCGGATGAGCCGCCTCGGTGGTAGCGCCTGATGGTGGCTGTGCAGGCTCCGGTGCAACGTTAGGTGTAGGCATGGCCATGGCGGGCGCGGGTGCTGCATCCGCTGCGATGGCGTGAGAGCTGGGAGTGCGGGAAAGAGAGCCACCATCCGTAGTTGACGCAGCGGCGTTGTTGACTGAGAGGGTAGAAGCACTGGCTGGTACACTGCCGCTCCCGGACGCCGCTGGGCGTGCGTTGTTGATAGGACTCGAGAGGTTGGTCGACAAGTAAATGATAAGTTTGCCATGAACGACCAGGTTGTCGTTTGACTTCTTCAAGTCCAACTGGAGCATCTCTGCGGGGACAAAGTTCAGCCGAAAGTTCCAACAGCGCGCCACTTGTGCAAAATAACCTACCGTGGCCCCCAAGCTCGAGGTCGAGCACGTTCCCGACGCGAACATTGACGACACCCAAGAAGCCTTGATCCCGGCGTTTGAACTTGCGCTGGTCGAAGATCTGGACGGCGATGACGGATGACTCCTTCACCATACTAGACATACTCAGTGCTACGCCTTGGTGTAAAGATAGACCAATAACGTACATGTCGAAGCTTTCATTCCAGTACGGGTTCAACGTCTTCTTGATGACGCTCGTCGTGATCGTCTGCTCGGCGTCAACGGTGATTACCGCAAACGGGTCTGGCAGCCTGAACACATCCCGCTTCGACAGGCCGTCCGCCGCAACGACTGAGCAACATTCTTCAGCATACGACACGCATGTAGGGTTGTCTTGATAGACGAACCGGTGATCCTGATCTTCTTACTGACATTTCGTGTTAGCAAGCATGTTCCTAGGCGCCATGTGTGAGACCACAACTCACAGTTCTCCCTGACCCGACGACGCCATGGCGATCTACACTAGGCGTTCTCTAACGCGGCCTGTCGCTTCAAATACGCGCTTGTGCAGTCGGAAGAAAGTAACCAGATACAACAATTGACAGTATGGATGGTGGTGGTTGGGAGGAGACTTCTTTAGCCTGAGACCGTCGTTCGGACACCGCCCGGATGTGTCATTCGTCCCCTGGGCCTGGCACGTGGAGGGGTCCGCTCAATCAATTCCCGAGGGGCCAAACAATACAGTTGTCCTCGCCTCTCTCCAAGTGCTTGCATGCCCTCTCCACTGAGGCTCCCAACTACTGTCTTCGCATCACATCTATCCGTTGGGGTATGACAAGAACTGATCTATGTGCAGAGAGAACGTCCATAGAAAACAGGGCTACTAGTATGCTACTTATGATGATGTGAGTATGAATCGACGTCGAGGACCGTGATGGGGATAATGACTATATGGATACAGATGTGGACCTACTATACTACAATGCGGGGACGTGTATACAGCTTGAAGTACGTAGATGCAAGATCGACTAAACCAACAAAGAGAAAAGCAACGTGTAAACGACGTAGGAGACGAGCAAGCAGCGACGATAGCAAGAGCGTGAATAATCATAGTGCATGTGTGCGCGACGTGAAGCAGTGTGAAAAGAAAGCAGCAGGCGAATGCGAGGGTCGCTACAGGCTCGCCGCATCACGGTCGGCTGTAGCTTCGAGAACCTTAGACATGAGTTCGTCGATCCGATATGGTTTAATCTGCCCAATTTTGTCAGGTAAAATACTCCCTCACAACATCACACGGAGCATACCATGACGCTGTCCATCCCAGAGTCGAGCGCCAGCTGTATCTGGCCTTCGCGCGCGTTCCCAGTAAGCGCGAATATGAGGCTGCGGCGAGGGAGTTTGCCGGTGGCTTCCAACTTTCGTATCTCGCGCGTGGCAGTCAGGCCGTCCATGACAGGCATCTCGCAGTCCATCTGCCGAGGTACGCCGTGAGCCAAGGGATGATGTATATGTCAAGACGTATACGCACCAAAATGACATCAAAGTGTTGCCCGGCAGCGGCTCGGTCTCGTAGTCGGTCAATAGCCTGAAGTCCATGATCAGCAAGCACGGTTGTACAACCAAGAGTCTTGAGTTGTCGGCTAAGAACAGTTAGCAAAGCTCTCGACTGCACATAGCCAAGTAACTCACTTCAGGATGGTCTGGTTGATGAGGTTATCCTCGACGAGCAGCACGCTAGACATAATCAGTCATCGTATCCTCCACCCGTAGCGACACTGACGCACTTAAGTCCTCTTGACTTGATGGTGGACGCCAAAGACGGCGACGGTGCCACTCGTGGAGGTTCCACTTTCGGAGAAACGGCTTCTACCCTGATATAAAACTGGAAGGTGGCGCCATGCCCGAACACACTCGTGACCTATGTAGAGATGAGATGAGTAAGGATAGAGAAGGGATATCGAGGAACTGACGCTAATCTTCCCGTCCATGAGGTCACACAACTTGCGCGATACGAAGAGCCCCAGACCAGATCCCCCAAACGTCTTCTCCGAGTTCGTGCCCTGCTGAAACCGCTTGAAAAGTTGCACCAAGTCGTCGGGATGGATACCCGGTCCCGAGTCCTTGACGCTACAGTGGACATATAAGGGCACAGGCTCGTCATAATCCCGCTCCGTCAACGGCGCCTCGGGCCGTTCCGGTGGCTCGAAATCCGCGCCGTCGACTGGTTCTCGTCGCGAGATGTTGACCGTGACGATAATATCTCTAGCCGTGGACGACATGTCCGTGAACTTGATCCCGTTGCTCATCAGGTTTGTGCTGTTTATAACCAAGTCAGGTGAGTTAGATGAGAAGGCGTCGAACGACTCACAGGATCTGCCTAAAGCGCGCCTTGTCTGCGCGCACGTACTTGACGCCCAGCTGTTTGAACGACTCGCCTACATTCAACAGTATCGAGATGCGTTTCCTGAAGACATCATCATTACAAGGCCATTGTGCGCGAGGAAAATAAGGCACTCACATCGAGGTCTCCTTATTGAACACCGAGATGAGACCGCGAGTCTCCTCAACCGGCTGAAACTCGACCGGGTGAATCGACAACGCCCCCAGCTGAATGCGCGAAAGCGACAGGACGTCGTTGGCAATTCGCTCTACCTCCAGTGTAAGTATACTTCCACAGCCGGGACCATCAAAAGATGCGACTTACCCTGAGCCAAGCCGCACTGATACATGGCATCAATAGCCTCCAGATCCTCGACCATGCTCTGCAACAGCTTCTCCGTCGGCATATACGGCTTCCCGTACAACTGGCTATCCTGAAGCTCCTCGTGCAGCGCACCGAGATTCGCACGGAGCACACTCGCACAGTTTAGGATCGCGCTCACGGGCTGCCGCAGTTCGTGGCTGGTGACGTCGATCAGCAACTCCTGTCCGCGCCGGCGCTCATCCGCCTCTTTACGGCGCATCTCTGCCAGCTCCGCGCGCTCCTGTGCGAACCGCTCGCGCTCTTCCGCATGGGCGATGCGCGCCTGTTCCAGCTTGCGCTGGGCCGTGATATCCGTGATCGTACAGATGAAGCCGTCGGCTAGGGAGCGGGGCAAAAGGTTATCAGTACAGCTCAGGAAAGACAGGAAGCTTAGACTACTCACAATCTCCATCCTCATTGGATAAGGGCTCCCATTGCTGCTGTACATAAGTCCCGTTCTTGAAGGCATGCTCAAACGACGCCGATTGACGAGTTTCGAGAATCTTGCGCCACTCCTGCTCGACTCTCGCCACATCATCGTCATGGACACTGCATCAGGGTGTGGTATCAGCTTGTTTGTGCTTGAAGGCACAATGCGTCAAACTCTCACGTTTTCAGCCTGAGGTTGAACGGAAGTCAGCTCGGGCAGAAGCACGAGTAAGCACGACTACGCACATAGACTCGAAGGAGGCCTCGTCCGCTGCATGTACACCCGTGATATCGACCCACCGCTGGTTCGCGTATACGAAGGTACCATTCGCATTGACCCTGAAGAGCCCAACAGGAGACAAGTCGGAAAGCACCTTGATCTCCCTTGTCCGCGCCCTAGAATATGCCAACGCAGTCAAAACCTCGCTCACCTCGCATCATTCATTTATAGCTACGTACTGAAACAGCGTCTCAAGCTGTGCCCGACGCTTGCCCAGCTGCATCTGGAGGTGAGCGCGTGCGATGAGCTCTTTCGCATTGAACGGTTTTGCGAGATAGCTGCAATGCATAGTCAGTCGCTGCAATATCTCGACCAAATCTAAAAACCTACTCGTCCGCGCCGGATAGTAAGCCCTCCACCCGTGACTCCGCCGTCTCTTTTGCAGTAAGCAAGATGATAGGCAACAAACGTGTATCTGGCCTCTCCCTTAACTTCGCAATCAACCCATAACCGTCCAAGCCTGGAACATGTCAACACGAGCGCCATCATGTCACAGGAAAGATCGCGTACCCGGCATCATGACATCGGTGATGATAAGGTTCGGCCGAACAGCGCTCATAATCCTCAACGCGTCCTCGCCGTTCTCGCTCTCCACGATCGTACAGTACGGCTGCAACAACCCTCTCACATACCGCCTCAGGTCCGTGCTATCGTCCACAAGCAAGATGACGTCGGCCCTGGAGAAGAACAGCGTGCTGGCCTCGAGTTTGGTGCTCGCTGTCGTACTAGTGCCACTGGTAGCGCTACCAGAGCTCACGCTCCTGTTATCCATCGCGCTATGCGGATCGCCGTCTATGCCTCGCGGCTGTGTCCAGTGCACGGCCTCGTCGATGATGCCTTTGCTGTACAACCCATGATCAAAGAGCACGAGCGGATCCGGGTCGATGTGCGCCTGCGGGAGATGATCGTGTCCTAGAGGTATGGATACTGTGAAGCGGGAGCCATGATTGTCGGGCGAGTCCTCAGCCGTCAAAGACTTGAGCGAGATACGTCCACCGTGGAGAATGACGAGTTCCTTAGTCAACGCCAAACCGATACCAGTGCCTTCGTAGCTGCGTCCAACGGACTGTAGCATCAAACGCCCCTCATCAGCCACTTTTCTCGATAGCATTGTAAGTAGAGAGTACGCACGTTCGCCCGATGAAAGCGGTCAAACACTTTGTCAATGTCCGCAGCCGGTATCCCGACGCCCGTATCCTGCACAGTGAGATGGATGTACCCGTCCTTAACGTCCAACTTGACGCTGATCTCGCCTTCGAGCGTATATTTGAAGGCGTTCCCGATCAGATTGACCACGATCTTCTCCCAAAATTCAGGATCGATGTACGCGACGGTGCCATCGTCGTGTCTGCACGCCACCGTGTACTACTTATCATTCAATATCCCAATATCAACTCAACGGATCTCTTGAGAGGGTTGATAGCTGCGTGGAAATGGACTGACTTTGACGTGTGCCTTCTGTATCACGCTGTTGAAGAGGCTCGCTAGGTCGGCCGTGTATGGACCTAGAGCGACGGGCCTGAACCGTCCCGTGAGTTTCTTGGCGGCGAGCTTTGAAAAGTCGAGTAGCGAATCCACGAGTCGCTTGAGCCTCGCCGTATTCCGAAGCGCCATCTCCAGGTTCTCCCTGGTCGCCGTATCGCGCACGTACGGTATAGCATCTTCGAGAGGCCCTTGGATCAACGTGAGGGGTGTACGGAACTCGTGCGACGCGTTCGAGAAGAACGCTGTCTTCGCCTCGTCTAGCTGTGCAAGTTGTGTTGCGCGCGCAATGTCCGCTTCGCGCCCTTTGACGGCTTCGAGTAGCGAGTTCAAGCTCATGCGCACGAGGTCCATCCAGCTCCGATAATGCGCATCGTACGACCGTCGACTGTTGAGCCCAAGGATGATCACGCAAGACGGCACCGTTCCATTGGCAACCGTGGAATCCGTGAGCGGGATGAGTACCGCTTCCCGGGCCTGCTCGTTCCATCCGCGCGCGTCGAAACCCTGCACGACGTATGCCGGGATATGCGGGACATGCACAGCGGCGTTGGCAGCAAAGACGTCTGCAAAGGGCCAGAAGCTTTCCCTAATGCTTTGGGAGGTGCCGGAGCCCGTGCCAGTGCCCGCGGTTGATGCGGGTGCGGCGGCAACGGCCGCGTCGAGTGCACGCATCCGGAAGGAGTCGATAGAGCTTCCCACGGACGAGTTGCTCTTATCCCGATATGTGCTCGGCGCTACTGCTGGGAAGCCGTCCGTGGTTGATTCTACGTCATCGAGCTCTGATTGAGACATGGATAGCTGAGATTGACCCTCGCCTGGCGCAGTCGATGCCAGCGTCTTCGTGTTGAGGTATAGACTCTGGGCGACGGGTACAGAAGCGTGACCAACGGGTACACCGACGGTGCCGCTGAGCGTAAGACGGATCTTGTACGGCGTGTCCGGAGTGATGTGCACTTGCTGAGGATCTTGATCCTGAAGGTTCTTCTCGCGTGATCGAGCATCGGGTGCTAAGGTGACTATTATGAGGGGTAAGGCGACGACAGTTCAGATGATGGAAGCATGCCTTCAACCACAGTCGCTTGGTACATTGCCGCGAACGGCGCGCTAAGAGGGTACGTTCAGCGGGTCAGGTCGTCAGACGGACTGGAGTACGGACTCCAGGGGATACGCCTTGAGAACTTCGAGGATAGACGCTGAAAACTCGTTATATGTTCGTGCTGCTGCAGCAGTTGTGCTAAGCTCGCGTATGAGCTCCATGCGCCGGTCAGCGATGACCTTCTGTGTCCTCTCGACTGTCTGCTTGATCAAGCCAACTGCATTGCCGTCCCTATCCCGGACTGGAACCTAAAGACAAAACCTACGTGAGAACACCATACTGTGAGGACTTCGAAAAATGTTTTACATAGGTCCATGACTGGTACTGCTCTTGAGGCAGGTTCGTCTCTGTGAGGCTGTTGACGAACAAGAGGTCTAAAAAGATAAACAACGGCAGCATCTGGATGATAGAAGCACATACCGTCTAATCGGTGTACCGTCTTTCCTTTCATGACGCTCTCCGAAAGAGGTCCGATGTCAGACCAAATCTCCGCCCATGCTACAGCCCCGGTCTTGCCAAAGATGTCGGGATGTTGATTTCCAACCGTCTCCGCATCTGTACTTTCAATCAGACAACCTTGCATCAAAGCGAGAGATATTACATACACGCCTCGTTGTAGATCAGAGTGAGATCCGTGCCCCATAGGACGCAAGTCTGGAAACGTTGTTAGAGAAGTGGCAAGCAACTCAACAAAAGATCAAGAGCTTACAGGGAAAGGACACGACAACGCGTACGTGACCGACGCGATGAGTGCGTCGCTCCACTCCTTGCGCGGACCGAGCGGCGTCTTCTCCCAAGGATAGCCTTCGAGCAGCTCAACACAACTCTCCGCCCTTCGTCCAAACGACTCGGTCTCAAACCACTGCTGTCCAGTCGGCGACTTTGCATAATCTCTAACGACAACGCTCTGATCAGACGAATATCTTTGCGGAAACGGCGGCGGGGTATTGGCGTTCGAAGCCGTCCCGTAGTTGCCGAACGCAGGCGATTCGGGAAAGGGCATGGGCGTCTGTGTTCCTGAGGGCGGGAGCGCCGAGCGCGGTGTGGAAGTGCAGATAAGCGCGTCCCCGACTCTCGTCTGGCTGAACTCGAGCACGACGGGCTCGGGATTGGGCATCCATTGGGGTATAAATTCGAGCGTGATCGTGCTGGCGATCTGCTCCAGGCCGGCGTCGGAGGGGAACGCCCAATTTGTAAGTCGCCTTGCCTGTTCGACGGACGTGAGGGCTGCTTGGAAGGACGAGCCCAGCTCTGACGTGCGCGCATCGGGGCCGAGCAGGACTCTGCGCAGGGCCGCGTTGGCGAAGGTGGGCGTGAAGGACGGGTGCGTCTGGGATGCGAGGGATAATATAAAGGCCGGGTGCGGGTAGGCCGAGAGAAAGGCAATGTACGGCTGGTCGGCCAGCGAGACCTGCATGGCGTCGCGTGCAATCCCGCAGACGGCGCGCCTATCGTCCTCGACGTCGCCGACGAGCAAACAACTTGCTGCCGCAGATCTGACTTTGTCCGGATCCGTCTGCGTCGCTCTATTCGTCCGCGATGGGCCTCCGAAACCCGTGCGGCCCTGCAGCCGGAGCACGGTCTGGAGCCCAGTCACAAACGTGACTTGATAGATGGCGGTCCATGTAGACGCAAAAAACTCGCCGATATCGCTGCGAGAAATTGTCCTGAGCCTCTGCAGGTTCGGGTACAGAGCTGGCATCAGTACATGGGACTTGACGGCGACCGTGCGCAACATCACGGCTGAACCTTTATGTCCCCGCCTTCGCCGCCCTGGAGTCGCCACAGCTGCGACACGCTTTGGACCTACACGATGACCTCATCACCATGCTTATTTAGAGTATTTAGTCGCTCAATACACTTGAGATTGGACAAGACACGATAATATATGCAGAGAAGATAAATGCAGCAGAGAGGACCGGCTCCTATCGACTACGACACGGCGATCATGAGGAACTCTCCGCCTTGGCGCTCTTCTTCGCCTTTTTCTTCTTCACAGGCTCCCCGTCAACAGGCGCCTCAGCCTCAGCCTTCCGCTTCGCCTTCTTGCTGGCGGCGTCTGCTTTCGGCTTCTCCCCCTCAGCGGCAGCCTCCTGCTGCTTCGCCCCCTTCTCTGCTTTGGCCGCCTTCTTCTCTTTCTTTTCCTTCCCCTTGGCTTCGCCGTTCCCCGACGCGAGCGCGATCAGCTGCGCGACCATCCCATGCAGCCCAGTCGAGCTCTTGAACCGCTCGCTCGCCTCCAGCTTCGTCTTGACGTCCGCCCAGACATCAGCCTTCCACACATCTCCGATCGACCCGAACTTCTTCGTGGTCCTCGCAGCATGCAAGGCGAGCTTGAGCACATCCTTGAGCTGCGGCGCTGTGAGACTCGGCTCGGTCGTCTCCTTCAAGACGAACGTCGAGAGCGCAGTATGCAACGTGCCCATAAACTCCACGACCTCCTGTTTATGCGCGTCCTGTAACCCAAACATTAGCATCATAGCCTCCTCGCAATCAAAAGAAAGCAAACACACCGATGAAGGAAGATTATTGCACAGCACCAACACCAACCCCCAAAGCTGCACCTTCCTAAACGCATTGACGCCCTTCCCAACCTCACCCAGAACGCTCTCCCTCATCTCCCACGCAGTCCCACTCAACCTCTTCACGAACTCCTCAAAGAACTTCACGTTCAGATCCGACGCCTTCCTCTCGGCAAAGTCGGCCAACGACGCGCTGTACGCGGATAGCACTTTCGACTCGGCGCCGGAGTGTACGAGGGAGCGGGAGACGTAGAGGCTGCAGGCGCTGAGGATCGCGAGGGGGTCCGAGCCGCGGACTTTGCGCGCGCGGGCGTGCAGGTTTTCGAGGACGGAGGAGGCGAGGGTTGTGTCGACGCCTGTTGCGGCTTCTTTCGCTTTACCGATACGGGACTTCAGTAGACCGGAAGCCTTCTCGATCAATTGTTTCTCGTCCGGTGTAGACGTGAACACCAGCTCGACGAGCGGGAGGATTATGGAGATGACGAGTGGAGAGGATGGCTGTTTCTTGACGAAGATGTCGAGTAGGTCCAGGATACGATTCTTGAAGTGTGTCGCTTCGCGCTGCTCGTTCTCGCCTGTATATCGCGTCAGGTGATGGAATATATACAATGAATGAAGTGCTTACCCCGGGACTTGCCCTTCTTGACCTGCTCCTTGAAGATCGCCGCGAGCTGCTCGTCGATAGCCATCATCTGCTCATCATCCATCGCTTCTTCCTCCTCACTCTCGTCGTCCTCATCCGCGGCACCTCCACCAAGTGCAGCAGCAAGCTTCGCTCTCAACTCCTCGTCATCCTCAATATCCAGCTCCTCGTCGTCATCATCCTCGTCGTCATCATTCTCATCCGTCTCGTCGTCATCAACATCCATCCCCTCCTCATCCTCCCCCTCACTCTCACTATCCGCCAACAACTCCGCCGGATCCTTCCTCTCCAACTGCGCCAGCACCAAATCGAGCGTACTAGCCTTCACAGCCCCACTAAGCAATCCAAAGCTTTGATTGCCCACCGCGCGCGTGAACGCGGTCGATTTCTCGAGGAAGCCGATGATGATGTCCACCAGAACGTCGATGGGCTCGGGTTCGTTTTCTTCTGCGTCGGTATCGGGGGTGGGCTTCTTGCTTTTCTTTTTAGGCGACTTTTTGGGCGGGGAGAGTAGTTTGTGGACGGCGTCGGCGCAAGTCTGTGCACCATGATCTCAGAGTTGAACGAAGAGTATGAGGGGGAAGAATGTATGTACCTCGAGAGTCGACGTCGCGTCCTCAGCCCCAACCCTCTGCAACAACACCGCAGACCCCAACGACAGCTCCGCCCCCTGCCTCTCCTCCCCCTCGCCCTTCGACGCCCTCAACACCCCCTCAGCCTTCTCGAGCGCAGCATTATCATCATCGTCAAACTCCACAACAGCCTTGACATGTTTTGTATCTTGAGCGAGCTGGTTGATAGAAGATACGACGCGCGAGACCCAGTACCGCCCGTCAGACGCGACGCCTGTGACTTTTGTCGTCTTGCCGTCGGAGGGTTTGATCGTCGTCTGGTGCAGCGTGAGGTCGGCGAGACAGGCGAGGAGACGGTCGCGGGATTGTTTGCGGAGGTCGTCTGTGAATGCTGGGGAGGGGACGTGGAGCTGTATGCAACACCGAATGAGCGCGAGTTGTATGGTACTGTATGGGGTGAGGACGTACGGGGATGGCGCCCTTCTCGGACTTCTTCTTTACGACGAAGATCCCGTGTACGACGAGCCAGTCCAGCACGAGCTGGACCCACGCGTCGTCCTTCGGTATAGACCCATTCTTGACGAGCGACGTGAACTGCTCGATGATCCACGACCGGCGGGAGTTCGTGACTTGCGCGTCCTCGCTATCAAGCTCTCAGTACCACCATTCAAACTCGCGCGTGAGGAAGAGGCGTACCCGTTGATAGCATCGACCTGCGAGAGCAAGTGCTTGATGTATCCCTGAATGCCCTCGACGTCCATAGTCGTCAAGATAGACTCGACAGTCTTCGTCTTAGTCAACTTGTCAAACTGTTGATCGCCGTGCACGCCCGTAAGCTGCAGAACGAACGCGAAGCCGATCTTTGGGTCTTTCTTCACGACCTCGTGTATGCTGGTAGACTACGAGGGCATGTGAGTTTGTGTGCATGAAGAGAGCGAGATGGGGACGTACAATCTGCTTCGCGAACTTGTGCAAGTAGCGATCGCTCTGCGTCAGATGGTTCATCCACGTCCGCATGAAGTTCTTGGTAAAGAGCATAGGCACGTCCGAGCCTTGAATACGGGGTAAAGCTTTCTGGAAGATCTCAAAGCCCCAGTATTTGCGCCCATTCGAAGAAGACGCGGCGAATAAGGACTCTATATGCGCATAGTGAGTAGAAGGGTTGCGCATAGGATGGAGAAGACGTACCGTCGACGACTATCCTGAAGAACTCCTGGAACGAGCCCTTCGGCGTCTTCCCACTCCCCTCAACCGGCAAAAGCTCATCCAACAACACATCCCACGCATAATGGACCTGCGGCTTCCACTGCCTTGCCCCTCCCTTCGCGTTCTCCTCCTCATCTTCATCGACCTCCTTCATCACCTTCGCAATAGTGGCCATATTCGCGCTATGCAACACGTCTCCGTGCTTGATCCCAGGCGCATACAGCTTCCTCCAGTCCAGCTTCGGCCAAAGAGCCTGCATCTTGACGCCGAGCGCGATCTTCTCCGGGCTCCACGCCTTGTCCTCCTCGAACACCTTCTCGACCGTGAACTTGACCGCATCGTCCTTCCAGTGTACGTCGCTCTTGTACAACGCCTCCACGGCCAGACCCAAGCTCCACCACGCGCTCTCCCTCAACCACGGCTTTTTCTCGCCCAGCTCCAACAGCTGCGACACGACGTCCTTGTAGCCCTGGAGAGAGCTCGCTTCCGGCGCGGAGCTGCCGGACGAGGGCAGAGGCTGCGTGCGCACGAGCAGGCCGGACCGGATGATGGCCGTGATGCCGAAGAGGCGGGCGAAGAGCATGTCGCGCTCTTCTTGGCCCGAGAGGGAAGAGCCGATCTGGGAGGCGTCGAGGACGAAGGCGAGGATCTGGCTGCATGTTACAGTGTTGATGCGCGCGAGAAGCTACAATCATATATCAGTACCCGATTGAAATGTGCAGAAGAATCGGTATGTTCACCTCTGTCAAAGCGACAGAAAACCCGAGCCGACTACTCTCCCTCGGACTCGCCAAACCCCTCACAAGCCGCCTAATCGAATACGACACATCCCCCGCATTCAACATATTCAACATCTCGCTCTCAGTCTTCAACATATTCAACATCTCGCTCTCAGCCTTCAACGCCTTCCCACCCTCTCCCTCCTCCTCCCCATCCATATCCTCCTCCCCATCCTCATCCTCCTCATCCTCCACACCAGACTCCTCCTCCGAAGCAGGACTCGAAGTCTTCGGCTCGTGCGCGGCCTGTAAGCGCTCGAGCGCGCCGATGAGCTTGACGGACGCGTCCAGGCGCGCTTTTTTGTCCCCTGAAGAGAGGTTCCAGAAGAGTGGGAGGGTCGTCGACATGGCTGGTGCGCCTTGACCCGGTCGGTGTGTGCGGAGGCAAGAAACAATGTCCGAAAAATCTTGACGCGCTCGGAACGCGGTCACGTGCGTTTGCCGCCACTTCCGTCCCGCGCGTATGTCTGGCTTGCGCCCATCGCTAGCAGCTTCAGAGGCCAGTTCGAGTTCACGCAGACGACTAAGCCCCTATTGCGTACGACAGAGACGTTTGGGGCACGAAAGTCATCGTGTTCGCTCCGGATGCAGTCATTTCACGCCGACAAAGGGAAGGTCTGCAGCGGACTGGTATAGATATTGATACAGAAAGCTAGCGCGAAGCCGTGCGGATTAACCAAGCGTATAGATAATATTGCTGTGCAAAGCAAATAAATGCCAGCCTGTCGACGAGCTCGAGGGGTATACTGCGCTCTGAGCGCGTTTTATACACAAGAGCCACGCTCTCGTCATCATCGTCTAGGTGGCGCTTGCCACCTCGGCGCCGGCACCCTCGTAATATACCTACTCAGCGCATCAGCATTCACCTTCCTTGGAGTAATTCAGAAGGTGCACGTACCCGACAGTCTCCCCGTGCCCCTTGACCTTCTCCACCCTCAGATCGAAGACCATATCGCCGTTCGTATGGTCCAAGAAGATCGCACACCAGTTCCTCCTCCCGATAATGTAGGGCGACTTCTGCTTCGAGCCGTCCGTATCGGTTGAGAAGATGGGGATCATGGTCTCGTCTGTGCCGACGCTATGCATCGTCGCGTGCGTCTTGGTCGATAGGTTGTTGACGAGTGAGAGGACTGCACCGGGCGGTCTGAAGCATACGTCAGTGAAACCATACACCTCAAGGGACTGAGAGAAATCAAAAGGACGTACGGTGTATTGACAATAGCGCTCGTAACGATATTGACCATGTACCGATGATCAATCGCAGGATTGATATCCGGCTGCTTCTTATTCTTCACCAACGTCTTGAACATCCCCACCGCGCCACAATGCACGTCTCCGGATACGAACGAGATGCGCACGCGCCGGTTCAGCGCGATAGTTTGCAGCTGCTCGATGAGCCAGTTGCGCTCGGCTTTGTGGTGTTTGGACGTCCAGTGGTCGTTCTGCGTGCGCACATGTCAGATGGTCGCGAGATGGGGAGTGGAGGACGTGGAGAGGCATACCAAGTCATCGAGCAGCTCAGCGTCCGCATTAAACTTATTAACCATACCCTTCAACATACTCCCGCTCCGTCCCAGACTAACAAGCGGATTAAACTTGTTGCTCAAGAAATTCTCCAAAAACACCATGCGCGGGTACGCGATCGGAATGCCCAGCTGAATAACCAGATGCTCCACGCCCATGTGCATCGCGTTGAGGCGCCCAAAGACCTTCTCGTACTCGTGCGAGGAGCAGACTTGGGTCAATTTGCGCTCGGCGCGGCAGTCGAGCATGAGGAGCTGGGTTGTTGGGCCGAGGTAGGAGAGGAAGGAGTGCGAGGGGTAGGGGATGTAGGCGCCCGGACCGCCGATTATTAGGGAGCGCATCCAGTGCGTTTGTGGGCCCGAGTCGTCGTAGCCGTCGATCTCCGCTGTAGATCATATGAGCTTCGTCTCGATGGTGGTGGACAGGGCACGTACGGCTGATGAAGCATTGGAATAGTAAGAAGTAGAAGTATCCTCTTGAGCCTATGCTATGAAGAGATGAGCGCGGTCCACGACGCTCTCTGGAGGGTCTAACGTACTGGCTAAACACAGGTGATCGCATGAGGTCGTCCGGATCTGAGGTGGATCAGTACGTGTGCGCGGATGCGTCAAGACGGGCGCTTAACGCACAGCTTCCAAAGCCATCGATCTGAGGAAGATTGAGTCAAAGGGAGGCGCCAGCGACGTGGATCAGCGGCGTACCAAGTCTGTTCATGCCAGAGTCCTACGTCAGTTATGTCTGCAGTTGAAGGGCAATGAAACGAGCGCACCATGGTCGTCTGCCATGTTCGCCATAGGTCTGCGTTGTAAGTCAGTAGGAGAGCGTGAGAAGATGGAGGATGACATACATTGAGCAGTTTGCTCTAGCAAAGGCGCCACTCCTGAACACATTGCAGTAATGGTTGAAGTAGAACCGATCTATGGCGATCCTCATATCCTCTGTCAACGGCATTCGTTTTTTCTCCTCCGTGTCCGGATGTGTAACCCAGTCTTGCATCTCAGGTTCTCGAGTCAAGCTATGAGACGCGTGTGAGAGAGATACAGAGCACCAGACGAGGATGAATGCACATACCCGTCGCAGTATAGTTGATCACCGCCACCCATGAGCAGATGAAAGGGCTTCTCCTCGTGCTTCATGAGTAGGTCGACCCATACTGGATCGTAACCGCTCGAGAAACCTGGTCCGCGGAAGTCGTCAGGGTTCACACCAGCGCTGAAGCCGTTGCACTGCATTTCACAATCAGACCAGTGCACAAGACCCTGACAGCAAGAAACGTACCGAGTATGCCGCTTGACGCATCGTGTCGAACCGTCCGGGAATATGGAACGTGATATCTTGCCCATTATTGACATTATAGCGTACTTGCACCTCGTTCTCAGACAACGGAATTTCAATGATGAACCTCCAGAATGTAGACGTTCTAACAGATCCATCAGTACCAAGTGGTTACACACTTCAAACGCCACACATACCCGCCATTCCCCTCGTACACCCAGATCTCCTGCCCGACAGCTTGTCGTGCCTGTGATCTCGGCCCATCCATAC
Source organism: Peniophora sp. CBMAI 1063 (assembly GCA_900536885.1). NCBI lineage: Eukaryota > Fungi > Basidiomycota > Agaricomycetes > Russulales > Peniophoraceae > Peniophora > Peniophora sp. CBMAI 1063. The sequence goes on along the minus strand of UWZB01000224.1, from coordinate 194,484 downwards.
TCGTAGCCTCTGTCAAAGGCGGTGCATAAGACATAGCCGTTGGATCAGCGGGATGTGGTCCGAGGTCGAACGAGCGTCCGTGCCGGTGGCTGATGGATGTTGATCGCTGTGGCCTCGTCCGTCCTCGGCCCTCATCGGGATCCCAAGTATACGTGAGCGTAGGCGCTGGGTCGTATACCGAGCCAACATCCGCGGCTACAGCAAGTCAGAACAGACGTGCAATATTCAAAGTAAACACACGCACTAACGACGAGCGCCGCGCCACGCCATACGCCGTCCTCTGTCACGGTGTCATACCTCAACAACGGCCCACACATCATCTGCAAATGCGGCTGCATCCTCGCCATCCTCAGCTGATTGCTCCTCTCGACCGCACTCATATGCCGACTACTGTCCATCGTACTCCTCGACCCGTTCCTCGAATGATGGTCCATCGGCGCGCTCGGCATCCGCAGCTTCATGTCGCCGGGCATACCAGGCTGATGAGGAGGCGCGAATCCAGGCGTAGGCGGGTTGCTCGAGTTCATGTTGTGCGCGTATGGGTTGAATCCGCCAACAAAGCCGTCCTGCATCGGGAACACCTGTTCGACGGGCGTGAAGCGTCCATCTGGCCCTCGGAAGCGGTAACTGTCCTATAAACATTCTCAATGTCAAACAATGAACTCGGCTAACACCCGATCCCGAAACGCACCCTCTGTTCCTGCGCAGCGCGGCGCGAAGCGTGCCAGCCTGGGTTATCCATAGTCGCTACGAATGAGAGGCAGAGAAGTAGATGGCGGTAGGAGACAGAGAGACGTCTAACCGCCCGAGCTCTTGGCCGCCGCCGGCAGATTCGGTGACTGACGCCTCGGAGCGGGATGCACTTGGCGCGATCATTTCTTCGGCTCGGGCAAGATCCCAACTTGCCTCCGTACGCCGATCTACATCACCGGCACCCTCGAATATTTCCTTACGCTTTTTGCGCTCCATCCACACCGGCGGCCTGCTACCATCT
>UWZB01000224.1:27499-190201 GCA_900536885.1 Peniophora sp. CBMAI 1063 | reverse complement strand
TGCGCGGGGTGTGTGTAATTGATCCCCTAATTTTGAAACAAACTGACCGCCATAAGACTGAGGGTCATATCTCTGAATAGAGAGTATTCCCAACGCGAATTTGGCCCTCTTCGCGAAGAGCTTTGAAGAGGTGATTTGCTCCACGGCGCCACAGCGATCGGGCTCGCCACGCCGTTCGCCTCGTCCGCGCAACCCCGTCCACCCGCCAGCCCCAGAGGCTCGCCATCGTATCCGGCGCACCTGCGCGGCTCTGTGCATATAATTTTCTTGACGAAAGACGAGGCGGGCGGCATAGGGCAGACCAAGCGAGTCCACCCGGGCAGGACGCGGCGATCAACAAGCCGCCTGATGGCCATCATTCGAAGAGTTCACACTCGCAGAGGCTCGATTTCGGCGTTGGGAATACTCTCTAATATCTGAACTAGCACGCGCGGGAAGCCGGTGCAACCTTCTCATCATCCACGTACGCCGACATAACTACGCCATTTGATGAACGAGCCCAGGGTTGCATGTCACCTGCAGAGGGTTACAAGTGCACTGATCCTCAAGTGAGTAAAACTCACAGTCCTTGCTATCATCGTCCCGACAGATCCTTCCCTTCGACCTCGAGCATTCGCGCTTGGTCGTGGTCTCGAGTTGGGTGGCTAGATAGTCTCCTCTGCGGACGGAGTGATGCGGATGAAAACGTGGAGTGGGTACCATTCACCCGGCGGCTATCCCGGATCATCGCCTGTCCCGTCGGCAGACTCGACCTGTCCTCAACTGGGGTCACGTGGCTACCTTCTTACATGTACTCTGTCCAGAAGGACTGTAGGTGCCTGAAAGGTTCTTGAAAGGCGCGACCCATCGGAGGATGTCGCACCACTTTCCTCAAGCCTTTCTACAACTTGACTATCAGCAGAACCAGCTAGATACAGCCATGGCCAGTAGAAGACATCGGCAATTCAGATTGTAGTGCACGACGATCATATCAAGACTGGAGATCGATTTCTGTGATGGTGCGAGAACGGCATATAGCATATAGATTACCAGGCCTAGAGTCTAGTAACAAGCCTGCCTGAACGGCGGACACGCCGGAACAGAACACACACCGAGACAGGTAGACAGACAGGGTAAGTAGACAAATAAACACATGTTCAACCGCAAAAACACGCATACAACGCGGAGCCTAGCCGCGAATAGGACGGGAAGGAAGGTATGGGGAGGCGCAGGGTGCGGATACGGGGACATCCAGAACTGGAACACAGCGGGAGCAAGAAAGGAATATTCACAGCGAAATTCAGTATTGGTAACGAGAGTCAGTTGAGTCGCAGATCAGAGGCGAAGGCAGGGTAAACGTAGGGTGCGAGAGAGTGGATGGCACCGTGACGAGGTATAGTAGGGGAGGGGAAGCCGCGAGGTGAGGGAAAGGAGTGTGGGTTGGCGGGGAGGGGGTTATGGCACGAAATGTTCACGGGCGGGGGGTCGATGATACATATCGCACAACAAGGGGTTCGCGAGGAGAACGCAGGAGACGAAAGGGGTGAACACAAAGGTAACGCGACTAGAGATGGGATGTGGAACGCTCTCATTACTCGCGCGCGATCCAGTCTGTGCTCCTTCCGACCATGTCGATAGCAGCATCTACAGTCCAGAACACGCGCTCAGTAGCGCTGCGACCCGTCCATGCCTTCTGATCGCGGAGGATCATCGCTTGCTGCGCACCGAAGTTGCGAGCATCATGAGCGAAAAGTTCGACGTTCTCCTCCAGGGCATCCGAAAGGACTTGCATGTCCGCGAGCACGGCCTGGAGCACCCGGACAGCACCGAGGGTGAGCGCCTCGCGCCTGTTGCGGGGAGCACCCGTATTGCCTGGCGGCAAACCGGCGCCGATAGTCTGAAGGACAGTAGCGAGGATGCGCCGTGTCTCGCCCATGATCTTCTGGGCCTGAGGATAGTTCTTCCTGCTGACGAGAACTAGCGCGCGAGTAATCATGTCGCTGGCGAGGAGCTCCATTCGCCTGCGCACGATCACCGGGTCGCTCGCGTTCGCTGGCGGGCGTGCTGGGGTCGCAGATGAGGCCGGCAGGAGGGTGACGGTAAGCAGTACCGGGTGTGCGAGGCGCGAGACGTGTTTGCCTGCGTTCGGGTCGTAGAAGGAACCATCGACTTCGAAGACAGGCACTTCGTCAATCATCCGGTCCATCATGCCATCCATCAGGTCTGCGCCGTCGTCTATCGCTAACGCGTCGAAGCCCAGGGCGGCGTTGAAGCGGTCCGTAGCGTTGAGCGCGCGCGGGCCGCCCCGGGAGGAGGGAGAGATCGGCGAATGCATCTCGTGGTGGTTGTGCCTATGCGATGGAGGCGGCGCATCGGTGTTGTCCAGCTCGAGCTCAACGAGCATCTCCTTGCGCTCGCCATAGCGCAGCTCCCCGACATCGACATCAACATTGCGCCCATCGGAAGACACGATTGATCCCGGACCACCAGAAACCTAATCGTTCATCAGTGTTCTAGTTCAATTGCCGCGAGAAGAAATATAGCTACCTTGCGAATGCGGAATCTGTTCCCATCCACGATACGCATGTGCATCTTGAAGCCGGTTGTGCCGATGCTCATCAAGCCACCCACACACCCAGCAAGGCAATCCCGCAAGTCGTACCAGTCCTGAGAAGCACTTGTGAGCACGCCTTTCGCCAAGAGGTAAACTGTAAACACAAATTACCTTGACGAACGTGTACGTCCCGCTAGTATGGTTGCTCATGAGCCATAGAGACGCTGGGTCGTGACTTCGGCCATATCCGAACGAGTGGATAGGCACATTTGCTGCCTCTGCACGGGCCAAGACGAGATCCATCTGGGCACGTCGGGTGCTGTCTGCTGCGTCGCTAACGAGAACCATACCCGTCACCGGGTTGCGCGCCTTTCGCTGCAGTACAACATCGAGGGCTAGGTGGCGAAGCGTTAGACCCACGAGCAGAAGTCAGAAAGTCGGAACACTAACCATGGTTGACGGCTGTCACGACATCCGTCTTCTCGTCTCTTGGACCCTTGACAGCGAACTCGTCCTCCGTACTACGCTCGTCTTCCCGCACGCCAGTCTCGTCAACGAATTTCCCAAGCCGCGCTCGGCTCTGCGTCCGTCCCACGGACAAGAACGGCGTCTTGCGCACAGGGCCACCCAAGCCGACTTCGAAAGTGACCAGACTGAGACGATCACGTGGCCCAAGACTGGCGAGGACGAAGTCGAGCGTTGCCTTGATAACGCGCAGCTTGAGCGAGGCAGTGCTAGGCGATGCGTGTATGTTCGGGAGCGAGATGATGAGAAGGAGGTCCATGGGCGGATGAGGCAACGGCGCAAGCGCGTTGCTCGGTCCCGCACTCATGTGAGGAGCATACAGCGGCTGCTGTGGAGGTTGGTATCCCATCCCGTACGACTGCTGGTTGTGGTGCTGCTGGTGAAGGTCCGATCTCACGCTAGCGACATCCTCGTCAAGTGGGGCAAGCTTCTGCATGTGGCCGTTACGACCGTAGTGGGCACTCATGTTGGTGTTGGTCGTATAGCTGCTCTGCGTACTACGCGAGCTGCCCTGGCCTTGCAGCAGGCTGTCGCGTCCAGCGTCGCTCTGGCCCGAACTCATCGTCCCTCCCGACAACACCCTTGCGGCCTTAGAGCCCGACGGGGCGCCGAACTCCTCGATGTCAAGGCCGGGCTGTTCAGGCGGTGCACGGGGGGTGTAGGTGATGAGCGCCGAGATGGCGGCCCGCCATGTCTCCAACGAAGCGCGCTCCTTGAAGATCAGGATGAAGCTATCTAGGCGCTCGTCCTCCATGTCGATCGTAAGACTGAGTTCGCCAGAGACGCTCGTATCGGTTACGTGTCGAATATGGCGAACGTAGATGCGGCCACGAAGACGGAGCATGCCCTTGGGCTGAGCTGAGCCTTCTGGACCGGCGCCCTGGCCGAGCAATCGGCCGAGAGTCCGCTTCTTCTCTTCTGCTACGCAGATGATAGCCTCCTTGAACAAGTAGACGTAGAACGAGCGAACGATATTGTCTCGCCTGACAGAGAGCAAATCGAAGAGGCGCAGAGGGCCCAAACCGGAAAGCTGTTGCCCTTTCCAGTCGACGATGCGGTTCCGAAGATCCTCAGTGACACTCGCAAACGGATTGTCCTCTTCCTCCTGTTCCGGCTCGATCGTTTGAGCGATCGATTGGGCGTAATGCTGCTCGGGGGAATGCATTGAAGAAGGCGAGCGGAGTGAGGATGGGCCCGAGGACTGGGTGGGGGACATGTGCTGTCGGTGTCGCGCGGTGCCATCGGAAGCGTCAGGGCTATGGCCTTGCTGTCGGTACGCGCTGCTGACGGGGCTCTGGCTGTCACGGAGCGGGTACGGGTCCGGCATCACCGGGCCGGGTACTGGCTGGCCCTGTCGCTTCGAGGGAAGCTCGAGAACGACGATGCAAGTGAGGGCTTGCGCAGGCTCGTGTGTGCGCGTGATGGTACTGAATTCGCTCCTGACCTGAATCGAGGGCGCAACGACATATTCTGCGCCGACTCCGTTGCGGAGAGAGGCGGTCCCAGGCTGATCCAGAGCGTCATCCTCCGTGGGGTCGTACGGCTTCACAACCTGAGCCCTTGGCCGCACAGTGTGCGGCCCACCCCGTAAAGACGGTGTCTCCCGTCCGGGGTACATCCCGTCCTGGCCGTCCCGTGCGCCCATGCCGGTCAAAGCTGCCAGTTTGTTCGATTTCCCGCCATCGCCATCGCCAACCTTCATCGGCCGCCGGCAAACACCGCAGACACCCAGGTTCGTCTTGCGTACCCCGCGTTGGTTCGACGGCGGTGGGCCATAGACAGCCGTGAAGCAAGCTTCGTGTAAAGCGTGACCGCACTCTGGTACGATGTGCGGCTTCTCGCCCGGTAACCGGAAAGAGAACGAAAGCGGTTCGAGGCAGACCGGGCATTCGTCCTCGTCCTCCTCCTCCCTGCGGTTGCTGACCACGGGCAACGGTGCGGAGACCATAGCGCTGAATGGGTGGGGCCCTTGATTTGACTGTTGGGATACCGAGGAATGGATCGAAGCCGAGGACGATGACGACTTGTCCTTGGAATTAAGGACGTGGAGGGAGCTGAACGTGAGCTTGTTGGCCGAGCCTGGGTGGCGACCGATGGTGAGGTCGACGTCAGGAGAGAGATATTGCTGCGGCCGCTCTTCCTTGAGTGTCTTCCTGCCCGTGACAAAGCTCGACTTGGACAGCCGCATCGGCAGTCGTGAGCAACAAACGTCCAGCTCTCCGTCCACATGCAACCAAATCAATTTCACACACCCCCTTCAGCTTCGTTTCGGCCTCTGTCGCGCCTCGCCCGCAGTCGGCGTTCGTCACCGGTCACCATGGCCATTCATACCTCCTGCACTCGTATTTTTTCCATATTGCTATCGCTCGAGTCGCTGGTATCTTCACCCACGACATACCCTGTACCCTCTGATCATCACACCAACGTATCAACTTCTCTCCCGTTCATCATCAAACATGATCCTATACCCACACCAGTACGATACAGGCATACCCGTCTCCTCGTCTAGAAGCTTGCGACAGTAGCGATACCATGCAGACAGTAAACTACATCCAACGCGGCGGAGCACGGGGACTAATATCCGCATCAACTCGGACTTTTCCATTGTTCCAATCTTATATCGCACACGCGGAAGTATGCTCAGATAGGAAACGTCGGAAGATCCGCGCGTCCACCTTGTCGGCCACAGTTGAACTCTTCCGGTCCCGAAAACGCGCCACATGCAATTCAAACTCGCGGATGTCAGGGGAATCTCCTACTACGATCGTGGGGGACGGCGGGCGACGACCTTTTTCTGCTTACACCCGCGCTCCTCGCGGCAACGAGTAGTAGGCGGGCACGACACTTTCCGCCGTGATGAGCCCTGCGCCAAGTGGCCGCCGCATCATGCCTGCGACCTGCATGTCCGCGCCAACTGCAATCGCCGCGCAAGCTGTCGGCGAGTACCTGCAGTTCCTCGATGACTCGTTCAAGATTAGAGCCTTCCGGGAAAAGCTAGAGAAGGAAGCCGAACCAGCGTATACTGGAGCTTGCCTCCGACACCCAGGACTGATCAAGATTAAGTTGATGGTCCCGCTCTTCGCGCTGCGCGTCACGAAGCCGTATAGACTTCTACAGAGCACGTCTCCTCGCTGAACGTCTGTCTGTGCTACCCTCAAGACCTAGAAATAAAGCACTGGTGCCAAAACGTTTGGGGAAATCACGAATAGATAATAACCGAGACTTGGGTAGATACCACTAGGATACAATGGCCGGCGACTATAGCAGGCGGCCATGCCCATGCTGGACTGCTAGTCATCGCAAGTTCAAAGCTTCTTGCCTACAAGAGCTTGCGAGCCAGGAGGCTCTTTTCGGATCGCGATAAGACGAATGTCGTTGTCTTTTGATACACCCCGAGATTCTCCACTACCGGCATTCCTGACTTATATTTGATCATATGTTCAGCATCCATGAGGTGAAGGCTTACCCAAGCCGCCCCTGTACCCTCTGAGTACCATTCAAGTTACGATACATATGCGTCGCACATACAGATCTGGTACATCGAGTCAATAACCTGTGACGTTCCAGATCCAGATCCACTTACAAGGTGATGACTGTAAAGTAATTCTTGTAGCCTCAGCGAGCCTTCATCATAGGCATATATCTGAAACACCAAGATTGACACTGACCTACTGGTGTGGCCATGATCTGTAGAAACCGATATTGTGAATAAAGGGCATGCGAGATGGCTGAGATGGTTTACCGTGTCCATAATGGCTACCCGTGCGCAGTCAGGCATCTACCACGGACGTAATCCAGACACTCACGGTTGATGTCCATTATCAATAGCACCTGCACGCGATGACAATGAGTTGTGGGATTCTTCACAGTGAAGGAGCTTGGCTCACAACAAATGGCACTTCTACCAATACCACAATAGAGAAATAGAGCATGCCCTGGGGGTGATAAAAAGCCGCTTACTACCAGTTCAGGAAGATGACTGACTTGTGTCCAAAGCAAGTGCCACATTCCATTCTTGACTTGGCGAGCACCACTCCACTTCCTTCTGAGACCCGTGAAGAGAAGACCCAGTAGGATACAGTCTCCGGCAAACCCGGCGAGGGCAATAGGGAGATTGCTGTGTCCTGCAGTGGGGTTGCAGCTTCCTGACGGCGACTTCCTTATGAAGGTGGACTATCGTCGAGGTTAACATACTACACCACAGATGCTCAGACCATCCAAAGGCGAATGGATACCTTCACAGTGACTATAAATATGTTGGTGAGAAAGCGGTTAGTGGCACCGTGAGGTGTGTTCGGTGACATACAGTAGATACCTGTAGCGAGTTGTGAGAGCGATATCGTGATAGTGATGCCGACGATCCATTTATTCCATGCCCATACAGCAGCTCTAATCGAATGAATGGTAAGCTCGAAAAGAGTCAATGCCGTCTGAGATCTAGATGGCTTACACTCGTATGGAGAGCAGGTTAGTTGCGCACACAAGTCCCAACAGGGCCGATGCCTAGAGGAGCGCCAATTGGTGCCTGAAATGGGTCGAGCATGATGGTGACTCCCGACATACCCCAAGCCATCCCATCAGAACCTATAGGAACCTCAGCTCACGAAGACAGGTCCGGTAGGATGTAGATACTCACTCCTTCGCAGGTCGAGTTGCTATCGTAAGCAGTTATGATGACACAGATACTGTAAACCAGGATAGAGATTCTACAAGCCAGGTATGTCTCGAGGCTCATCAGCGCTGCCCAGTTCCCGGAAACTGAGGGAAACGGACCCATTTTCCGAACTGTGCTTTAGCAGGGCGCCCCGACGCGTGGTATTGTCTGATTAGATTCCAGTCATACCGAGCTTGTAGACCGATCTCGTAGCTTGTCGTTCGTTAGCGCTGATAGGACATAGATCGAGACGTACACAGACGAAGACAGGGCTCACATCCACAAACCAGTACAGACCATAACCGAATTATGGAGGGCATCTAAACAGATAGCCTTCAACACCCATGTCCGTGGCCGAATCGATAAATGCACATGACATACTGGATTGTTCATAGATGATGGCTTGAGCTTCAGAGGCCGACATTGATGCAGGGGGGTAGATGACGGGATGTGGTGGGCTTATCGAGTGCTTTATACCGGGTATATGAGCTGCCCTACCCATCCATCGCACCGCTTTCGCGGAACGTCCATCTTTTGACACGATCCGTGTCAGTCTGAAGCTTATCGCTTGAACGGGCGAAGGCTTGTTGAAGGGCGCAAGGCAAGCTGCACATTCGTCAAGATAGATGGAGGGATACGCGGTGCAAGCGGTGGGACAGCCAGTCCGGCGCGTCATCGTCCTCGTCTGGTTCTCGTGCTTGGAACTCACATTCGACGACTGAGTCAAATATCAGCGCCTGCTTGCTTCGAGCAATCATTAATCGTATGAGCTATCTTATTCAGTAAGGGGCATCATTCAAGTCTCGGAAACCACTGGGGATGCCGACGCGACCAGATCGCTTGACGTGGGTATGTCATCATAGCGGGAGATGAGACTGTTCCTGCTGAGTTGTCATGCGAAGCGCGGGCTAGTTTAGGAATACATGTCATGGCACGGGAAAGATCTCGACGTCGCAGACGCTGTAAGGTGGGCGGCAGCTCTAAGCGCGCCGCGCTGCGGGTGCCGGACTCGGCGACTCCTCACATGCACGCATTATCATCACAGTGTGAACCCAGCTAAGTAAGTTCTCTAGCCAATGCATGACAGAGTTGGTTTACTGAACTTGGAGGAAACTTGGGCTAGTCCACGGGAAACATATTGGATTACGCCGATAAATCCGCGGGCATCCATGGCACGTCTGTAATCGCCTTCCTGAGACTGGAGTATTTATACCGGGAATGTGTGACATGCTGCTTCGTCATATCGCACGTAGTGGCATGTCGCCCGCGTTGTTCGAGCCGACGTGGGAGTCATTTTGCTTGGGAGTCACGTTCCCAGCTGCTCTACTTCTTGGCTCTACTGTCTGAAGAAAAGCCTCAGCTGTCCGCCAACAGTCTGGAAGACAAACAAATCACCTTGTAGGAGACGCTTCGCATGCGATTGGATGTCTTCGGTGAATGCAGGATCTGAGGGTAGGGCTAAGTCGGCCAGAGCTCGCTCGAGGATGGGGTAGCTGTTGACGCGCATGCGGGTGCCAAACGTTAGCAACCCCTCGGGCAAGGCCAGAGAGTATCCATACCGGTCCAGCTCCTGCATGACTTCTCTATGTACTTCTTCGGGTGCCTTTCTAGCCAGCTTCTCGTCTCCTGTGAGCTTCCGCTTCGCGATGTCATCCACGCGAGCCGTCAGAGTCTCCATAGCAGCCTGTACAGATGCGTTCAGTGAGTATACCGAGACCCGTTGGACGAGGCTTTGATGATATACGGACCGAGCTTTGGAACTGGGCCAGCAATTGCTTGCGCAGGCGGTCAAACTCGCCGGATTTCTTGAACCTGCATGACCCTGCGCAATGTTACAATAGCTACTAGATAGCCTGTGCGTAACGTACGCGAGGACAAGTTCTTCCGGCGTCTTGATTGGTTTCGACATTGAAGGATATGATCATGCAAGGGAAACTTTGGAGGAAAGTGGTGTCGAGACTCGCGTGCGCCGTATGTAGCGGTCAAGAGCAACCGTCAGGCGCGTCTGCCCCGGTGTGACGCTCGGACCGAGCCCACCGGCCGCGGCATCTCCAACGCTCCGCACGCTTGACCGCGCGTCGCTTGATATCGGCCGTTCGAACGTTCAACGCTCATCAGCGTCCATCGCATCTGTACCACCATAGTTGTGTTTACACTCCCTGGCCTGAGATCTCATGTTATATAATGCATCACCGGTCCCCATATACATATATTTGTTGACATAAGCGTTGTTAGCTAGTCATCGTGAGCAGGACTTAGGCTCGATATATGTTCTTATCCGAGGTAGATAAAAACGACGAGACTGCATGCACTACACCGTGGTGAAGACCAGTGTCGCCATCGCACCTGGCGTGACTTTGTCGAGCTTCCAGCCCGTGGCCTCGCCGAGCTCGACAAACTGCCCGACGGTTCTCTCTTGGCCATCGAATAAATTCATCATCTGATCGATGATGCGGGTCAGCTGTGGATCAAGAATACTTAAGTTGAGATGCGGACCTGTATGTCCACGAAGGTAATAGCAGCGCCCATGCCCATGCCCAGGTTCGCCAGAAGCGGGGCAGGGGGCTTAAACGGGCTGATGACCTCCGCGAACGGACCGTTGTACTCGCAAGCGTACGGCGTCATCATGTCGAACACGACCAGCTTCGATGACGGCGCGGCGGACTCGCGTATGACGCTCAAAATCTTTCGGCATTTATCTGACGGCCAATCGTGCAGAACGGCGCGCACTGCGTATCATTATCAGTCGTGGCCGAGGACAACAGAAGGAAGAATTCCGCACTCATGTAGACCGCAGCCCCCTTGACCGGCTGAGACTTGAAGAAGTCGATCGCTGAAACAAAAGCATCAATCATCAACATCCTGTAGGTGGAACAGGAACGCACTCTGCAGCTTGACGCGGCCCTCGCCAATGGCGGAAGGCATGTGATCCGCCCAATACTACGAGCGGGAAACGTGAGAAATACACACACACACCCCGGTGTGTGAAACAGTCTACGTACGTCGGGTGCATCCTTCTCGATGACCTTCGGCAGATCCTGCACGACGAAACGGAGGTCCGGGTGCTTCTCGAGCACGGTAAGCGAGACGCTGCCAACGCCTCCTCCGACGTCGACCACCACATCATCCTTTTGTAGTTCGTTCCAGTCGTACCCTAATCATCCATCAGCGAGTGTATGCACATGGATCCTTTCACATGAAGCTCACCGTCGAGAAAGACGCTATGAGGCCACATCAAATCGGCCGCAGCGCCTATGTTCCTATGGAAGCGGCGGGCACGCAAAGGCTGAGTCTCGAACCACTGGAACACGTCCAAGTCGGTACCGACACCGGCGTTGAAAGGGGTCGCGTGCTTGCTCGGATCCTGCACCCACGACGCCAGCTCGACTGCACCTCTCATGCACTCCTCGGACCTGCGTAGATGTCTTAGCGTAGCCAACACGTCAGAAAAATTCGACCCACATGTGACCCAGGATAGCTGCCGGCATCGACTCGTCGTACATTGAGAGCGGGCTATGTTGTACCCATCAGACTGTATGCGTCGACAAATCAGTGAAGTGTACTCACTCAGCCTTGATGGCTTCGATCGAGTTTTTCTTAACCAGCACGGAAGAGACGCGGTTATTGGAGAATACATCCGGCGCCACCTCCCTAAACACGTGACGGGTAGCCAGGTAGCGCAAAAGACGAGCTACTATGCCGTGAGTACTTCTGGAGTGATTCTGGAAGCGCAACGATAACGCACCAAGGTGTTCATGCGATACGTTTGTACGTGAAGCCACCTCTTTAACGTGCATTCCCTAGTAACTTGAACGTTATTGAAGAGGCTGGCGACGGCCTCATGTAACCACTCGCCTTTTCGCCCGAATCCTTCAGTATGTCTGCGACGTTGATATTGACGGCCAGACCTAGAGACGCAACGGCGTATGATGACGTCCCATACTCTTGCACGGTCTCCATAGGGGAACGGACGGTGGCGATGATCTGGGCGGCTGCAGCGACGACGAGGCGCTTCGCCATACCGAGTTCTGGGTCCGCGTCTAGGGGGTCGGATACGAAGTCCGCGTCGAGCGACGGGTACGACTTGTTCTGCTTAGCGTAAGCGGCTTCCAAAACCTTGACATTAGAGGACAAGATAGACACAAGCGATGAGAGGGGAGATTCGTCGGGCATGTCGTCCTGGGGATGTATAATGTGCTGGGGAGTGTCCTGGCGATAATCAGCGGGAGGTTCGGAGTACTTATAGTGAGCGCAATGAGGACCTCGACTAGGCCCGGACTTGCCTTTCTCAGCACAGGATGGTATCCTAAAGGCGTAAGCCCATGATGGTGGTATGTGGTATTGTTTGGGGTACAACCAATCCATCCCAAACAGTCGATAGCGACCACTTCGGACCGTTGACTCCTACAAAAGCTCAAATGTCAGAACAATGTGCCACGTACAAAGCGAGGAATCGAGTTCGTTCAGACATACGAGCAGATATCTAGAACTGGGGCCGACGAGAACCCCGGTCACGCCGAAACGCACGTCACCGTCGCTGACCGTCCTGCCCGCCATACTCTGTTCCAGCAGTGTCAGTACGTAATATCTCATGTCTCTGCTCGCAGGGATCTCGAGGGGTGAGGAGCGCAGTTGCTGTCGAGGTGAGGTCGAAACAGAAGCGAGCAGGCATCTGGGCGCTCTTATGGCCGAACAGCCCGATGTCGATCTCTGCGGTTTACTGACATCCGAACGTCTTTTCAGCCACTGTGACGGCTCATGAGTTGCATCCCTATTTTCCCAAAGGCGAGAGGAGTTGGGCGTTCCCCGCTCGTGGTGGAATGGGTTGAAGCCGTCGCATGTGTGCTGTGGCGTGGCGGCCATTCTGGCGTTCGGGCCGGAGATCCCGCCCGCATGCGTCTCTTTTCGAGTCTCTGCTTTTGCGTTCATCTCCTGCGCCCCATTCCGCAGGCGTATACAAAATCATCACCATGTTCTACCCTCATACACACCTATTTTCTAGCTCGTCTAGTGCTGTTGTAATATCCGGCCCTCATATTCAAACACTGTCGGCGTGAGTGTCTTGCTCTTAGGGATCTACAGGTCACGCAAGGAACCAGCGTTTTCTAGATCGGGGACTGTCCTTCATGCTACCTTCAGGGACGGCTTTGAAGGGAAGGAAGCTATCCTGAAGTCGGGTCCCATCCGGTGTGCGACTGTGGACGCGTCGCAGAAGCACTTGATCACCATCGGGGAGGATAAACGGATGAAGGTCTGGGCCATAGACGGGTTGAAGGTGCTCAGCGAACGGTGAGAATCTTCCACCAATAACGAAACCATTATACTCAAGTGATTCCGCAGTGAGCTTCCGAAGAAACCTACGCAGGTCTTGTTTGCGAGAGATCAGCAGACCATTCTGGTCGCTGACAAGTTCGGCGACGTCTTCAGGTGCGTTGCACAATCATGACTTGCATCGTAGAACTTGCATCTGACCATTGAATCTTGATTCATAGTTATCCTTTACACCCCACACCATCAGATACGTCTAAGGACGAACCTAAGGAACAACCTTCGGAGTTCACCTCGCACGATAACGCGTCAGGCGGAGCGCTCGTCCTTGGACATGTTTCGCTCCTTACTACCGCACTTCTCAGCCACGATGGGCGCTACATCATCACTGCTGACCGCGATGAGCACATTCGTGTGAGCTGGTATCCGCAAGGATACTGCATCGAGAGCTATTGTCTCGGGCACAAAAAGTGCGACCCATTGCTGCTGCCTTTGCATCTACTAACAAGAGTCGTATAGATTCGTCTCTGCTATTCACATACCTGCTTTTGCGCCCTCGGTTCTTCTCTCCGGCGGCGGTGACCCTGTCATCCGCAAATGGGACTGGATGACTGGCACACCCGCTGGCGAGATACCCATATTGGATGCTGTGTTGCCCTATATCGCAGTCCGTGTAGCGAAACGAAAACGCTGGGACGATGACGAAGAGGACGGGGAAGCAGGCGAAGGCAAGAAGGCGAAGAGGCAGCATGGGAGGAAGGGAAGGGCGAAGAACAAGACGATCGCAAACGCAGCGGCTACAGCGGGTTCTGATGCGGCAGAGGACGCGAAGGATGTAGAAATGGGCGAAGATGTGGACGAACCTGCTACTGCAGTGCCGGCCGAGAACATTACTGCGCCGGAGACGGGGCCTTCACTAGCAGACGGTGCCATCGCGACGTCCACGGAGCCGCCAGAGCCTGTCCTGGTCCTACGAAGAATCCAGACAGTTGAGGTGGAAGGAACGCAGATGATCGTGTTCAACGCAGTCGGGTGCGCTATGGACTTCATACTTGGGTGATACCCCTCGCTCATGTTTACACCCAGTGCTACAGCTGTCTTCTGGTGCCCAGCCGACGCCACCAGCGGAGAACTCATCCATGCTCATGACATGGGCAAGCCCGTACTTGACGTCATCCCTGCTGGCGGAACGACCTTCTGGGTTCTGTTAGACGCGCAATGGGCCGATCCCTCCGTCACCGCTGCCGCTGCCGCTCCCGCGACTTCCCCATCTGTGAAGCTTGTACGCTTGGCCCCGACAAAGGTATGCACCATCGTGCCATCGTACTGCTCATTAGAATTGACATTGGTGCTCAGATGCACGAATCTGTCGATTCCCCCCTCCTCCAGGCTCTAAATACTTCCTGTCTCATCCAAGGTACGTGGGATTCCCATATAGAGCGGACAAACTTTAATGGTGGTGTCGGTTCCGGAAGGCGAGACGCCCTCATTGGACTTGTACGCAGATATCGTCAGCATGCCGAAGAATACCGAAGTCGCTCATGATCCGATGACCGCCGAGGGCAAGAAGAACGCAAAGGAGGAAGGGAAGCGTCGGACGCGCGAGCTTTTGGCTGCTGCTCAGGGTAGTACGCCGACTCCTACACCCGATGATGCGGAAGTACGAGAGACGAAGAGAGCCAAAAGTGAGGCATAAGTCACGATGGATGTATCCTTGCCATTCTATCATTGTGCAAACTACGTAGACGATTGTCAATGTAGCCTGAGCCGCAGTCGTGTCGCGAGCCTATGCGTACAAGCGCGTGCAGAAACCGTAGCACTTAAGTCTTTTGCACGCTATCATAAGGTGCCCGTAATGAGTGCTGAACCAACAAGCGCGTTTATGCGTACGTGACGCGGGCGCAGTTATTTGAACGTTGTCTGCCAGAACTCACATGATCGCGTTTAAGATTTCGAGCGGCTGCTTTGGGCGTCCGGACGATAGTCCCGAGTCAATTTGCGGATTATCGGCCTCTCTTACAGACCGCCACGACCTTTGTAGACATGGCGCCTCTCTCACACCCTTCGATCCGCGGTACGCACATCCTGCGATCTCTGAGTACCGCGTGCTGAACGTGTCCAGATGGCTGGTTCCGCGAGATCTCGTCTCAATGGCCCGGGCAGGCCATGACCCTCAAGGTCAACAAAATCTTGCATGTCGAGAAGTCTCTGTACCAGGACGTGCTTGTCTTTGAGAGCGAGACATACGGCAACGTTCTCGTTCTTGACGGTGTCATCCAGTGCACTGAGCGCGACGAATTCTCGTGCGTGGATCTGCGACTCGGGACATGGGCTGAAGCTGAAGCGCGATCGATGCAGTTACCAGGAGATGATCACGCATCTGCCCATGGCAAGCCACCCGAACCCAAAGAAGGTGCTCGTCATTGGTGGTGGTGACGGTGGTGTTGTGCGCGAGGTGCTCAAGCACGACACTGTCGAGAAGGTTGTGCTTTGCGACATTGACGAGGTAAGTCTACAGTTGTTATATGCACCCGATCTGGATCTAATGACTCATTCCTGTATAGGCTGTCGTTCGTGTCTCCAAGCAATTCCTCCCGCACATGTCCGAGCTGCTCGCTTCCGACCGCGTCGAGGTCTTCATCGGCGATGGCTTCAAGTTCCTCGCTGACAACACCGCGACATACGACGTGATCATCACTGACTCGTCTGACCCCGTTGGCCCTGCCGCTGCTCTCTTCGAGAAGCCGTACTTCCAGCTCCTCCACGACGCGCTCACTCCGGGCGGTCACATCAGCACCCAGGCCGAGTGCCTCTGGCTTCACCTTCCTCTTATCTCTCAGCTGCGCGAGAGCACCCGGGAGATCTTCGAGACGGCCGAGTACGCTTTCACCACCATCCCCACGTACCCGTCCGGTCAAATCGGCTTTGTTGTCTGCTCGACGCAGAAGGGCCGCGACTTGAAGACGCCTGTGCGCAAGGTCCCGAACACCAGGTACTACAACCAGCAAGTCCACAGCGCCGCGTTCATTCTTCCCGAGTTCGGTCGTGCTCTCATCGAGGAGGGCAAGAACATCACGCCTAAGTTCGGTCGTGAGGGTCTTGCTATCGCTCAGGCGAACAAGCCCAAGAAGAAGGTGCTTCTTCTCGGCAGTGGCTTCGTCGCACGCCCCGCAGCGGAGTACATTGTTCGCGACCCGTCTAACTCGTTGACGATCGGTAAGAGTGTCACATTGACTGCATCTGTCATATTGCTGACGCCATTCAGCCTGCCGCACGCTGAAGAGCGCTGAGGCACTTGGTGAGGGTCTTCCCGAGACCAAGGCGATTTCGCTCGACGTCAGCAACACTTCGGCTCTTGAGGTCGAAGTCGCCGCACACGACCTCGTTATCTCTCTCATCCCCTACACTTTCCACGCCGAGGTCATCAAGGCCGCCATCAAGGGCAAGACCGACGTCGTCACCACCTCGTACGTCTCGCCCGCCATGCGCGAGCTCGACGCCGCTGCCAAGGAGGCTGGCATTGTCGTGATGAACGAGATCGGCCTTGACCCGGGTATCGACCATCTCTACGCCGTCAAGACGATCGAGGAGGTGCACGCCAAGGGCGGCAAGGTCAAGCAGTTCTTGTCGTACTGCGGTGGTCTTCCCGCGCCGGAGTGCTCAGACAACCCGCTTGGCTACAAGTTCAGCTGGAGCTCGCGTGGTGTGCTCCTTGCGCTACTCAACAACGGTAGCTTCTACCAGGACGGCCAGGCGGTGAACGTCAAGGGCGGTGACGAGCTCATGGGTATCGCCAAGCCGTACTACATCACGCCTGCGTTCGCGTTCGTCGCGTACCCCAACCGCGACTCAAAGCCGTTCCGTGAGGCGTACAACATCCCGGAGGCGGAGACCGTCGTCCGTGGTACGCTCCGCTACCAGGGCTTCCCCGCGTTCATCAAGACGCTTGTCGATGTTGGTTTCCTTGACCAGGAGGCAAAGGACTGGTTGAAGGAGGGGATCACTTGGGCGGAGATCACGCAGAAGGCCGTCGGCGCGTCGGATGCTTCGGAGGCGTATGTCGTTCCTTGTGCACCGTCCCCTACTGTTGCTGACTGGTACACCTGAACAGTGCGCTCATTGAGACGATCAAGTCGAAGACCAGCTTCCCCGACAAGTCCGAGGAGCAGCGCATCATCTCCGGTCTGCGCTGGATCGGCCTCTTCTCGAAGGAGAAGGCGCCCGTCCGTGCGGGCAACCTCCTCGATACGCTCTGCGCGCGTCTTGAGGAGCTCATGAAGTACGACGAGGGCGAGCGCGACCTCGTTATGCTCCAGCACAAGTTCTTCGTCGAGTGGGCTGACGGCACCGAGGTTGGTCACATTCTTCCACGATCCTCGAAAGGCTGTGCTGACGTCTACGAACAGAGCATCCTCACGTCGACTCTTGAGGCGTACGGCGCACCGGCAGGCCACTCTGCGATGGCGCTCCTCGTCGGCGTACCGTGCGGTATTGCGACCCAGCTCGTTCTTGACGGCGTCATCAACCAGAAGGGTATCCAGGCGCCGTACTCGAAGGAGATCTGCGACCCCATTCGCGAGATCCTCGAGAAGGAGGGTATCGGTATGGTTGAGAAGGTCCTGTAAGGGTATGGGCAGTTACTATTAGAGCAGTGCGCATATTGTTGTACAAACAAAATGTATATTTTGAATAGACTCATTGCTGGGGTCTTGCGAACGGATCGTGGAGGAGGCTTGACGGTCCGAGTTTGCTTGCGCACAGCAGAGTGCTCTCATGTTTGAGCAGGGATGTATATTATGGTAGGTCATGGTGCAGTAAATGTACTCGATAGCATTGTGCTACGGCGAGCTGTGGAGGGTATTACTATTTCGCTCATTGAACGGGCGAGTTCTACGGAGGCACGTTAGTTTACAATACTGCCACTTGGGATTGTAGGAATCCCAACATACCTTTTAGTCGCAGCTTCCATCCGAGGGACCGTCCTTCCACCGCTCGTCCGTCTTCGCACAATCGAATTTCTTCTTCCCCAACCTCTCGTTGACTTCATTATGCCTCTGGCATAACCACCAGCTGAGTCCAGTGCGGGAGCTCACGTCTGGCGGATTCGACTTCATCTCCTGGCCCAGATGGTCGGCACAGTGCGAGCACGGATATAAGGTCGGCAGGGCGTGAAGTAAGTTCAGCATGTTGGCGCGCTGATTCACGTTGGGCTTGTCGGGGTAGTACGCGGCGGTGGTATGTAGGAACGCCCAGGTTGCTCGGCCCAGTACTTCCACGTCTGGTGGACAGTTCTCCCGTGAAGCTGGCTCGGAAATTGCCGGTGCAGTGGCAGCAGTGGCAGCAGTGGCAGCAGCAGAGAGTGATGCGGCGCTAGCTGCCTTGGAATTGTATTGCCCGCTCGTATTCGGCTTCCAGTTGCGGAACGCGGTACAAATCTTGCATGGCTTGCCGTCGGGTCCTAGGACCATTCCCGGAGGCAACGGCTGAGATGGAGGTTTAGCCTGGGTAGTTGGTTCGCCCATGGTGTGGATTGCGATGAGGATATGTTGAGGTCGGGTTCAAGTTGGCCATGGCCGCCGCGGTGGAAGCACCGTGCTGAGCAAGCCTCCGCGGCATAACTGACGCGCCACTCGGCACGACTTGCCTTCGACCATCACTTGTGGCTTAACGCCGACACGTCGGCTTCCATACACGGCCTTATTCCAGCCTACTTATCGCTCGGCTGAACTGAGCATGGAAGAAGCACAGTTGTCCCAGGATATTCTGGTAAAACTGGTCGAAGAAAAGCCCGAAGGTGTCCTTTGCGGAGTGTAGTATGCACCTCCCTGAATCTCTAGGATCTCTCTCATCGGTCGTACAGGTGCCATCGTCAGTTCTCAAGATACTCCTGCCCACGATGTAACTTGGCATATTGCTCACTACCGTGCTTTCGCTCCGAGGTATACCCATGCACTTTCATCTCGGAGTGCCACAACTCACTCCAGCGTCAACAGGCCCACAATACTTGCTCTGAGGGCTTTTACCGCACGCAGTTAGAGACCGACATCCGCTCTGCTCCTTCGAAATCGGCCGAAGAGCGTAAAGAGATGATGGAAGTGCTCAAACGCTTCGAAGAAGAGAATACGGAAGACGATCTTGACGGGGACGATGATGAGGACGAACTTGAGAGCAAGCTCCGTGATGTCAACCTCGGTGGGTATCCCTAATATGGACCATGTTCCCAAGTCTTACCTCTCTGACAGACGATGCATCATACGACGAACTCTGGGAACTCTTGACGCCTGCTCAGCGCACGAAGTTCCTGTCCGCACTGCAAGATCCGTCTTCGACTTTAGCTCAGGATCTACTCGCAGCTTCTGGGAACGAAGTCGACGGCCTACTCCCATGGTGGGAGTCGGACACCGATGACCCTACCTCCTCCGCCAATACAGCCTCCTGGATCTCACCCCATTCTGCGGCACAACCCCGACGAGCCACGGAGAAGCCGAAGCTTATGAGTGT
Organism: Peniophora sp. CBMAI 1063; assembly: GCA_900536885.1. Classification (NCBI taxonomy): domain Eukaryota; kingdom Fungi; phylum Basidiomycota; class Agaricomycetes; order Russulales; family Peniophoraceae; genus Peniophora; species Peniophora sp. CBMAI 1063. The sequence goes on along the minus strand of UWZB01000224.1, from coordinate 170,720 downwards.
ACCAGTCTCGCTGGTGAAGCCGCAACAAAGCTCTTTCGCACTTGCATACAACCTCGTCACTATGCTGTAAGCCCTTGCATCTTACTACCGGTATCTTCTCTCATCGGTATGCCCGCCAGTCTCGCATATGCGTATACGTCCCGACATCTCTCGGCTTCACCGCTGTCCGCTGCAACAGGCCTCAACGGCGATGCTCGTCAAGTCATCTGCAGGCTTGTTCCCTTTATCTCAGACAAGCGATCTACGACAAAGTTCGAGACACTGGACAGCGTCATCACGGATGTATGGTCGCGGTTTGAACCAGTGCGAGGATTCTCTCACTCTCTCTCCTACGCTGCATGCTGATAACACATCGTAGGGTTCCATGGACTCTCGTGCATTCGCACCATTACTCAAAGATGTCGCGAGGTTGCTCCGCCCGACGCCAGTAGTAGAGCTCGTCGCGTCAAGTACATCACCCGAAAGCCTATCTCAGCACCAGAATGCTCTACATGCGCTGTCCGACCTGCATGCTCTATTCTCCGCCTCTGTGACAACACCGGCCCGGGCAGCCCGGACAGACCATATATCTGCGAAGATCGCTTTCTACGCTGGCCAGGTCTTGTCAACAGACACGAATTTCTTCGAAGGACTTGCGGAGGAGGTTGATGCTCGGGCGAATCGGGAGAGCGCTGAGCACCAGGAGGCGCCCGCGCTCGAGTCGAGTCGACCAATTATCCGTAGCGATAAGCCTATTCAGCCTCGTGTAGTAGAGCTTGCTTGAATATTCTCTTACGAGGATCACGGTCGTGACCGCTCTTTCGATGAAAGATGCCTCATCACTCAACTTCAAGGAGCAGGGGACACAGAGCTACACGTTACGTTCAATGGTTTCATACATGGTACAAGTCACAATTGTACATTCTATGCGGTGGTTGCGGCAGCAGCTGCCTTACTCTGCTCCTCGTACAGCTTCTTCAGCAGCCCAGGCGCATACACATCATAAAATTCGTGTACGAGCGACTCCTGCGTTTCATGTGGACGCTCTCCCTCGACCTGGCGCTCGGGTGCGAAGAGCTCCGTGCTCATATAGCCAGTGATCTGCCAGCCCTTCTTCACCTTCATCCCGAAGGTGACGCCTGTCTGAATACCAGAGCGTGCGCCGAGATCACGGTGCGGGCTGGGAAGTATTTTTAGCAGGCGAGAGCACGGGAAGTGAGATAAGAACTCACAATGCGCGCTCCAGCGAGGAAGTATACCAGCCTTCGGTAGCAGGCTTGCCAACATCGGCCATGAAACGCTCGACAGCCTTTGTCGTCTCGAGATCACTGATGCCGTAGTTGGACATATCGAAGTACACTTTGGGGCTTGGCTCCTTCTGCCCGACGATGAACTCGTAGTAGTAGGAGAGCCCACCAACGCCGCCGTCGCGCGGCTTCATCAGAGCGTCCTCGTCATCCGCGTTCTCCGGGAAGAGGCGGCGGTAGAGCTTGCGCATATTCGCCATCGAGTCGTCCACGATCGGGCCCTTCAAGCGTCCGCCGAGAGTCATATCGCGCACGACGTCCTTGAACGAATGGTCGGCCCACGGGAAGAAGTAGAGCTTCAGGCGGTTCTTTTCCAAAGGAACCAAGTCGGATGCGATGGCGATGAACCGCAGGCGTGAGGGTACGCCCTCGTTCTGAAGGTAGTCGCACAGCATGTTGAAGGGCTCCATCAAGGAAGGGTGTAGAAGAGGGAGTAACGCGCCGACAGGTTCGAAATTCGTCTGGTGGCCTGTCATGGCGACAGATGTTTCGCTGGTCTGGCGACGAGGAGGAACGTAGTAGGACTTCAGTCCGATGAGACCATCCGGCTCCAAATCAAAGGCTGGAGAGAGCGTCGTATTCAGTACAAGAGTTCCGGATAGACATAGCTGGTGCACATACCAAGTGCATAATGAGCCTCCGGAACGGGGATGTCTGAGCTCTTCAAGTCGGGGAAGAGCCACTTCTCGATGATATCCTTCCACTCCTTGCTACCCTCACGGTCAATAAGGCCCATGCTGCCATCATCCCACAGCCAGTCAATGAGCCCACCGCCCGCAAGACGGAGGCCGGTCTCCGGATGGAAGGGATCAATTGCGAATCGAACCCGACGGTTGGCCTCCTCAGCTGGGCTCTTCGTGTGCGAGATCTGCCAGGAGAGCTCGGTATTGGAGCCATCGCGCGTCCAGTAGGTACGTGTAGCCTTTGTGCGACCGAGGGTAGTGAGGCCGTTCAGGCCGCCGAGGCGAGCCCACCAGAACTAGTACACGGATCAGCGCCGGCGGCATTGTAGATCACCATTGTACGCACAATGAGATGGGCGGCTTGGGCGCGCACAGGGTACTTGGCGCTCTCAAGCATAGATGCGAGAGGGCGGGCCGCATTCTTCCAGTACCAGGCAGACTGCTCCGATAGTACAGGCAAGATCTATGGTCGAACTCTCAGCAATGCCCACATGGCAATTGGGCGCGTCGGGCGTACCGATGTTAAGATATCGAAGACCTCAAATCCAGAGTCACCAGACTCTATCGGCTTGTTCTCTAGCTTATAGGAGTCGCCCAGGAGTTTCGATGCGACAAGCTTCGTGACCTCGTCGGTAGACTTCCCTTCGCACTCTTCTGGCGTCGGAAGCGCTTCAGACTGCTTGATCTGCGCTGGATGGCTTCTCAGATGGTGCCAGTACAATTAAACGGAAATCCCCTACCAAAGTACCGCCCGTCTTGCAGCAGTTGCCTGAGTTCACTGACCATAGTGAGGTGGGGATCGATGCAATGTCGGCTGAACCTCCGGGCCTCTCATTCATATAGTGTGTCGACGGACTCCTTCCGAGTCCACGATCAAGACGACATCAGTCGCTCATATAAGGGTTGTATCGCGGCAACCTGATATCGGTGCAGGGTGGACCAAGTTGCCCGCGGCGAGTCCATGGATGAGGCACAAGGAGGCCGCAGCGGGGACGACTCCGCATGGACGCCATCACCGATATCGAACACGTCCCAGGGGCGCACGTGAGTTACGCATAGATCCGTCCTTGCGCGTATACTTGTCAGTACTGTCGCTCTATCGGAGCCAGAACCTTTCATGATCCTGCGGTGCAGACCCTCGTATGTAAGATGGATCCAGATAAATACAAGGTACATAGATTGGGTTCCCGTCCTAAAACACACATCTACTACATCAGTCAACACGGCAACAACGCGGAGTCCTCTGGGCCCCTTCGCTAGCGAAACCATATCACCCTGCAGGTGCGGGTGCCTTGAGGCGCCTGCATCTTGCCTTGTGTCCACCTTCCTTCCAATCTCTACGAATCTTGTCAATTCGACATATGACGAGCAGGATGAGCTTGATACTGACTTCACTTGGCACGCTTTACTGCAATAGCGCACTTCACCGCAGCCCACGCATAGACGCGTCGATGTAGAAGGGGGAGTCTTGTGCCACTCGCACGCAGTCCAAGCGCACTTCTGCGCCGCCAGCTTTGCATCATCGTATGCGCGTCTCTCCGCCTTCTCGTTCAGATCCGCCCGGGTTCCGAATTCTCTCCATAGTACGATGAGAGTGCGCAACGACTCGTCCGCAGGTCGAACGGCAGACATGTCGCGAATGCGCTTGAGTACTCTATACCACATCGCAGATATGGCTTGTTGGAGTTCGTGATAGCGTGCGAAGTGTCTGAAGCACAGTGTCAGTACCATTTCCGATATGCCTTTCGTGGCTGCGATGGCCCCTGACGCGCTATCCGTTAGAACGATGGACCAGTTGAAAAGGGAAACAACACACAGTCGACGCCGCCTTGCGTGGAAAGACTGGATACAGTTGTACGGTAGTACACGTCAAAGAACTTGCAATCGATCAGTAGATATCCCGTATCTGAATCGGCTTCCAGCTTCGTAGCACAACCATGCAATACGTGACTGTGTGAAGTAGTGAGGACATGGAGCCAGGGATGCATGCAGTATGCTTACTAAAATGCTTTAACCGTCCGCTGAAGCGGGATCTTCCTGTTTTCACCACCCTCGGCATTATGCTCGTGACGGTATATCGCCAAGGGGACTTCCGAGAAGACGCGCGCGGACACGCACGAAGACAATAGTGTTGTACTGCTGGTGATGAGGATATATATGATGATCATGATATCATTGAGGGAAGATCCCCATAGCTGCCGTTGTCCTAGCCCAGCGCGAACTCCCAGGAAGAAGGCTTCGGCAGTCTGACGAGAAAGTAGCTCATCACAAACGAAAGCTACCAACTCCGGACGGTCGATGTCGATTTCTTGCTCGTAAGCGTGAACATATGGAGCAAATATCCTGGGTAATAAAGCCCATCGAGGCTCAGGATTGTCGTCTGAGTCCGCGTCATCGTCACTGTGAAGCCACAGCAGTAACGCGATCTTCCGTAGCCAGACAGTAGTCGGCGCCTCCAGGAAATCATAACAGCTGTCAGGAGTATCAGACTTGTGTGTGACACATGAAGAGATAAATGTCGTTACTGGGAGACCGCCCAATGTTGGTACAGATTACATCTCAAAAGACAGAGCAATTCCCCCGTCGTTCTTATCTGGCTCATGCATACCTCAGTATCACGTATGATTCCTTTTCCTTCAAAGATAGAGTGACGCTTCCAGAACACGGGCCATAGAGCATCCTGGGCCGCATGAGTTTCATCCAAAACGCGGCTCAATTCATCGGGTGGCAAATCGAGTGCAACAACATTGTTCAAGCTTGAGTGGGATGGCAAATCTAGCGGGGTGGTCTGCGAGAGGATGGCGGCGAGTATTACGATGACATTGACCTGCCAGCCAGGCTACATGGAAACAAGTAGATCTCAGTTGCGATTCATGCTGCCAGATATTCAACGCTCACCAAAGCCTGTGCAGATTCGGCACCAAAATAGTCCGGAGCTTGGAAAGCTTCCTTGCAGAACACGGGCAATCCCGCTCTAAGCCAGCACGACCAGTTTTTCCTTGTTCTTTGGACACCGTCATCGTTGTGCTCGGGAAAGTTCAATGAGATCCAGAGCGTAGCATCGACAGCACACACTGCCTCGACAAAGTGAGATTCAGCGGTTGGTGGCGCACCGGGTTCGTTCCGAATGCGAAGCAGTTCACAGAGATAATGAATAGCTAGTTCGGGTCGATTGAGAAGGAACATCGAGAACTCTTGTTGGAAGCGGGGCATATCTCGCCCGTCCTTCGACTGGATGCTCCTGGTAGGAAGCATGCTGCTATATGCTACCTTCCAAGCGGAGAAGGTAGCCGAATATGAATCCATGTACGAGATGTGGGATGGGCGGTTGGACGACATCTTCGAGCTACGCACAGGATATGAGGGGGCTGTTCGTAGTCTCAATGAAGATTACGTACCAAGGCTGAGCCCAGATATCGAGAGAGATGCCGCTGCATGACGGAGTGGGTGTGTGAATATATCCCATAGGAAGGCGGTGCACGGAACCTTACACACCATCCATGCATGGTCGCTGAGGTTCTCGCGCAGAAAATCTCAAGCGATACTTGATCGGGTGGTGATAGGACAACTGGGACTCGAACAATAATACGTGGTGGTCAAGACGAACCCGCGTTCGAGACGCGTCGCGCGCTCACCGCGTGTCGATGCCGCGTGACCGCGCGCGCCCGGCAAGAGTCAGCTCACTCGCGGCTTGTCGGGCTGCTAACGATTTGCTCGGGTGCCACCACGATCTAACTACTGGCTCTCTCGTCTCATCTCATACACGAGGTGTGATATTGCCAGAGAAGGGCTATACTCTGCCATAGAAAGAGGGCCACACTGGTTTCTCTCTTCTGCGTCGCGAATGCGACAGTACTGGTACATTACTCCATGCGTATCGTACATTTTTGACGTACAACAAGACCACAGCAAACGTCCCCGATCGTCAAAGTCTCTAGTCGGGAACCCGCACATACTCACGCGCAGGGTGCTATGCCCAACGCCCAAGGAGAGCCATGAGCGCGCACCCAGCGCACATACACCCGACCGCATACATGACCTTGCCGTTACTTGCTTCGCGCATTTCCCGGCTGAACAAGAAATCGTGTGCAAGCAGCTCAACGAGGCCGGTGTAGATCAAGATCCCTGCGCTGGTCGCGTCGAGGATTCCGGAGACGATGCTCGCCTCGGCGCTGCCGGGGTTATACGAGGTGCGCACCCCCAATCCTGCGGCAATGCCGATGGGTGTGGTCAGCCCGTATAGCGCTGCGGCCGCCATGGGTATATAATTGTGTCTTGGAGGCAGCTGCATGAACGCTAGTCTTGAACCGAGCGCGAGTCCCTCGAATGTTTCTGAATGGTACGTATGAGCACGGATGTGGAACGCTTCTCGGAATATACACTCACGATGGAAAACAAGGACGACAAAGAGGACCTTGAAATTGGGGTCAACCGCGAGGGTTAGGCCGATAAGGACACTGGGTACGCCGCACACAGTCAGTCAAGGGGTTCCGCCTCAGCGATGGACGGCTGCGGACCTGTGCAAGATAACACCGAATTCGAGGATTCCGATGCCAATGACCTGAGCGGCGACTTCGTGCGAGTGCTCGTCATCGTCGTCCCCGTCGTCGTGGGCGGCGTGTGCGTGGGAATGCGATTGCTTCTTCTCCGTCACAGCAATCTGGCTCTCCGCGTCGGACGCTGGCAGCACTTCTTGGATATCTTCCAGACCGGGCGTAGCTTCACGCGACTGGCCAGCGGCTTCCGGGCCGTGCGCTGAGTGGCCACCGAGACCGTGTCCGTGGACATCTACTCTGGGTTACACATGACCATGCGAGGGGAATGCACATACGGCACATACCGTGATGTACGCCAAGTTTTCGCAACCTCGCGGTTCCAATGCGGAAGGCCAAGAGTTCCACGATAAAGATGAAGAATATTGATGCGAGTGCGATTGCGAGGGCGTAGGGCTATAGCGAGCCGTGTCAGAGGTCGCGAAGAGAAAGGGGAGGACAAAGGCGCGCACGTATTCTGACCATGCCTCTGATAGACATGGAGAGCCAAGCTCTTCTAGGGCAGGGGATAAGAGGTGGATGAATGCTGTTGCGATCTGGGCGACCGTCAGCACTGGTGATGGCGGGTGTTGAGCACACGACGTACGATTACACCCGATCCGAAGTATTTTGCGAAGCTATAAAGATACAAACCGGTTAGATGAATATCGTACGCGAGCGAGGCATCTGCCGTACTCGAATAATGCTGGAGGTACGCCTAACCAAGGCGTTCGTTTTGCGAGCACGGGAAAAAGCGCTCCTGCTGAGCTGCCGACCCAGATGACGAAGATGGAGGCGATGCGGAGGCCCGTGTAGTCTGTAGAGCCGCCACCAGCACCGCAGTTTGAGTCGTCCGACATATCGTAGCGGAGGGAGAGATTGGAGAAAGGAGCAGGAGCGCAAAGGTCAGAGGTAACGGCGTGTCAACAAGCAGAACTGAGAGTGAATTATTCTGCTTGCGTGCCACGCGAGAACCTCACCAGTCAGCGCTCAGCGGTGATATCAGCCAATCGACGACCGTCCATGACACCCTCTGATGTTCTAAGTACCTTCCCCCACCTCATATGCCCCCTGCTATTCGGATATACGTCGCTGCCGGAGAGCATGCGACGCCGTCACCGAAGTAGAGACAAGGCAGAGGGACGCCGGACAGTGGCGGGCACTCGAAAGCGAAAGTGAAATGTGGCACCGACTGTCGGGTGCAACTTGACGGCCCGATCAACCCGAAAGAACCGCGTCGTCGTTGACACCTGTCTGTCTCCTGCCACCACCATTCCGTGCTTCTGACTCTGCAGATGGACAAATCGGTGTGCCATATCCTTTGACAAAACCTTTATGGCGTTCCCGTTGAACGGTACTTTGAGCGCAAGCCACCCTCTGATTGTGAAAACCGGCCGTGTACATCATCACCCTGAATGAGGTCAAGAACGAGTACCACACCGGTGACGCGAAGTGTAAGTCCGCAATTGCCATTGGCTCTGAGCGTGCGACCTTTAACTCATTTAATGTGGCACCGTGCCTAGCCACATCTGGTTCCCCGCGAATTCGATTCGAAGCGATTGAACACGTCGCGCAGTACATTGCGCATGAAGAATACCTGTGATCTGCTGGCTTATTATGCGCCAGAGACAGGTTGAACTCACCACGCTTACATCCAGCGTAGTGGATCGTGCTACGCAAGGGTACTTGCTCCCTGTAATTTTGCTACGATGTATAGATTGCTGCGCGGACGCACCGGGTGAGATGTGTCCGAGCGCTTTCTGCTATTCAACTACTGCGAGGGTCGCTTACGGCCTGCGTCTACTACCGTCAATGTGGTACATCACCCATACGCCAACTCATTGGCGCAAACTTTTCCGATCTCAGTCTGGCAGGGACTGTTGCGGTGGTACAAAATCCCTTGTATATAAACAGATCGCCCCTCGCAGACGCCCGACGTGCTTCCTGAGCAGTACCAGCTCCAGCGCCTTTCCTTAGCAAGCGACACCTCTGTACAGCAACATGTCAGACGACGCTGATTCCTGCGGCTCTGGCGGCGGTTCCACCAACTACACCGGCCTCCGCATCGCCTCCATCTTCATCATCTGGGTGGGCGGCACCGCAGGCACGCTCTTCCCGGTCCTGGCAAAGCGCACGAGTCTTGCCGTTCCACAAAGCGTCTTCGAATTTGCGAAGTACTTCGGCTCGGGTGTCATCGTACGTGGGAATTCATTCCTCGAGTTTTGACACGTCCAAGTGATAATCCTTCGCAGATCGCTACTGCTTTCATTCATCTTCTTTCACCAGCGCTCGACGAACTCGGCAGCGACTGTCTAGACCCCAAATGGCAGGACTATGTAAGTTATCGTTATTTTATTGGGGACCCGATACTGACGCATATACTCAGCCTTACGCTCTCGCCCTCGCTCTTCTGTCCATCTTCCTCCTCTTCGTCGCCGAGCTATTTGCCTTCCGTATTGGTACGGCTAAGCTCAAGCGTCTTGGCGTCCCCGCATACGGTAAGCCTACTCGCTCTCACCCGCCATACTCTTGTTCAGCGAGCACTCAGATGCACATGGTCACGGATTGGGCGGTCATTCCGCTCATGGCCCGGAGAGTGGTCATAGCCCTGAGCCCAGCGATCTCGAGCGTCAACAGCAGGAAGCTGCCATCAAGGCGAAGATCGACGACTCAGAGTCTGCCTTGTCGCAGGACACAGCCGAGGCTATGCACTCCGCGCTCGCTCAGATCATCGGGATCGCCATCCTCGAGTTCGGGGTCGTCCTTCACAGGTTCGTTGTCAATAAAACCCCTCACAACTGTCTGTACTCATAGCACATCCTATCTAGTGTGCTCATTGGTCTGACGTTGGCTGTCGATCCCGACTTCAAGGTTCTGTTTGTCGTCCTGATCTTCCATCGTAAGTGCGATAGATACCCGAGGGCGCACATCATGTTGATCTTCTTATAGAGACCTTCGAGGGCCTCGGTCTTGGCTCACGTCTTGCCTTCCTACGCCTCCCCGGCTCGCACCAGAAGTCGATCCCCATCATCGCCGCGCTCGTCTACGGTCTCTGCACGCCCATCGGCATCGCTGCTGGTCTCGGTGTGCGTACCACGTACAACCCGGGCAGCACGACCGCGAGCATCGTGAGCGGTGTACTTGACGCGATCAGCGCCGGTATCCTCATCTACACCGGTCTCGTCGAGTTGCTCGCGCACGAGTTCCTCTTCTCCCCGGAGATGCGCGAGGCGAGCAACGGCAAGGTCGCGTATGCCGTCGGGTGCATGGCTCTCGGTATCGGTTTGATGGCGCTTCTTGGGCGCTGGGCGTAAGCGCCGGCTCACCTTCGAGCGATGATCTTCCGCTTGACAATATGCCGAGACGAGATAGAAGTTTTGCTGTATGTACGATGCGCTGAATGTACCTCATGATTTTGTCTTCAACTATCGTTTCAATCATCGTTCTTTACCAAGATAGTCGCGGCGGATTGATTGAGCTACCTTTCGAACAGAATGAGCTCTTGGAGAGTTGGAAAAATACTCAAGTAGTAGACTGTGTAGCACGGCGAGATCTATATAAGGATACAACAATTTGGATTCACGCCTCAAGGCTCATCGCATGCCAAGCAAGCGGTCCCGCGCCTCAACGTATCTCCCCCTCGTTCCCTGTACAACCTCTTCGGTCATTGTCCATCCCTTCCCGTCCTTTCCTGCCTCGAGTCCCTTCTTGAACCCTTCCTTCGTGAGCCAGTCACGAAGGTACTGCTTGTCAAAGCTAGGCTGCGGACCACCGGGTGCATAGCCATCAAGTGGCCAGTAGCGCGATGAGTCAGGCGTTAGTGCCTCATCAACAAGAATGAGTTGATCTTTCCCGCCGTCTTGTGAAGGAATGAGACCGAATTCGAACTTCGTGTCCGCTAGGATGAGGCCGCGAGAGAGCGCGTATTCTGCGGCTGCTTTGTACAGTCTGACAGCGACCGCAGAGATCTGGTCATAAATATCCTGCCCGACAATCTCCGCCGCTGATACAGAGTCAGTGACAAGATCTTAAGCCAAAGAAGGGCACATACCGCGTTCGGGCGAGATGTTCTCATCATGAGCGCCCTGTTCGGCCTTGGTAGACGGCGTGAAGATGGGTTCGGGAAACTGTGAAGACTCGACCAGGCCTTCCGCAACCTTGATACCATGCACAGTCCCAGACTTCTTGTATTCGGACCAAGCCGACCCTGGCGCGATCTTGGAACAGCCATCAGGGCAAGCGTGGGAGAGGCGTACCAGTCAGGTAACCGCGTACGATCGCCTCGAGCGGCACAACCTTGGCTTTTTGTACGAGCATAGTACGACCCTCAAGTTGGTCCTTGTACTTGTAGACTTCCGGCATCATATCGATGTCCACAGCGACGACGTGGTTGGGAAGGATCTCTCGCAGCTTGTAGAACCAGAACGCCGAGATCTCCGTGAGCAGTTTGCCCTTGTCAGGGATACCCTGCGGTATCCGTAGCACGCGTCAGATACTGCGACGCGCAATGGAGGACGGTTTGCTGGAGCTGACGTTTTGTAGGATAACATCATAGGCAGAAATGCGGTCCGACGCGACGAAGAGCAAGTGATCAGGCGAGGAAGTCTCATATATATCGCGAACCTTGCCACGCGAGAGCAACTTGAGATCAGGAAGATCGGAGTGCGTCAGAGCGATGGGGGACGGCTCAGACGCGTCCATGGCTGCAAGATGGAGGTTGCAGTCAAGTCGAGATGTGGCCGAAATTCGGGCGAACGGGGAATAGGGGCACTCGCACGACCCATCAATCTGAATTTTGGCACGGCGCGTGCGCTTCGACTTGTTCTGCACGGCCATGGTTCAGGACAAGCCAGACTCGTTTGCCGCCTTTGCGCATCTACTATCGCCTCTACTACTCAAGGCACTATCAGACCTTGGCTTCGCGCGACCTACACTCGTACAACATAAGGCTATTCCTCTGGCGCTTGAGAACCGTGATGTCTTGGCTCGCGCGCGCACCGGCAGTGGAAAGACTGCTGCATACTCCATCCCTCTAGTGCAGAAAATAATCAACGCGAAGACTGTAGGTGCGCAAAGTATCTCGTGGTCTCTTCGCATCTCACGCTTTCACACAGCCGCTTAGCTACTCCGACGAGAATCGACAGTGCACGCGGGCCCTCATCTTCGTGCCCACCAAAGAACTGGCAGAGCAGGTCTCTAGTCATATCAAGAGCCTGACAAAATACTGCGAGAGCGACTTTGTGATCGCAAATGTTGCGGGCGGGGTTGGGGGACAGGCTCAGCGGCAACTACTCGCGGATAAACCGGACGTCGTGATCGGAACGCCTGCCAAAATACTGGCATTACTACAGGCGAAGGTGTGTACTGGATTAGTTCGACCGCATACATTCACTCATCATATCTGACAGACACTTTCCTTGTCACATCTCGAGTCCCTTGTCATTGACGAGGCCGACCTCATCCTTTCCTACGGTCACGACGAAGACGTGAAGGCGATCTTCGAAGGTGGTTTCTTACCGAAGGTCTACCAGAGCTTTCTCATGAGTGCGACGATGACCGAGGACGTCGATGTGCTCAAGGGCTTGGCCTTGAGAAACCCTGTCAGTTCAAGCGCGTTGCTTGAAAAAGTATGCTCTAATCCATTGCTAGGTCACTCTCAAGTTACAGGAGGATGAGGATGAAGCGGCGACTCTCCAGCAATACTCTGTCAAGTACATCATGATGCGGTTCCTCTTTGCGTCGTCCTGACACATTCTGTTAGGTGCTCTGAGGTCGACAAGTTCCTGCTGACCTACGTTATCCTCAAGCTCAAGCTCATCAAGGGGAAATGCATCTTGTTTGTCAACGACGTCGACCGCTGCTATCGCCTCAAACTTTTCTTGGAGCAGTTCTCCATAAAGAGTTGCGTCCTGAACTCAGAGCTGCCGCTCAATTCAAGGTCAGTCATAGTATTCTCCTGTCCGTAGGCGTCGCATCATCTGACCGTATCGCCAGATATCATGTCGTCCAAGAATTTAACAAGGGCGTCTACGATTATATCATCGCGACAGATGAAGGTGGAAAGATTGAGATGGATGACCCAGACGCCGAGGTACCGGAAAAGGCGGAGGTTGAGGTCGAAGATGAGGGCGAGGGTAAGGATGGGGACGCTGAAGAAGCTGACTGTCAGTATTCCATCCACGCTCGCGACTGATCTCTGACCTATTGCGTAGTCATCTCAACGCAACGTCAGCCTGAGGCTGGCCCTTCCTCGCCTGCGCCCGAGTCCACACCAAGTTCGAAGAAGCGTAAACGCGGGTCCCCACCGCCCAGTGAACGGTCTCGAAGACGCAAGTCACGCAAGGCCGATAACGAATACGGAGTAACTCGCGGTGTAGACTTCATCGACGTGGCTTGTGTTCTTAACTTCGATCTGCCTACGACGGCCCGCTCATACACTCATCGGGTTGGGCGCACCGCGCGTGCCGGGCGTTCCGGCATGTCACTCTCCTTCGTCTTGCCGAAAGACGAGTTTGGGAAAGACAAGTCTGTTGGGGGCGTCCCTACAACACTGCACGACGAAAAGGTGTGGGCGCGGATTGAGGCGGACCAGGCTGCCCGCGGTAGCAAAGTGCGCGAGTACAAATTCGACATGAAGCAAGTGGAGGCCTTCCGTTATCGTATGGGTGACGCGCTCAGGGCGGTGACCAAGAGTGCGGTACGCGAAGCCCGGGTGAAGGAGCTCAAGCAAGAGATCTTGAATTCGGATAAGCTCAAGGTACGTTCCCCCGGCTTCTTTGGGATTCGTCGATCGCGCTGACGCCGCTTCCGCCCGCCGGTAGGCACACTTCGAGGATAATCCACTCGACTTGGAGTTCCTTCGGCATGACAAGCCGCTTCATCCGACCCGCGTGCAATCGCACATGAAGCACATCCCGAAGTACCTTCTTCCGCGCGTCGCTTCTGTCCAGAATGCGCAGGCAGAGCAAGCCGATCAAGACGCGTCGCCCGCCGCTACTCCGAAAGATGTCGGCTTCGTGCCCTTCACAAAGAGCGGACGGGGAAGGGGGAGAGGTCGTGGCCGTGGCGGGAAGTTCGGAGGCGGCGGGCGCGGAGGGAAGAAAAGTGATCCGCTCAAAAAATTCCGATAGCAAGCGGCGCCGCTGGCCTGCTGCCCCCCATATGTTTATGATGTACCAGTCTATGTCATTTCACTTCAGGACCTACTGCGTATGATCGCTGTATAGCATTATATAGTACATCGCTGAAAGGCTACAGTGCTGTACAGTGTACGCTGTCCCTCCAAACTCGGGTGCACAGACCGGTCCATGGACCCACATCGCGAGACATCCTGGTCCATGTGGATATCCAATCAATTGCAATAGCCGCTGCGAATTGAACCCCGTCACTTGCGAGCAACCACCATCACGATTCGCGCTATGGGCATGGAAGCATATACGCGCACTCTACTTCGTTCCAGTGTTGTCGACTTGGCCGACGCCATGTATAGGGCGATGAGTCTCTACCGAATTTAGAACTGCGCAGCGCGCTGCGCACCAGCCTACGTCAAGGCGGATAGGATTGACGCTGGTCCAGCTTCACCTCTTCGTTTTACACCCTCACTCTTGACGCTCAGCCGCTCAGTGGACAAGTTCACTACTGTAATAGTGTTCTGTCGCGTCACAGGACCTTCATGCCTTCTGAGGCGTCGATGCGCGGGTGGCCTTTGACGCCACAACTCTATCTTCAGAACGTGCGAGAGGTTTTCCTCCACCGCGGCCTTGTCGTCCGCTATGTTCTCCTGCCACTCTCGCTCGTGATACTTCTTTGGACGATACTGCGTTCTCACACTAGCGGGTCCCCTACTCACAGTCGTGTCTTCGGCGGTTGGCCAGCGGACTGGTACGCAAGACCGGACTATGTATATTCGCATGACCCTCCATCGTACCCTCCACCTCCACCAAAGTCTTGGGACACAGCCGCGCAGTTGGTGAAGGAGGAGTTTGTGCACGCCTACACCGCGTACGAAGCGATTGCGGCTCCGCACGACGAGTTACTGCCAGTGAGCAAGGGCCATATCAACAAGTCCGTACTATGCCTTTGGTTTCAAGCGCGTATCTGATGGCCGTCTAGCTTCAATGGTTGGGGAGTGACACTACATGATTCGCTCGACACGATGCTGCTCATGAATCAGACCGATATGTATCGGCGCGCATACGAGCAGGTTGAGCAAGCAGACTTTTGGCTTCACCCGGTAAGTGTCACGGTTCAGGCATGGGTCCTCCGGTGCTTACATGTGTGCAGTCCAGGAAGGCACCCTTCTTCGAGACAGCCATACGGCACGTCGGCGGCCTGCTTTCTGCGTACGCGATCTCCGGTGATGCCATTATGCTCGAGAAAGCGGATCTGCTTGCCCGCAAGCTGTCGCCCGTTTTCAATACAGACAGCGGGCTGCCGCAATACAGCGTCAACCCCACGACGTGAGTTGGAGGCAGTCACTTGGCATACTGTCTGAACTCACTGTGATTACAGGGGAGCTATCAGTGACCGCAAGACGGTCTGTTTGGCCGAGGTTGCCAGCTGTCAGCCCGAATATAGCTACCTCAGTAAAGCCACGGGGCATGGCGATCACGTTCGATATGTACGTTCCCCGATCACTTCTCCGTGTCAAGGTACAACTGATCAAGGGGTTCCTAGGCTAATAGGGTGTGGCGCGTCTTGCAGAATGCAGACGTCTCCAAGTTCGGTGGCATGCTGCCGACGGACTGGCGGATACACAAGGGTGTACCAAACGACGGTACGTACCGACCGTATGTATCGTGCTGGTTCGCAGCTGACCAGATCTCCAGAGAAGCTAACTGCCGGCGCTCAGGGCGATAGCGCTCATGAGTACCTACTCAAGCAGTACATCCTCACAGGGAAAACGGACAAAGCGCTGCTTGAAATGTGTACGCAGTGTCTTGTATTGTTCCGGATGGTACTGATGCCAGACGCGCAGACCTGAGGATGACTACGCATATGATAACGCGAATGCTGTGGATAACGCCGAAGCGGAAGATTCTCTTCCCCGTTGCCACTCGCGGCGCTATGCCCAAGGATGAACGCGAGCGTACATTCGAGCATCTTGCGTGTTTCCTTCCGGGACTATTTGCACTCGGTGTACAGCATCTTCCACTCGACAATCTCGCCTCCATCGGCATCGATTTCCAGGCACTCGGCAAGGATCTCAGCCCCGCAGGTCAAGCTGAATACGAGCTGCTCTCGCACTACAAACTTTCTGATCTACATCGCTGGGCTGCCGTTGGCATGGGAGAGGCCTGCGCGGTCATGTATGCTGATCAGCCTACGGGTCTTGGTCCCGACGAGGCGCAAATGACCCGGACTGCGGTACGCTGGATCGACCAGCTCGAGGTCTGGAGACAAGGTGGTAGTGCGGGGACCCCACCCGGCGTTGCACCCGTGATACCAGTGCGGGGAAAGGCGGGGTACGAGTTTCACGAGTACGAGCTAAAGCGATTTGCGTATGAATTGCGACCTGAGGTGCGTATTCTCGGCGCGCGGCTAGATCGCATCGAGATCCTGACCCATAACATCGCGCAGACTATCGAGTCTATGTTCGTACTTTGGCGCACGACCCATGATGTGCGCTGGCGTACGCATGGATGGAACATGTTCCAAGCCATTGTCAGATCGGCGAAGAAAGATACCGGGTATGCGTCCGTGTCCAACGTTGCAGACTGGCCGCCGTCGCACAAGGATTCGATGCCAAGGTACGTCGACAGATCTGAGAGGAGCGCTGCCATGCTGACCTCACTTTCTCTACCAGTTACTTCACTGCCGAGACGTGCGTTGTACTGATTGGATCTTCTGCTGGAAGAGTCGCTAAATGCCTTTTGCCTGACCAGATTGAAATACCTTTATCTCCTCTTTTCCGGCGAGGAACTGGTCCCGCTCGATAAGTGGGTGTTCAACACGGAGGCGCACCCTATGCCCGTGTTCATGTGGACAGCGGAAGAAAAGACGAAGTTCGGGCTCTCGTAGGGTAGACTCTCGGAGCCGTTGTCCGCGCCCTGCGAGCTGCGAGGCAGGGTGCGCAGGTAGATGCGTCCTGCGATCATGACATAGACAACTCGGCAGTCGTTCATCCATGACATTGTGGAGTAAACATGTACCGATACCATACCGTATACTGCTCTCGGATGTGGTTTATGCGGTCAGAGATAATTCGTCGGGCACTCCGGAGCACATGAAAAGGCTCAGAATGTTCCGTAGATCGTGTGCCCCTTGGAGGTGACGCGGGCTCATTGACAGAATTGGGCCCCGCTCCGGGGCATCGATGATTCTTCGTATGGGGCAGAGACACTACGACTGCGCCCGGAAGGGGAGACCGACGGCCGGGTATGGCAGGGCGAGGCGGGTCAAAGATGCAATACGGGAACGACTCGTTATTGGCGTACGGCCCGGGTGACGGTCCGATCCCGGCGGGTTGCCGACCTGATCAGGGGTCCTTTCGTGACGTTCGGTCACCCTATGAGCAGACGAAAGCGCGCCCCGAGCCAGCGTATAAGAACCCGCATCCGAAAATCTGAGCCGCATCCTGATCTCTACGGCCATCCTCTTATCTACTACCATGTCTTCTCTCAAGCAAGGCGAGTTCGTCGGCTCTCTCGACTGCGGTACAACGTAGGTTTTCAGTCTCATCCGTCGAGGACCTGACCGATCTAATCTTTCATCTCTTCAGCTCGACCCGCTTCATCATCTTCGACCAGTACGCCAACATCGTAGCTCTTCACCAGCAGGAGTTCCCTCAGTACTATCCCCACCCAGGGTAAGCGCCCATTCCCCCGCACTCCGCCCCCGCATTCAAACCGATGACCTCACTCACGCTTCTCTTCTTATCTTTTTGATCTACAGATGGCACGAGCATGATCCTGAAGAACTCCAGGCCATCTGCGAGGATTGTATCGACAAAGCTTGCGAGAAGCTGGAGCAGGCAGGATGGGCCCGTGACAGCGTCAAGGTCATCGGTACGTGTGCCTTGCACTAAAGGTCGATCGCTCGAGGGCTGATTAGATTCCGCGCATCTTATAGGCATCACTAACCAACGTGAGACAACGGTAGCCTGGTCGCGCAAGACTGGCAAGTCTCTATGCCGCGCCATCGTCTGGGACGACTCGCGCACAAGGAACCTTGTCACGTACTTCGAGCAGAAGCTTAAGAACTACGGCATCGAGACCGCTCCTGGCCACCACAAGCATGGCTCCGCCGGCGTTCAGCTCCTCAAGGAGCTCACTGGTCTCCCCATCTCAACGTACTTCTCTGCGCTCAAGCTTCGCTGGATGCTCGAGCACCACGAGAACGTTCGCGCCGCTCATGAGTCCGACGACCTCATGTTTGGTACGGTCGAGTCGTGGATCGTCTACGTGAGTACACAAGCTAGCGGGTCACAAGTGGACGGATTACTCATTATTTCTTCAGAACCTCACTGGTGCAACTGATGGGGGTCTTCACATATCTGAGGTCTCCAACGCCTCCCGCACGCTTCTTATGAACGTCAAGACGCTGCAGTGGGAGCCTAGGCTCCTCAAGTTCTTCGATCTCCGCGAGTCTATCCTTCCTAAGATTGTCTCGACTTCCGAGGTCTACGGAAAGGTTGGCAAGGGCGCTCTTAAGGGTGTCCCGATTGGTGGTCTTGTCGGTGATCAGCAGGGCGCACTCATCGGCAACAAGTGCTTGAAGCAGGGCGAGGCTAAGTGCACATACGGCACTGGTGCTTTCCTGCTATTCTGCACGGGTGAGGACATTGTTCTCAGCCAGCATGGTCTCCTCAGCACTGTATGTTACTTCAACTTCAGCCGCTTAGATGCCCTGTTGACGTTCTTTCACAGGTCGCATACCAGCCGGGCCCGAACGCCAAGCCTGTGTACGCTCTCGAGGGTGCAATCGCCGTCGCCGGTAGCGCAGTCAAGTGGTACGCGAGTCGTTTTTACGACGCCTGTCTTCCTATGCTGACACTCTTTCCAAGGCTTCGCGACTCCATGGGTATGATCAAGTCTGCCGAGGAGATCAACGACCTCGCAGCTTCCGTTCCCACGACAGGCGGTGTCTTCTTCGTAACCGCCTTCTCTGGCTTGCTCGCTCCCTACTGGGACCCAGCAGCAACGGGTACCATCGTCGGCCTGTCGTCTTACACCACGCCCGCCCATCTTTGCCGCGCGACGCTGGAGGCCAACGCTTTCCAGACTCGCGCTGTCATCGACTCCATGGAGCTTGACTCGAAGGCGCCGCTCAAGCAGCTTAAGGTCGACGGCGGTATGACCAACGGCGAGATGGCCATGGAGATCCTCGCCGACATCGGAGGCTTCGACGTCGTTCGCCCTGAGATGCGTGAGTCGACCGCGCTCGGCTCGGCTTTGTTGGCCGGCTCCGCCATTCGTCTCTTCGGCTGGGACATCACCAATCCGGAGACGCTCAAGGAGGTTAACACCGCCGGTGCACACACCTTCACGCCTTCCATGGGCGCCAAGGACCGTGCCCAGCGCTGGAGTGGATGGCAGCGCGCTGTCGAGCGCTCCCGTGGCTGGGAGGAGGGCGTCGCTTCTGGCGGCGAGAGCGACTCCGACTAAACGCTATTTGCACACGCACACATATCTATGGCCTCATCGTGAATTGCTTTGTGGGATCATCCGGGCTCAACGAAGGCGCATAACTGTATTACATATGTATTTTGTACTGTTGTATCCGCACAAATCTACTAAATACCCCATCAATGTATTTGTGTAACATTATCTATCCTTGATTGGTCTGACAATCGCTTGGGTGAAAGTGAATGCTATTTGGGCTACACGGTACATACAAGTTGAGTTCATGTGTTTACAGCGACACCATACAGGTTTTTGGAGTTTCTTACACTAATGGTCCTTGATCCTTTTGCCGCACATGGTCTTGTGGCGACCTGCCTTCCAGTCCCTAGACGTCAATCAGCCGCATGTCCTCAAGCACCTGAGCAGACACACTTACAGGCGTTGGCAATCCGAGCCGCAATAGCGCGCTATACCACATCCTCGACAAAGCTTGAGTCTCTTATCGGTAACAGGGTCCCAGTTGTGCCGACAGCGCTGCCAATCGCAGAGCCACTCACGCTTGTCGTTGTACACCGACCTCGCGTAGCCTATGTCGACTCCAGTCATGCAATGGAACTTGTACGTCAAGCTGAGCCAGCGACTGCCAATCGACGGGGCCTCTTCCTCCAATATACTGGCTCTATTCTTCGCGAAGTAGCTTTGGACATTGCGATGGATCGCAGCGACCAGCGTGTCGCTAAGATCGTATAAACCGTCCATGTAGTGAATGTACCCGGCCTCGTCGCCCAACGTGCTGAACGACTCGAGGTACTTGAACAAGGTCATCACACGCTCCATGTGCGTTTCTGTTGAGCAGTCAGCGAGTCGATCGGCCGCTTGAACCGCCAGTCACGTACTTCGTTGCTCCTGCGTCTCATAGAGCTCTAGGGCATAGGCATTGATACCGTGCGCCAAATAGCTGGCAAAATCCTCGGGAAGAAAGATGTAGCTTGAGTCCATGTTCCTTGCAAAGTTTTTGACGCAATCGCTGGATGGTGAACACTGATGAGATGCTGAGACTGCTGAGACTTATGTAGGTCATTCTTACCTCCAGACTACGATGACGTTGTTGTAGTCTCGGTGATGCCGATGCGGGTGGGAATAATCTTCAATGCGTCGTACCAGCTGTGTGAGGATCCCAGAAGAAACTACGTGATCGCTGGTCTCGGGGAAGTCGCCTAGGTTCCATAGAAGCTTGGATATAGACGGCTGATAGTACTGATTCAAAGACTTGTAGCTGTAAGCGAGCGCTCCTGGATCCTTATAATCGAACACGAGTCTGTTATAGATCTCCTCGGCACCATATGTCTCGAGAATGTCAATGTAGAACTTGGATTCTGGGGTGACGAAGTCGTTGTGCTCGGGGAGGGCGTCCTTCACTTCGAGGAAGATACCCCAGTTACGCAGAGCGTCACGGCCGGTAAGTGCGCAGTCCTCGCTGGAATCTGAGGATAGTTTGAGCCAGGCGAAGAAGGTCCACTGTACAACACGAGTCTGAACAGCTGCGGTCAAACGCTCCTTTCCGCTGGGATAGTAGTTAGCTCAATGCATCTGGCTGTATTCCTTCGAGATCGCTCACAGTAACTGGCACAAGCGAACGTAGGCTCCAGTGAGATGTGATAGGGTCTTGAAGACGTGCCGCAAGGGATGTGCAAGCGTCATGTGGCGGAGACCCCAGATCCACTCCCAGAACTCCGGCGTCAACTTGTTGACGATGCGTTCCGCAAGGTCGACTATCTCAAGCTCGTCTACAAGAGCAACTGGACTGAACAAGATACCCAGCATCATCGTTGACGAGGACTAGAACCACGACACAGAACGTCTCAGTCAGTTCAGATCGCGATATCTATAACGCGGAAAGTGTGCATACCGCTTGCGATTCCTCGAAGAAACCCGGCTCGTGCAAGGCGTCGAAAGCGTACTCGAAAGTGCCGTCGTTGAAGAGTGCTCGCACCGTCTTCTCATCCACCCTCTTCGAGTCGGCGAAGTCTCTGTTGATGCTTTGGACGACAGCTTGAGAGACGCGCAGGAACTCGGTAAGGTGAAGGTCGCTTCGTTTCCTCTGTCTGTATGCGCGTTTCACGTCCTTCATCACGGCAGGCACGTTGCGTAGGCCCTTGACATCGTACTGCAAAGTATTCTTTAGCTCGGGGCTGGGTATGGAGGCCATCGATTGGTCTACCGGCGGTATATCCTTCGGGTCGATTTCGAAGGAGAACATGCGGTACGCCATCGTGAGCGGGACACCGTTGCTGAGCTAGGGCCAGCAGAAGGATCGGTTGAACAGGAAGTTAAGCTAGATGTCCGGCGGCGGAGGCGGGAAGGAGAATTCGTCGATGGGGGATGGGTGCGTGGACATGAGAGCGGTGGTGGAGGGTGGCTCAGATTAAGAAGGCGTGGCGCGTGGACCGCTTTGGGCCTGTGGTTCTTCTCACGCGGCCGAGTATCAACCACAGTGTTCTTTGTTGCAAGGACAAAGAGAGATCGATAGGTACTGATACGAGGCTGTGCTTTCGTATGCATCTCACGCGTCGGCATTGCAAGCACAGATGTCTGACTCAATGTCGTTAAACAATCCTATAATCCAGTGAGCATCTACGCTAGGCTGCGATGGTCCAGAACCCCCTCCGCCTTAGGCGCGGTCCCCATAATATACAGTGAGCGAGCAACAAAAGAATGCAATCATGGCAGAGTCAATATGCGATAGGTCGGATGTAAGTGTGTAAGTGATAACGAGTGCGGTAAGTAATCCATCTCTGTGCGACTAGGGAGGGATACCGAAGCGAATCTTCTCGCTCTCTGTCCAGCTGAACACAGGCAGCGGATGAGCCTCCGTGTTGAAGACCCATTGGTCTAATGGCACGAGATCGTCCATGAAGATCAAGTACAGGTACTTGAAGGTCTCCGCAAGCACAAAGCTGGAAGATTCAAATCAGCCATCCTGCCTTGTGCGCTGAATCGGACGACATATCGCATACCTAGGCATAGAGTCCTTCAGCTGCGCTGGACTCCGGTCGACCATCGACGCCGACGCAAATCCACTCTTCGTCTTCGTCTCGCGCTCAAGCGCAACGAAGATATTCCACGCATGTAAGCGCCACCGCTCGTCGTGGGTCATGCGCCATGTCAAGAACAGAGCCTCAACAGCTTCAGGACGAAGCTCGTAGTTCGTGCGGCGGAGGGAGTACTCGCGCGTCTTGATGTCCGGGCGAATCTTCTCCGCGGTGGGCCGTATCGGCGTGACAGGCGCTGTACCGGGAGCCGGACCGTGGCTACCCGCGAGACGCCATTCCTCGAGAGCGTCAAACCAACGGCCAGAGTCTGTGGCCATAGCAACTTCATCAGGACTAAGACCGGATGGTTGGTCGTGGTAGAGCGTAGCGCAACCCTCGCTCATGCCCTCGGCTGCCCACTTGTGGAGGTCGCTGAGCTTGTAGTTGGCGAGCAGCCGGAGCTCCTCCTTTCCTTGATCGTTGAGATCATCGGCGAGGGAGAGGAAGTCGATGCCTATCGATGCGAGGTTGTCTAATGGGAGTTGGTTGACGCCGAGCGCGAAGAGGCCGGGCATGAAGCAAGCGAGATGTTCGAAGACACGGGTCGCCTGGTCGTGAGGCGGGATACCCATCGTTAGCGCAGGATACATGATCTTGCGCTCGGGCGACAGGTGTATCAAACGGGTCAGAACGTGGTTCGTCATGCGCAAGTCTGTAAGTGGCAATGAGCATTGTACGGGTATTCGGTAGGATCGAGCACATACACATCTCGAGGATCGTCTTGTCAGTCCTGGCAGTCTGGATGTACTGCTTGATGAGGTACTCGTGTCCGGAGTCAGCCATGGCGCCGACCGATAGGCGCGAGTCGACCGGCTGGCCGGTGTTGAGGTTGAAGTACGTCGGCATCATGCCGCCCGTTTGTGACAGGTTTGCACGCTTCAACGCTTCCCAGGTGTTGTCGGCATGACGGTAGTGCTCAACCTTGCCCGAAGCCTTGCCCAGGTACATGTACTCAAGTTGACATGACGCGATCTCTGCAAGCGCCCCTTGGTATCGCGGGCCTGTAGCGCCGCTGTTGGAAAAAGATACTGTAGTGAGAATCTTGGCAAACGGCTAGACGGTGATACGTACGTGACGGTGTTTACGTCGAAGAGCGCGAGACCGCTGGTCGTATTGAATACGGGCGACAGCCGCGTGCCGAGGTCTTCGGCCTTCTCCAATGCGATCGGGTTTCCCGACAGGGCGTAAGCAGAGAGCAAGCCTCCTAGATGCCGGATTGTTGTTTCGAAGAACGGCGCTTTCTTGTGCTGTGAACATATGCATGAGTAGGCGATTCTCGAGTATGGCAGCGAGTGTGAAGAAGTTGTCGGCGGCCAATGAGGCGTCCTGCGTCTACAAGACAGGCGCGGGCAATTGGGATAAGGCGGGCCTGAACGACTTCTCCGATCAAGTGTTAGGCGCCCGCACAGGTTACACGCGCGCAACGAAGCCCGAAGTGGGACTAGAGCCACACGAACCGCCGGCACGCGACCATCACATCGCGGACCGATGTCGGGCAAGAACGCCGTAGGAAGAGAAGAAGGACGCTAGGATGTTTGCGAGAAACATTTCACGCACCTCTTTCATATCGAATGTCAATTCCTTCACGCCCAGCATCGCGCGGTCGAACATGTCCGTCAGATTCATCAAGAGCATGGTGTCTAGAGAATCATCGCGTGTAACGCCCCATCCGTTGAAGCTGATCAACAGTTGTGTTAGATAGAGCAAGGGGCACGTAGAGAGCACCGAACGCACCTGTCCGCGTACGAATCCGTGAGGGGCCGCAGCTCATCGTGAGGATGCGCGAACTTCTCGTAACCCTCGTAACCGTGCACAAACGCAGCCTTGACGCGCTCAGCAGCATGCGCCCAGCTCTTAGGCCGGGGAGGCGGGAAGTCATGGATAACAAACTGCTGAGAGGGGTTCGCGCCGTGCTGCTGTTTGGGCGGTGGCGGCGGCGGTCCATCGTCGATGAATGGCGGCGGCGGCGGGCCGTGGCCATCCCACTCTTCCAACTCGCCGGGGGGTCCCCAGTGCAAGTAGTCCTGCGGCCAGTCTGGGACGGCGAAGGATGTGAACGTCCAGAGTAAGGTGATGACCGCAATAGGGAGGACGATGTATCGCAAGAACAAGCCGCGATTAGAGAATATATTCTGCGTCGGACGCAAGAAGCTGAGGGCGGCCATCGTCGCGTCGCTCACGGACCCGACTCGCACTGGGTGGGGGATGGAGGTGGTGGGCGGAGGCGACTTTTGGGTTAGCAGAGAACGTCGGATTGACACCGCCGTGTCTGCGGCTTAACCTGAGGTCTTGGCGTATGATACATGCACGTGGCCGTGTTAAACATCTCAAGTCTGCCGATAGATTCCTCCGTAAAGCAAACGGGATACGGTACTGTGTTCGTAACGTGCGTAGACGACATGAAAGTTGGAAGAAAGCGGGGAAACGCGCTATGGAAGTAATGCGCAGTCGGGGTATAGCAGGAGGCAGAACTGATGCGTGAGAGACCGGGTGATTGGCGCGTCCCTGACGGACATCACAGTTGGTGCGCTCGGGTTTCGTTCAACGCTCTCGAGCCCTTCGCCGACGCCCTCGATGTCTTCCTTCGAGAAGGTCGTCAAGAACGCCTGCAAGCCCAAGCACGCCCCACCCAAGGCCAAGGTGGGCACTGCGGCCTATATAAGCCTCTTGGCAGTGACTTAACCCGCTGCAGTACCTCGACCCCATCATCGCAGCTACCTGGTCGGACGATGGGGCCATTCACGACGTCTGCAGGGCTCTCGCCCCTCGCTTCCGCGAGCCGAACGCCACGGTATGAACTCGCTCATCCAACCCTGACTATTCACATTGCTGACGTTGGGTGGGATGTCCACTAGGTCGTATTCAAGGCGCTCCTGGTTCTGCATACTATGATCCGCAATGGCGCGACGGACAAAGTCCTAGCATATCTCTCGTCTTCGGACGTACTACGCCTCAGGAATGTTGGCTCTGGCCAGTGGGACGGTACGTCCGCCACCTCTTTCCCATACCGATCCCTGAAGCGCTCAACCCGCGCCATCAGGTTACAAAGCGCCTGAGAATCTGCAAGCTTACGCCGTATATCTGGACGCCCGTATTCGCGCGTACAAGGACATCAAGCACGATGCTATTCGCGTGCAGTCCGAATCCAACCGTGATGCGCGCCTTTCACACTCGCTCGAAGAAGACGGGCACCGTGGATCTTCTCGCAACAAGAGGGAACCTGCGCCCGCACCGGAACCGCAGGGGCTCGGGAGGAGTAAGACTGTCATGGGCCGCAAGTTGCGCGTCATGACAGTCGAGAAGGGACTGCTCAGGGAAACCCGCGTCGTGCAGAAGATGATCGACGCGTTGGTCGCCTGTCAAGTATGTCGTGTCCCTTTCTCAATCGGGTAGTGACGTTTATTGAACTTGACCGCTCTAGTTTTACCGTGACGATCTGGAAGATGAACTCAATATTACGGCGCTCCGAATGCTCGTCAAAGACCTCCTGATCCTCTTCCAGGCCGGCAACGAGGGCGTGATCAACGTGCTCGAGCACTACTTTGAGATGTCCCACGTCGACGCGGAACAGGCACTTGCAATTTACCGCCACTTCTGCAAGCAGGCGGAGTATGTGGTCGAATACCTCGGTGTCGCCAAGAAGCTACAGAACCTGCTCAACGTTCCGATCCCCAACCTCAAGCACGTATGTTCTTCGCGACCGCACATCCGCTATCCGTACCATGCTAATAATAGTTCAGGCGCCCGTATCACTGGTCAAGAGTCTGGAGGAGTACCTTAACGACCCCAACTTCGAGCAGAACCGCATCGAATACAAGGCGAACAAGGATGCGGCCGACCGTAGCGTAAGGAACGGGACTACCGCCCCTTCCAAGCCTGCAGAGTCCGCCCCGCAACCTTCGTCGTCAACGAGCGAGCCACCGAAGACGGAAACCAAGGCCTTCGCAGACTTTTTCTCGGCGATCGAGGAGGAGCAGACGCCAATGTTCAATCCTGCGACGAACAGGTAAGTCACTGTTACGCCCACTGTGCACGGCTGATGAATGACTGCTGCCAGCCCAACGAGCAACTACTTCGCACAACAAGCCGGTTTCAATCCGTTCACTGCTCAACCTACCGGCTTCCAGCCACAACCCAATGGATACCTGCAGCCGCAATTCACCGCCGTACCGGGCGCCTTCGGTCAGCCACAACAACCGTTCGGGCAGCCAAGTGGTCTTTCGCCGTTCGCTCAGCAAGCGTTACAGCCGCAGGTCACCGGGAACCCCTTCCGCCCTCAGACGATGGTCTTCCCAGACAGTACCGGTTTGCCTTTCGGCGCGGGCGGCTCGAATCCATTCCCCCAGCAACCGCAACAAACCGGTCTCAACCCGTTCCCGCAACAGAATGGCGGCAATCCATTCCCTCAACAGAATGGCTCGAATCCCTTCCCTCAGCAGAACGGTGCGAACCCCTTCCCTCAACAGAATGGCGGAACGAACCCATTCCCCGGACTCGCGCCACAGCCGACGGGCAATCCCTTCCCTCAGCAACCGACGAACAACCCTTTCCCGTCCCAACCCACCGGATTCCAGCCACAGACCAACGGCTCCAACCCCTTCCCTTCCTCCCTCTCTACCTCGGGCTTTTCCAACAACCCATTCCCGGCCTCACAGTCGTCGATTGCACCTCAGGCTACCGGCTTCAACCCTTCCGCGCTCGGCGGCGGTATTGCGCGTCCGGCGTCTGCACCATTGAATGCGTTCGCTAAGCCGTCCAGCCCGCCGCCACAACCTGTAAAGACCCACGCCACCGGCAGTCGGAATCCTTTCGGCGCGCCGAAAGCGCCCAGTCCACCACCTGTACCGAAGGCGCCGACGCTATTCGAGCTCGGTCAGTCGAAGTTCCAGCAGTATCATTCACAGGGCCCGCCCGGGCACGGACAACAGCAGCAACAGCAGCAACAGACACAACAGCAGCCGCTGCAGAGCCAGCCAACGGGCTTCGTGAGCTCGGGTATTGGCAGCATCGCGAGTTCGTTCCTTACCGGCGCAGGTGGCGCAACAGCCGCGAAACCCGACGAGCCGACTGGGAGCACGGTTACCACTACGACTGGTGCGTCGCTCTTCGGCGTCGGAAGCGCTCTCTCGAGTCAGGGCACTGGCGCGACATCGCTGTTCAGCACCAGTACAGGTGCAGGAGCGTTCGGTTCGGGTGCAGGGTCTCCCGCGAATGGGTCAAGCTCGCCCCCACTCCAGCCGCAGAGTACGGGATTCACAGGGCTCAAGGCGTTCAAGCCCACTTCGTCGTTCGGAGCGTCGCTGCTTGAGAGTCTGCCGACTATTCCGCAGAGTCAACCCGCTACGCCCGCCGCGCAGAGTCCACCTGCAGCTGGTGGCGGTGCTACTTCGCCATCGCCGTTCGGGCTTGGAGCTGGCTTGAACGGTGGCGTCAACTCTAGCGCGAGTTCTCCGGCTTTGGGCAGTACTCTTGGTGTTGGACTTCGCCCGCAAGCGACGGGACTTGGTGCGGGTGGTGTGGCGAATCCGTTCCGCGCGAGTATGTTCCCCGCCACGGGAGGTGCTGGAGGTAGCACGGGTGCATCGCTGTTCTCGCAGCCGACTGGGTTGCCTAACGGCTCTTCATTCGGTGCGGGTGCGAGCGGGCTGGGAACAGGCGCTGGTGCGGGTGCCTTCGGGGCAGGCGCGGGCGGCTTTGGGGCGTCGCTGTTTGGACAGCAGGGTCAGCAGCCACAACAGCAGCAGCAACAACAGACGCAGTCGGGGTCGTTGATTTGAGTTAGAGGCTCACTTGAACTCGACTGGTTGGACGGGTGTATATGTATACAGCGCTGAACGGACGGATATGCGCGCTGCCCTTGATTTACTGTGATACCTCCTCTCATGACCCTTCCCCTTCGCATTTCCCTACATTCATCTCGTCGTCCTGTTACTTACTCAACAAGACATTCGTCGCTCGTTGCCTCGCCTCTGCCTATTGTGGCAGTAGGTTTTAACCTGTCAAACGCTCGCTCGCTATAACCCCGTACTTACGCACTTTGTCGCCGCCTCCGCTCTCCTTACATACTCGATTTCGCTCACTGCTTGCTTCTCGCATCTATTCTTTGTTTTGTCTATGTCCGCGTCGGGTTTGTCTGGGAGGATTTAGGTTAATGATTGAGAATATCTACGCAGTGTTGGACACTGGAAGGCAGGCAGTGTGAATCACGTCATTCCGGAATCCGCATACGGATGTGGTCGAGTTTGCCGTGCCCGGATACAGTCATGCCATATGATTACGCCACACGTACGAGAATTGCGGTCCATGATGCCCCGCGGACAAACGAATGTTCGGGACCGCAACGTGCCGTGGGGATCTGCGATGCAGCGGGGGTATCGGCCCGCTGAGGCCCGCTTCATATAACATCCATCGGCGCACCACGCCTGGAAGCCGTGTAGCCTCTCTCTGGAGTCGTGTCTGGCTTCGAACGCGGGGGTTTGCTTCTGTTCTCTGACCTAATCCGGGGCTATAGACCAACTAGCTCCTCGGCTCTTGCACTCTGTTTTATATCTTGTCGAACTTGCTGTGAACTGCTGCTCCGTACCACGCCCCGCCCCCATCAACATACCAGTCCGCTTTGAGAACAATGTACACTGCACACCTCCCAAGGGGCGAATCCTCTTGCAGACAGTGCGTCAACCGTGTTCAACCACAACCACCATGACGCTCACCTCCCCGCACAGGTCGACCTCCCTTCCCTCCCTCTCGAAATCGCGCCTCGAAGAGGTCGAGCAACTCCTTAGCCAGGATGTAGTTCCCCTTGACGCACTCCCTCATCTGGACGCTGAGCTCGAACTCATCGAGGACTTTGCGCGTCGCATCCGAGCCCGCAAGAACGACTGTCAACCTATATCTCGTCTTCCCCCCGAACTCATCGGCGAGATTATTCAACTCGTCGCGGAGCAGGAGCCGCCACGCCGACCATGCGTGCGATATCTCAACCTTCCCGCCCTCAGCATAAACGTACACGTCGGCACGCTACCCACGCGTAGCGAGATCGGATGGGTCCGCCTCGCCGCCGTTTGCCACCGCTGGCGCCGCATCGTGCTGAACAAGGCATCTCTGTGGGCGGACTCCCTTTGTGCTCTAGCTGGCGCCGAGGAGACCATGCTGGATCGCGCACGGGACGCTCCCCTGACTCTTCGCGTGGATACGCGCAGACACGCGTATAGCGAAGATACCGTTCGTTTCGCACAAGAGCATCTTGCTCGGGCACGTGTCATCGATATGCATGAACGTCCTGGGCACGGCGCCGTCTCCGTATGGCCTCAGGGTACTCGAGCCCTCTCAGGGAATAGTTTTCCCCATCTGGAGACGCTGATCCTGGATTTGAGGCTCACCGGCACATTACCTGCGCAAAGCTCGCCCATCCCCCCTTTACCGCTGTATGCTCCGCGTCTGCAACAGTTGGAGTTTCGCGATATCTTCGTTCCTTGGACGCCTGCACCCAAGTTGACTTCTTTGTCGCTCATCCGGAGCGACAACAGCGCAATGGTCATCCCACCTCTGGCGTCCTTACTAAGACTGCTACAAGCATCACCGCATCTGCGCTCTTTGCATGTTCATGGCTATCTGCCCGAAGCCAAACCGCTCATGTTGGACGAATCCGGTAACGCCATCCCGGACGAGACTGTTGTCAACTTACCAGCGCTGAAAGAGCTGTCCATCACCTCGGAGACCCCTCGTGCCATTGCATTCTGGACCCACCTTGTTGTACCTCCGAGCGCGGACGTGCGCTTGCGCCTCGACCCCACGCACACAATCCCAGTGCCCCCGCAGATGGGTACACAGGTCCTTCTCCAGCCGAAGCGCTGCTCAAAGCGCCTCGAGCTCCTACGCGCTCTTGGTCGCCAATTCGCACCTGCATTAGCAGCAGGTGCCGAACGACGGGTCAGCGGCGTGTCCATCTTTGACTTCCCCGACGAGGAGAGCCTGCGCTTCTGTCTATTTACTCCGGACAAGGGTCAAGTCAATGTCGGACAAGACGCAGTATGGACTGGTCCTTTCGCGCGGGATTACAGCTTCAGGTTGGACGTCCAGTTCTGCCGTTGGCCAACAAGCGCGACCCTGTTCGTTGAGACGCTCGAGTGCGTACTTGGCGCGTTCGATCTCAAATCCGTCGAGACGTTCGAGCTCATGAGCACGAAACCGGGCTTGTCGACACGCTGGCAGAACGCCTTGGCGTCAGTGCAGACACCGTCTGTCATCTCTCTTGACGGGATGCCCAACTCGCAACTCCTCGATGCGCTCAGCCCGCAGATCGTGAAACCCACAGGAGGGGAGAACGGTATGGCGTTTAGCAAGGTGCTCTTCCCGCAACTTCGCACGCTTTACCTCTCCGCGAGCGCACGCGTAGATGGTTGGCTTGCGAACCTTTCCGCGCAAGGCGACGTGATCGATATGCTACAGCATCGTAAGTATGCTGGAAACGCGCTGGAGACGCTGGTGCTCGACGAGTCGGCGTTGGCGACGCTACCGGAGCAGGCGAAGGACTTCGTGGATTGCTTGAAGAAGCTGGTGCCCAACGTTGAAGTTCGGGACAAGGTATTCTTCAGGCCGCCTACGCCTGATGATATGCCGTGGGCCGAGACGGCGCTGTTACTCGATATACCGCCCATTCCGTTATGATGTATTGCTAGATACATCTCACTATCCTCGCTTTCGCTTTCGTCTTTCTCCACATTTGTGTACTATACTAATGGGATTATTTCTGGGTTCAGAATCTTGTCTTACTGCCACTTGCCTCGATCGTATGGATCATCTGTAATTGACTTGCTATCCTACATTGCTATACAACCGTTTGGCATCCTTCCTCTGGTGCGCCGATGGCTGCTTTAGAATCAAGCATCGCGCGAATGGCCCGGTT
Organism: Peniophora sp. CBMAI 1063; assembly: GCA_900536885.1. Taxonomy (NCBI): domain Eukaryota; kingdom Fungi; phylum Basidiomycota; class Agaricomycetes; order Russulales; family Peniophoraceae; genus Peniophora; species Peniophora sp. CBMAI 1063. The sequence continues at coordinate 139,659 of UWZB01000224.1, read as the reverse complement.
TTCCTGGGCTCCCAGCTGTCCTCCATGACGCGAGAATGAGATCTACGACGTCCTGGACACCGATGTCCTTTTTGATGCTCGTGAACACAGTCGGGCCATCGCCGCGCATGAGCTTCGAGTCGCGAGCCATCACATCCAGCGATGCGCCGACGTACTCCGCGATGTCGACCTATAGATCCCTTGTAAGCTAGCATCAACGACGAGAGATTGTTTCATACCTTGTTGATCACAAGTAGGTCAGATTGCGAGATGCCTGGGCCACCCTTACGCGGGATCTTATCTCCTCCCTGCATCATCTCAGCCTTCCTAAACCACATACTTCACGATGGACGAGCTTACCGATACATCAATCACGTAGATGATGAAATCTGCGAGCTCACGAGAGTAGTTGGCAGCCAGGTTGTCTCCACCCGACTCAACGAAGAGCAGCTGGCACCCGTACTTCGCCTGGAGCGACTCGAGCGCGCCAGCATTCGCCGAGATATCCTCGCGGATGGCAGCGTGTGGGCAGCCACCGGTTTCGATCGCTTGGATGCGGGCTGCTGGAAGCGCTTCGTTTTTGATGAGGAACTCTTGGTCTTCGCGCGTGAAGATGTCATTTGTCACGGTGGCTTGATCCATTGCTATCAGGGGTGTAGAGTTGATGAAGTGTAGTACAATGCTTACCGATGTTGTAGTCGTCACGAAGACGCTTGCATAGCGCGAGTGTGAGAGCTGTCTTACCAGATCCTACCGGCCTACATACTGTATGAGATCAACTTTGTCGGCGACTGCACACAAGGACGTACCCTCCAATGCCGATCGTGAAGCCGCGTTCCTCGAAGTTGCGCGACGACCAGTCGGGCAAATCACGCTCGGCAAACCTGCCTACATAGAAGATGCTAGGATCAGAGTTGTAACTCAGTGAGAGTGTCGCAAAAAGGCTAACCTGGATGATCCAAGATCTCGTGGGTATGCCCATGTTCTCCAAGCCCATGATCGTGCGAATGAGGAGCCCCGCCGTCATGACTGTGAGTATGCGCGGGGGCGGCTGAGGCTGCACCAGAGAGCTTGTTCGTGAATTGGACGGTGGACATGGTGGACGATTGAGTCAAGCAGCGCTATCGGACGCGCCGGACCTCCTGCGGGCTCGCGGAGCTTGGCGCGGTCTAACCGACTACCGTCGCGGTCTGCGCGATAAGGCAAGTACGCGATCAGGTGATCGCGACTCCCTGCATGCTACGCCCCTCCTGGCCTCTCTCGAGAGCGTGCGTTTCAACTGCGTTTATTATCAAGTATGTGAAGTCTTCCATGCGTGTCCTCAATCCACTCATGCTCTCACTTCGATCATCACCACCAGAGTTGTCCAAAGTCAGTGACGCGAGGGAGTATGTGATTGAGATGGCACCAGCCATTTAAGTTACAGACAACAGAGAGAAGTTCCATGACAAGCACAACATTGAGAGAAGATGGGGATGGGTAGAGATGGTGACAACGTGTAAGACCAAAGGGAATCTATGCAAATGATATACTGGTTTGTGTGAATCGTCTATACGGCAATGGCGCTCATGCTCGACTCGCTGCCGACGGTAACCGCGTACTCGTGCTTCGCAGGGTCATACGACCCGGACATCCAGCTAGGTGGACCTCGGCGTCCACGAATAAGATGAGGGTTGCCAAACATCGGCGGCGGCGGCAACGATGGACGCCTGAGCGCAGGATTGCTAAAGGTCGAGAATATGTCAGCATGAAGCGCGCGAGCGACTGAAACATAGAAATGACACACTTTGCACTGAGCGTCGGCCCGATGGTAAGACGCGCGAAGCTACTGGGGAATAGCGGATTTCCAGGCCCACGTTCGCCAAGAGCGTCGTAGACGCCCTCCGAGCTCGTGATACTCGAGGCGTAGTGGCGATTGCTTCCGGCGCTGTTACTGCGCGCACGACCCCAGGTGTATGACGCGGGCGACGCAACCGAGCCTGCAAGTTCGTGTGCGTCAGGAAGAGGCGTGAATGACCGCATGGGCGACGTGTGAGAGCGCGCGCTGATCGCGGGCGAGTGCGAGTAGGAATTTGAGCCGAAAAGTCCTGGCGTGGCGGGTGCCGTAGAGATGCGGATCCCTTGCACAATTTCGGGACTTGCGGGCGCGGGCGTAGGAGCCGACTCTTCATCCTCTTCATCCTCTTCCTGGACGGACTCGTGGATGGTGTGTGCGCCAGGGCGGGTGGGCGGAGCGTCGAGCAGCTGGGCGTTTGAGGAGCCGCGGATGATGGGCTCGATGGAGATGTCGTGGCTGAGATCCAACCATTCGATGTCGTCGTCCACGTGCTCGAGCTGCTCGTCCACTTCAGGCGGCGCAGAGACCTTGACCGGGATTTCGGGTGACATGCTACCCGTCATAACCTCATCCACAAGGCCGGCAACGCTCGTATCAGGCGTCGCAATGGCATCTGATGTGTCACCGCTGGAGGACAGCGCCTCGTCCTCGTCGACGTCGTAGTCGAGCTCTGGCGGTACGCCCAGCGCGCCCTTGATGCGCTGCCAGATGAGTTCGCTGTGCTCGAGAATGCAACGACGCGCGCGTGACACCCAGATGTCATCTGGCGCGCGGTCTCGGTCGACCCGCTTGAGCCAGTAGGCTAGTTGTGGAGCTGACCAACGTTTTGGGTCGAGGTCGAATACGGCATCTTCCGGCCTACCGTGCGCCGGCGTAGCCGCGGGCGATCCCGCGAAGGTTTGGGAAAGCAGATGGAGAAGCTTCGAGCAAGGGGGACCCGAGAACAGGGCGGAGACCTCCTCAGCGCGGTTGACGAACGGCAAGTAGACATCATCAGCCAGAGGCATAAAGTTTGCAGGGGCTGTGTCCACGGTGGGAACGGTGCCGATTAGGTTGGGCGAGTTCAGGGGCGCAGGAGTACGCGGACTGGTGGACTCCTGTGCTAGCGCGAGGAGCTGGTCCGCGTTCAGACGCGGCTTAGAGTCGAGTCCATGAGAGCCGGCGCGAGTGTGATGGCGATGATGGGTAGGACTGGCTGGCCGCAGAGCGGTAGGCGAGCCAGGCGTAGCGAATGATGCCGACGCGAAGCTCATGCGAGGGCTGCCTCCTGGCGCGTTTGGGCCACCGGAGCCGGTGCGACGGTGGTTATCGCGGTGGATGTGCCGGCGATGGCCGGGCGACGCGGGAGGCTGCTCGAGCTGTACCGGAGGCGGCGAGATCACGCGCACGATGGACAGCTTGCAAGAGGTAGAACGACCAGGCTCATGGTTGAGATGTACGTGCTGGCCATACGGGTCAGACGCGGTCACGGAACCGCGACGTGTAGACAGAGAGCGGCGGCGGGTGGTTGGCGTGTTCGTCGCAGACATGGTCGGGGTAGGAGGGTAAGATTATTGCGGGGCATTCGACGGGAGTATTCTTGTAGTCTGGGCACAAGGAGCCCCGCAGCGGTCTCAGCGATCTCAGCTATGACATAGGGGTTCCCGCTGGACCCCGCATTCCATCTGTAGCAAACTCTACCTCCTGCCACCATCACCTTCTGCATATTCTTTACGTCGGTTCGCATCGTATCCATCAGCCATCCCGAATCTGACCGATAAAAGTTGCGAAGTATCCCCATGGTCTGCCCAACTGAGTGAAAGACAAGAGCAAGAAAGGTCTAGAACGACCGAGCTTGTCGCGGCGGATCGATATACGCGCGCTTCCGTCTTATGTTTTTCTGTTGTTTTGTAACGTTTCCCGGAGCGCCACAACTGGACTCTTCGCTATCTCGCTCCCACCGAATGTACAGTTTGCTGAGATGCACGTTCGTGGTCCGATACTATATCTCGCTAGCACTACCGGCTCCGTGGCTCGTTGCGTTGCCGCACGAAGAACGCGCGGTCGCTTCCTTCTGGGACCGCAGAAATACCACCCCTTGTACGTCTGAGCCGTCTGAGATGAAAGACGGAACGCATGCTCGTTATGTACAGCGTCGGCGGGCGCACTGCTCGGCCTTGATGCCGCTCACTCGCCGATGCCCCCACGACAGGGCCGATATCTCTACCACCTTGCGGCGGCTCTTCCTTGTTCTCGTGGGGAAGGTGTTGTGTGTCGTACGCGCGAGTTCGGCGCTGCGAGGAGCACCGCGAAGCTTGCAATCGGGGGTGCTTACGGTCTGTGGGGACTTCATTGAATGACCTGGACTTCGTGAACTTGGCTCTGGTTGGGGTCTGGTGGGGTCGATCTTTTCAACCTGGCTACTTCCTGTGCTCCCATCTGTCTTCTCCAGGAGCACAGACGTTGTTCTTTGATGCGCAGCTGCTTCCAAGGGCTTCCCCGCTTTCGCGGCATGAGGCTAGCGGCTGCAGAGGGGCACGGGTTCTCAGCACCACAGCTTTCGCGTGGAGAGCAGTCGCGAATGCTTCGAAGACGCGAGTACTCTAAACTGTGTGTGTACATGGGCGCATCTAAGCATCCCTGTATAGCTTTATTCCTGATGCACGACTGCGAACGACAATCCATGATGGGCTGCCGTGCCCTTGAGGCGCAGACCACGGACATTGCCGAGCCAAAGTTCGCCGGTCAAGTCGTATGCGGCGAGCTTTCCATGATTAACTTAGGTACAGTGTACGGGTCGGCAGATGATATGTCCTAAAGCCGGCGCAGCCGTCTACCTGAGCGTTAGTTGTTGAGTCCGACTTGACACAGCCCGAACTTCTACAATCTCAGTTGGATATCGACGGTGAACCGAGGTCGTGCGAGCGAATCCATTTAGGGCACGGCGCGCGGTGGGGAACTCGGGGTTCGGCCGGCGTCTGGTCGACTGGCGCCTGGTCAAATACTAGCAGAAATCCATAAGCAGTCTTCGGTGTAGTTATATACTCGGCCAACGTACATATGAGCCTACAACCTGTCAAACAGTACTCAAGAGATGATGATGATCAACATGAACGCATCTTATCGGTCTGTTCAGACGCGTCTGGAACGTTCAGACGGTTCACACATCCACCTCCGCGGTAGTGGGACGCGGCGCAGCTTGGCGACTGCCGTTGCTCGCTTGAGTATCTACCACCACTACTAACGAGAGTCGACAATGTCAACCGTTGAGACTTCTGCTCCCGTCGACGCTGCCAAGACCACTGAGGTGGCGCCTGAGGCTACCGCACCTGCTGAGCAGCCGGAGACAGTACAGCCTGCACCTGAGGCTGCGAAGGAAGCCACGACGGAGCCTGCCGAGGCCACGCCTGCTGCAGCACCCTCTGACGCACCAGCGCCTGAGCCTACTGGTGCCACTGAACCCACGACCACCATGACTACGCCTGCCGAGACCGAAGCCACTCCAAAGGCTCAGGAGACTGCGCCGAAGGTGGAGGAGAAGGAAGAGGAGGAACCTCAGAATGAGCTTACGAAGAAGTTCACAGAGAAGGAGTGGACCGCGTTGAAGGAGTTTAGGGTATGCTCCTTTGTATACCATTCAGTGGGGCAAACTCATAGATCGCTGCGAGTGTAGAAGGGCCTTCCGGATGTGTTTAAGAAGGCTTACGTTGAGAAGGAGGGTTACACTCCCGCCCCCATCGTTCTCTGGACCGTCACCATCGACCCGAATGGCAAGAAGGATGCGAAGGCGTCGGTCGTACTCATGAAGTTCCTCCGCGCTCGGTACGTCACAAGCGATATGTTCGCCACCCTGAACAGTGACTGAATAGACCCAGTGATTTGAACGTAGAACTCGCGAAGGAAATGATGGTGCACACCCTCCGCTGGCGCGACGAGTTTGGCGTCGAGGCTGCCATTCAGGAGACGTTCCCCGAGGACGTATTCGGCAACTTGGGCCACATCTATGGACGCAGCAAGAACAACCAACCGATCACGTACGTCAGATCTACTGCTATCTGATAAGGATATGCTTTGATATACAGGTGCATAGGTATAACCTTTACGGGCAGATGGGCGACTTGAAGACCGTCTTTGGCGACAAGAACCGGTTCATGAGGTCAGTCTACGTATCGCCTGCCTTCGATCCATGCCTCTGAGCGTGCGATATAGGTGGCGCATCAAGCTCATGGAGGAAGGTATCACCAAGCTCGACTTCGAGACGGTCGACCAGATGATCCAAGTACACGTAAGTAGCCTGTCTTCCTTTCGTTACCCTAGAAGCTCAATGTTTGATTGACTTCTTTAGGACTACGAAGGTGTCGGCTGGAACAGCCGCGACGCGAACTCGAAGGCAGCCGCAAGTGAGATCTCGAACATCTTCTCGAACCACTATCCCGAGTTCCTCTCGCACAAACTCTTCGTCAACGTGCCCTCCGCGTTCACCTGGATCTTCTGGCTCTTCAAGCCGCTGCTTCCGGCCGCCACACTTGCGAAGATGAAGGTCGCCGGCCGCGGGCCACATGGCATCGGCAAGGAGCTGTTACCGTTGATTGACGCCGAGCAATTGCCGAAGCAGTATGGTGGCAAAGCCGATGCGCCGTTCGGTAGCAAGTAAAGTTGGCGGCCTCTCCATCCCGTGCCTCATCTATCTGACAGTCTGATTTCACCTCATGACACCTCACCGCTACTCCCTTCATACCCCGTCTTATGTTCGCTAGGAACTTTTGCTTTGATATCCATTACGATGCTATTCTGTCATGACCGTTCGTTTCATGGACGCACAGTATACAGCAACGCAAGATGAAAAGGGGACTAGGGATGTATATGGAGGGTGCCACTCATTTCTTAGGTGTATGAGCGGTATCTTTGAGGCGCTTGCATACCAGCTTATGCCCGTTTTTCCAGTCCCTGCCATCCAGTCAGTGGGAGAATGAGCTCATGTAGAGGGAGATCTCACAAGACTTGACATGCTCTCCCGCAATATCTGACTTCTCCACAACCCTTGCACGCGCTCAATGGTGTCGTCGGCTTCTTGGTATGATATTCGCACTCCTTCCATGCGCACAGCTGCCCGAGGCGCTTCACCTCGCGTTCGTATTCTTCCTGCTCCTTCTTCTCGTCTAGCCCCATGCCCCTCCCCAACGAATACCACGTCTTCACCATGTCGCTGATGTCTTTACTTTGCTTGCTGTAGGGCCGAATGGCTCGTAGAGTCGGGTACCATTGTCGTCGCATGGCCTGCTTCATGGCTTTGCCCAGGACATTCTTTTCCGCCAGCAGGTTGAAAGTTACCCCGTAGGCTTCATAGTGCGTGCATATCGCATTGGCTACCTCTGATGGTAGACTATGAGGCCTGTATTCACAATCTGTACAAGATCTGTACACTCACTTGGTGTGTAGTCTCCTACTGCGGGAGCAAGTTGCACGGCTCGTGCCAAAAGTTCGAAGCAGTCATAGTTGCGGATGGTCGGGCCAAGTCCGAGATCCACGGATACATCAGTGGATACGGTCCTAGACATATGCATGAGTGATCCATCACCACAAGAACGCATGGTTTTGGTGGCGTACGTATAGATCTGCAAGACCTCGAGAGCGCAGCGACAGTACAAGCCATCATCGCGCTTTCCTCGACTGACAAGACGATCTACTGCCACTCTCAGACCCTTCAGAACGCCGGAAGAGTAGAAGTACGGGAAGAACTCGGGCTTCATGAAGAGCTTGTTCGTGACAGCAAGCACGTTGCCAAGACTGCCGCTGAGAAGGCGCGGCTCCTCGAGCGTTCGAGCGACGCGTTTCAACCAAGCCTCGGCACCGCAGACGCCTGCCACATCATCCCGGACGAATGCAGTCAGTTCATCAGCTGTCACGCCTGTTCCATACGCATAGGCTTGTAAACAGTCGTATAGCGACTCGATTGTCCATGGCGAGCTGTTATCACGGATGAACCAAGTGAACGCGAACATCCTCCGGATATCTTCAAAGCCAGGTATACGGAGAACAGCGTAATCGTCGTCCGACTCGAAGGGCGTCTCGCCCGGAGCATGGAGCCAGTAGTAGTGAAGTAGGCATAACCCTAGCGTTGCGCGGATACGTTTCTTCATCGATCGATGCTCCTTGAGGTCATCCGCGGCATTGACCAGCGCGGATCTGTCTGCCCAAGCAGTCTTGCATAACGCTGCGATCACGCGTTGGATCTGTGGAATCGATGCATGCCCTTTGTGGCGAGGTTTGATCGCCCAGGCCTGTGTGTGGCAGACAAGGCCGGCATCTTGAATGATCTCGAGCACAAAGAAGGCGAAAAGCTGCCCATCCGCGTCAGCTCGGAGATCACACGAGCAAAAGAGGTCTGAATGAACCTACAGGACTTTCTCTGAAGAACGCAGGATCGCGGACAATCTCTTCCAGAAATGGGTACAGTCCTGCGGCTTGAAGGTCACAGTACAAGTTGCTAGTAGCCTTGTCCGAGCGTTGTTCGCCTGTGACCACTCGGGTGAAGAATTTCGCCATGCGCCAGCAGAGATAGTTCTCATTATCATCTGATCCGGGGGACTTTCCCGCGCGATATAGCGCCTGCCAGAATCTCAGTGCCACTGGGGGATCGCGTCTGATGAGATCTTGGATCTGCTTGCCGGTAAGCTGAGTGTTGAGTTTCAGTTGCGGCCAGAAGTCATGCGGGTTAACATTGCCCGACAGAGGAAACTTGAGTGCCTCCGCTTCGGGACCGTCATAGAAAAATAGCGCCCAGGGCGGGAGATCCTCGAAATAATCGGAACCAGGCGAAGAGTATCCCGACAGACCAGACTCTTCCGAATCGGTATGCCAGTCTGAGTCCTCGTCTTGCGCAGTCTCTATAGATAGCCTAGGTCTGGAAGCTGGTGGATAGAGACCAATTATAGGAGGTCTTTCTCGAGCCTGCGGTGGCATTTTTTGAGGAGGATGACGGTTCCGGTCAAGTGGCTTGCGCGTGTGGTTGCGAATTGGGTTACCTCGGCAGACCCCGGTGCCGACGATGCCATTTACCATCACTTCTTCTTGACACTCGTCGTGAGCTCTCAAGAGACGTCACCTGAGTACAGTTACCGAATGTACCTAGATAGGGTATTGCGTGAAATACGAGGTATGAGGTTCAGCTAAGGCTACAGTGAAGAGCTTGGATGCAGTAAATAAGGCAATATACAAGCTATAGGATTGGTGTGCGGTCTCCGCTAGGCGTTACCGGCGCAGTACGGAAAGATGATTTGTCCTGCATCGAGTCTATGGCACGAGTCAGAAGAGTGGCATGTGCGATAATGGATGGCTGACCGTTATTAGACTTATACTCCATTATCACAGTCGAAGGTAGGTTGAGCACCCGTCGGATAGTATCACTAGCGGACAGTCAGTCGGAGGTAAGATACCAAGTACAGAAACGCACCGAATGCGCTCACGCAGCTTTGGGTCTGCCTCCACACGATTCCACACAGAGACGATGTCCTCGTTCTGTCTCACGGAGATGGTCGCACCGCAGATGTCCGGCAACTCGGCATCACCATCCGCTCCGCTCACTCCCGCAAACTGGTCTCCGACAAGCGCGAGTACCAAATCCTCCCAAAGTCTATCTGCGACACCCTTGCGAAGACGTATGATCCACTTGCCACCGGAAAGGTTCAGAGGGTCTTCCCATACAGGCCGGCGAACGCGTTCATGGAATAGCAGATAGTCTGTCGTGGGAAGCAAGGCCGAAGGGGGATACAGGTGTGTCCAAAGTGACCAGAAGGATTCCACCTAGTCAAATCAGTCCAAGTACGGAAGGGCCAAGTTCGGGAGAACGAACAGTGGAAAAGGCCGCGATCTTTTTGATTCCCTCCTCATAGTTCGTGATCTTGTTCCCCGGCGCACGCTGCTGTCTGAACCAGAACACCCATCTACCGCCGCGAAGTCCAATCAGACCAATATTCTAGCATGAGTATGCGTGAGACATACGTGCTCCGCAGAGGATGCGCAGAGGGCGACGACGCGCCACCGGAGCGTGTTGCAGTAATCGGGCCGCCCGCTTCCTTCTCGCCGTCCGCGATGAGCGAGGTAGCAAAGAGCTTTGAAGATTGGCGCACTGGTTTCGGTGTGCTCGTCATCGTAGCAGTGGCCGTGCTCGATGCTGAGTTCGCGAGGAACCGAGACTGAGAGGGTGCGTTGGAAAAGTAGCCGGCCATGGAGTCGCGTGGAGAGTGTATGGGTAGGATTTACAGGGTAAAAAGTTCGGTCGTCAGGCTATACAAAAAGTTGCAGTATCACGACGCGTGTGCGTGAGCTTTGGCAGAAGTAAGGACGAGGAGAGTAGGTGGGTCGCGTAGGTTCTTGCACAAAGTTGATGCGCACCTGTGAGATGAGATCACGACCGTCACACTGGTCACGCTTGACGTATCCGCTGATCGTCACCCTTTACTTAGGTTGCTTTCTGGCTCTCATGTTGACGGTAGTTCCTGTCCTAACATGAACTCGGTTTCGCCATACATTTCCGGTATTGATAGCCAAGAAGGCACTTCGCGGCGCTCAGTTGATGATATGAAGGCGCCAAAGACGGTTCGAACCCATGGCAGTTGGGTGCGATCATGACCTGCCATGTCATCCTGCCCTACTGCCTCCATTGCGCCTCCCGCAATTCAAGTTCAACTAGCTTGTCTCCGGCGCTCACGGATCTCTTTGTATCCTGCCTCCGCCTTGCAGACTCTGCCTTACGGCCTTAAGCGTCTTCATCTTGCCATGGCACCCACCATCTTTCCACCAGATGAACGGGATCCCGACGTTGAACCATGCGCCTACGCTTTTCTCGACAATATCTTCGACTCAACTTGCGAAAAGCAACACTGGACCATGTCGGGCACCCCGTATGAACGTCATCACCCCGCGGAGATACACAGTCCTGAGAAGATCGGCTTATATTTCCCACACATCCGCAACACTAGCCCGGTCAAGCTGGACAAGGATGTCTGTCAGTCGCTCATCGCCCACGACCCCATTGCGGGATTCAAGTTCTGGCAAGAGCTGTACCGCGAGCACATTCCTAACACAATCGACTACCCTTTGTGGACGTGGACAAACGAGCTTATGGTGTACTGGGGTACCTCTTTTGACCTGTCGTTTCTTCGCCTTAGCGGCCCCGGTCTCTCCGAATTCTTCGAAGAAATTGTTTCCCGCGAGGAGTTCTTCTACGACTTCCCTGTATGTATGATCATCGTCCACTGTCCGTCTGTCGTGACTCACGCGATGACAGGCGCTTGTGTTGAACATCTTCAAGATGATCGCGCTCACCCTCAAGACAGCGAAAACGCATTTCATCATTGGTCTCGCCGATGCTACTACCATCAAAGATGCAATGAATCGACTGGTCGCCCTCGCGTGCCGCGTGACTTGGGAACATCGCTCTCGTTTGCTCGTAGAGCCGGACGTACTCGATGACCATGCCGGTCTGCTGAGGCTCGCCCGCACTGCCGTGCATGGAATGTTAGTTGGTTACTGCCAGCTACATTGCCCTACGTGAGAAATCAGTCCATGAGCTACCGATAGATCTGATACGGGTGCAGGGATCCGAATTGCAAGGACAACGACATCGACTACTCCGTTTTCCGTCACGTCGACTACGAATACATTCGCCGGTTAACCTTCTTTATGTGGTTTCACTACGACGAGTCAATTTACACCGGAGACTTCAAGAGAACCCCAGAGGGCGAAGCCTTTCTTCTTACGACTGTCGTGTTCACTCTGCGCGTATGCGGCGCAGAAGACCCGGAACCCACAGCTTTTGTTCAGTCCGACATCATACCAGAGTACGACGCGCAGGCAGTGCTTGGCCGCCTAGCAGCAACCCTCCGGCGAAGCAAGATGTCGGACAGTACATTCCTCCGCATCTTGGATCTCGTTCAGCTACTTCTGCTCCGTTCGGAGTTCTTTCCCCATTTCGCGTCTGCGGGAGTCCTTGGAGCATTCAGAGATACCCTGGATGTCTCGCGCCTAGACAACATCACATCGGAAAACGCGCTCATGGTGAATATACTGGAAATCTACAGGTCAGAGTCTGCCCAAAGAGTGTCGGCGCAATCACAGCTCACCATTCATGTACACAGAGTCGTCGCAGCTCATGCTCCAACCCGCGATGGGCGCGCGCCTCTCATTCGGCAACACGACGTGATCGGACTTCTATCCCGTTGCGTGATTGTCGCCGCGATGCATGGATACCCCTATTCTGGTGAGTTTATTCCCTCAAATCATAACCTTGTGCTCATGCCTGTCTGGAAGAGCGCGGCCGTGAATATGTCTTTGAGTATATTACGTATGCCAGGGCACTCCTGCAGCGGCATGGAGAGAAGAACGCGCTGCGCCAGGCGCTCATCAGATCCGTCCGATGGCATTGGTACCACGCCTTAAAGGAGCTGCGAGGGGTAGAGAGAGTGCGCCCAGAGGTTACAAAGGGCTGTATACACTTGGAGAATACGTGGATGACGTTCGGTAAGGTATTGGGTTTAGACGAAGCCACTGAGAAGAGGGACTACTATCAGCGAGCGGAGAAGGGCGCCTCGCAATTGTGTGCATGGGAAAACTGCCGATACCATACGGTCAGACCTCCCGCACCGCTCAGCACATGCAAGGGCTGTGGAGAGGTATACTACTGTGGCAGGGGATGTCAAGTCCGGTGCGTCACGGCCCGCAGGTTTTCTGCTCGTACACTTGCTGACACTGTTTAGGGACTGGAAGGAGGGGCATAGGCAAGTCTGTAAACGTATCAAGGACGAAGCACACAGACCCGCCTAACATGTATCTACAAACTCGACCGGGGCTAGTGGAGTTGCCGCAGGCGCGTCCGAAAGTGTTGCCCTTCTCCGAATGAAGTATACCTCCCATGAGTTTCCTTGCCTTCGTAGGATGTACATTACCTCTGAATGATTGATGAACTATAAGAGAAAGATGAGTAAGAGCAACGATGAGAATATTCGGACCTATTTAGTAACACTCCCGGCTTTTTGATCCGATCAAAGCCGGATACACGTGGGAGTACCAGCGTGCATCACGCGAGAGACTGAGGTGAGGGGTTTGTCCCAAACCTCCACATAGTCCGCTCAGTGCGATCGAATCCAACTGCCTGCAACTGTCAAACGTCGTGGTACATCCTGCAAGCTCATGACGCCGGAGAAGTCGCCGTCATCGAGTAGTGCATGCTCTTCGGTCGAAGTACGAAGTACGAAACCAACCCGTTGGTCTGGATGAACAATGGCCATCATCGGCCACTCTCCTCGAGCGGAAGTCCGCTACCGATGAAATGCTATTCAATCCGCCTCAGATCGAGATCACGGATTGCGATATGCCTGAATGCGAGGCCCTCGTTGAGAAGGACGTCCGAGCAGCCTTCCTTCGATGGCGAGACCTATATCGCACGCATATACCCCGCACAATCGACCGTCCTCTCTGGGAATGGTCGTCTGCCCTTGCGAGGGTCGCTGGTGTTACAGATAGCTACCCTCAAGCCGTACATCATGAGATATGCGACTTCGTAGATGAAGTTGTCTCCCATGCCGACTTCTTTGAGGATGCTCCAGTATGTGGCTCTATCCACCTTTGTGTGAGATGCGCACATGCGAACATGACACCCAGAGTCTCATAGCGAATGTTCTCCATATACTGTCATCCTGCCTGCTTCTGAGACCGGAGGAGCTCAAGAGGTTGAAGCTGAGGCGCGATGAAGCACGGGCGGATCTCGAGGAGAAGTTCATCGGTCTATTTGTGAAAATATGTCGCATCATTTGGACCCACCGCTGTCTCCTACTCTCGAAAGGCAACTTCGATACAAGCACATTCGGAACGATGGCGTTGGTCCAGGATAAATTGCATGTCATGCTCATGGTATACTACACGATCCGTGCCAGGTATGCCAATTTCCTTGATAATGATGAAGACCTCGCCGCTTATCGCTGTCACCAGTAACGAACTTTTAGACGACTGTGGGGCTCCATTCAGGACCGATGTTTTCGTGCACCCGGGTCACGAAGATGTCCGTCGTATCGCATTGCTGTTGTGGTTTCATTACGACAACACGCAGGAGGTAAAGAATCGTGAGGAGTTTGGCGCGTATAGCGAAGACACTATATATTGGATTAAGGAGAGCACGGAAGCACTAGGGTCAGGCAGGGAAATGGAGGCCTTCATCCTTTCAGACATTCTCTCCGAGTATGGGGCCCGCAGGTTCCTGGCACGCCTCGCCGTCTCACTTCAACGCATCGCCCCTTTCGCGGGACGAGATCTTGACGCGATTCTCTGGATCATACGGTTTATCACGTTGCGTCCCGAGTTTGTGGACCATCTCGCGACGTGCGGTGTACTGAAGAATCTTCACGGTGCACTGTCACGACTCATACACGAGGTGAACGATGAAGGAAAGACCAAAGGTATCATCCTTAAGACGTTGTTTGTATACAGGTGAGCCACCGGTCCCTCATCATGGAGTGCGACTGATTTTCGATACATCAGTGGGGTCGCAGCAAGAGCATCGATACCCAACGGACGTGCGGTTATCATCCGCCAGTGTGACGTCGTGGGCCTGCTCGCCTCTGTTACCTTATACGTGACCAAGATGCAACTCTTCGATTTTATGAGTGAGTGGTGATCGATCCAAGCATCTGCCCAGCACTTGGCTGAGGCGTGTGACCGCTGCCAAAGAGGAATGTTCAGATTATATCGACGATTACGTCTCCTTCTCGAAGTTTATGTGCGAGCGTCACAGCAGGAACAACGTCCTGCGCAAGTCTTTGACACAGTCGGTCCGCAATCACTGGTACAGGACGTTACAGATGCTGCGCAGTTACAGGTCAACATTTTCTCGTGATGTGATTGTCCACCACCGCGCAATCGAGGGTCCGTGGCTTGCGCTCGGAAATGCTCTCGGTTTGGACGAAGAGCGGGAGGCGGCGGAGTACGAGCGCGAGAAAAAGCGCATGGCACAGTACTGCTCGCGAACAGCATGTCAATACCACGAGACCAAACCTCCCATGCCACCCAATGTTTGCAAAGGTTGCGGCGACGCACGCTATTGCAGCAAGACGTCAGCGAAAGTACGTCGATCTCTACACTTCCCTGTCTGGTTGGTGCTTACGAAGGCAGAGACTGGAAGGAAGGTCATAAGCGGGCGTGTAAGCGCATCAAAGGCGAAGCCTATGCGCTTAGTAGTAGTAGTAGGAAGTGAAAGCGTAGGATTTCAGAAGAAACCAGGCTCCGATAGGACAGCGTCGACACGAATGAGATCTTGAGTCCTGTCAGAGACACGGGAGGCACGGGTCAGGCCCGATTGACGAAGGCCGTTGAGAGGGCCGTTAGAGGGCCGTTGTGAACGCCAGTTGGCCTCAGTGCGGGCCACGCGACGACGTCGTCATTCAGGGCAGTTCGCGTGTCAACTGAGACTTGAACATCAACGGCGCGACTCGTCCCGAACCGCCACCTAGGATATGCACAGTACTCGTCAATACAAGTTGTATATGATACTATCTTAGGGGTCATGGTCCAGAATGCACCTCGGTACTCGGTGTGTGCAGCGAGACGAGCTTGAACATGGTCGCCCATTGTTGTGCTCATCTCGTGGCTGCCATGCACCTCGGGCCTGCCATGCGTGCTGAATGCTGAAGGGGACAAAGGATGCTAGGCCAGCATAGGTGTATCGCGAATTTGTCTTTCAATCTCGCCACCACCATCTTCGTTTGCGTACTCGGCCTGGAATGGATATTGACAGCGATAGCACTCAGCCTGCACCGGTCGCTGGCCAAAAGCGCCGCAATACCGATCAGGATGATGGAAGCACCTCGCCCAAGAAGCCCAAGAAGAAGAAGACGGCCGCTGTCCCTCCGGAGGCCCCGACACTCTCGCTCAAAGATCTGTGGCATCTCAAGATCGGCGAAGTACCGAAAGGTGCTTTGGGTGTACAGGTGCGTATTCAGCATGTCACTCGCAGGCCATCATTCATGTACGCGTCTAGAGTGCTCTCCAAATTCATCTACGTATACTCAGTCTACTGTGCTCGCCATACGATGTCCTTCCTCATATATCTGGCAACCTGTCTTCGCTCATGCAGACCCGGCTTGCTGGTCCGCAGAATGTGAAGGCATCTGTCGATGCCGCTATTGCATCGTCACGCAACACTCCTCGCGAAGCCTCTCTCAAGTTCGACGAGTTGCGCAACGCTATCACCCATGCTGGTCGCAAGAACAGTAGGAGCGCTATATTTCGCAACATGCAACGTATGCTCTCGTACGAGACTCATATCAAGTTCGCGTATGGCGCTCTGTTCAGTCTTGGGCTTTCCGCCTGGACACCCGACATCTACGGCAACAATCCAGACTCGCTCTATAACCTTCTGCACGAGACCATCGCCATCTCAACATTCGAGCACATGTGTGCTTCGTTTGCATACACAGTCTTTGGTGTCGATTTCGAGCATCTCAAAGACTCCGTACTTTTACAGAAGGTAACGTGTCTCGTGCCCACCTCATCCTTCGGATCTAACCGTCTGTCAAGATGTACAGGCATTTCGTGTTCTCTTACCTTCGCAAGAGCGGGGAAAAGGAGGCAGAGCGTCCGGGAGCTTTGAAAGAGGAATCAGAGCTTTCGAACTTATACAAGCGTCGTCAGAAGGTACACCATCTTCATACATTCAACGATATCACATACTGATACCTGAGTAGCGACGGCAGGGACGCTCAGATTGGGTGAAGGCGAACGGCTATAGCAAGAAGGTTGTCCGCATGTTCAAAGAGAACGAGGGCACGTCGGAGGATGAGTGGGACGAGGCGCGCCATGCTTACGTCGCAAAAGCGGTGACGGGCAGGTCTCCGGCACTCACGCGCTTCGTTATATGGGTCGACGAGAAGCGTGCAAAGGTTGTGCAACCTGGATCTGGTAAGGGCAAAACCAAACGGTCTCGGAAGTGCGTATATTGTCTTGTCGTCACTGTATTATCTTCTCACAACTGGGTCTACCAGTGCTCCTCGCGCTCGCATCCGTCTATCCCCGCCACCACCACCAACTGTTGTTGCACTTCCGATTGAGGTTCCTGTTGACTACTTCGATCCGGAGTACTTCAATGAAGACGTACTCCCTCGTGACCGTGCGCGCTATGCTGAATACGGTGTTGCTTTTCCCGCCGAGCTCTTGCGTGGTGACACAGTTACAGAGCACATGGCCTGGTGTAACTTGTCGGAAGACCAGTTCATGCAGAAGTACGGCAAGGATGTCTTGGAAGACTACAACATTCCCACTTCAGATGAGTTGGCTCGTATTGCTGCTTACGAAGCTGACGAGGAAGGCGATGGGGACGAAGACGAAGATATATAGTTCTGATATCTAGTTTTGTACTTTATGAGGCTGCATTGACTGTAGCTTGTATGAATGTAACCCAAGAGGCTGAGTGCTTTCACAATATTTCCGAAATCATGACAAGTCTTATCCGGAAAGACCGATGTGCGCTTCGTTTCCGAGATGCTGCCTCCCGGGTCTCGGAAAACTGACTGGTGACCAAATTTCCGGGATGGTACGGTGATCATTTCGGAAAAAATCTATGTATGCCTGTGCAAGCCGGAAGTGCAACCTATATGTGATAATCGGCGAAGCCGGGCCGCACATCCATCAGTCCGGTGCGGTGGTGCTTCGTCAGTGACGACACCGAACTTGCTTCTTGCATCCATCTATGGTTGTCTGTGTCTGCAGTTCATGCAAGAGGAACCATACAGTCTTGATTCATGGTACTAAACAACCTGGGCAGAACGTCAGTGCCTCGACTCGGACAAGACACGAAGATGAGGAGGCCAGGGTCAGGTCAGAGGGTGGTCGTGACGAACAGGCCACTGGTAACATACTACCAAGTTTTGGTGCGGATGTAGAAGGTGCTTTCAAAGAAGGTGTGTGTATGATATCTGATTAGCTATAGCTGGCACTCAATATTCCCCAGAATTAGCACGGTCTACACCTCTGCTTAGCCAGCTTTGCTGCACACTCGTCATCTGGCTTCATCTACGCGCTGGCATCAGCCGTGCAACCTCGAACGTCATTCTTCGCTCGCTGAAACTCATCCTCGCCACGACCTTTACTATCATCAGAGTTGCAGCCCAGGCTGCCATGGGCGTTACAATCCCACTCACGTCACCCGATATCCCGGTTGATGTTCGCACTGCTCTGAAGCAACGCCTCATTGAGCCCGTGATACTCCGAACGATCTGCTGCCCTAGATGTTTCTTGGTTTATGGGAGTGCTGCACCCGAGCAGTGTACCTGGCGAGAGTCGCCGCGATCGCGGGTGTGCGCTACATCGTTATGGACCACACGCAATACGAGCCAGGGCCCTAAACGTGTACCCAGATGTCTATACACTACCCAATGCTTCGATGACTGGTTGCGCTTTTTTCTCGGGCGGCAGATGATTGAAGATGCCCTTATCAGGTCCTTTCAGCTGTACCGCGATCATCGCAGTGATGTTGATGGAGATGTACATGATGTACATGAGAGTCGGGCCTGGCATAAGCTGCATGGCGAGTTCTCAAACCCATACAATCTTGTATTCGGGATCTACATCGACTGGTTCAACCCACTTACAAACCGCATCGCGGGTAAGCTTATCAGATTTTTTACCCTGATCTCTGACTGATCATGCTTGATGCTCAGGAAAGAAGGTGTCCTATGGTGCCATAGTCTTATACTGCATGAACTTGCCACCAGAGCTGCGCTTCCGACCCGAGAATGTTTACATCGCTGGTATTACTCCGGGCCCAAACGCTCCCAACATGATTACGATCAGTCACATACTTGAGCTATTAATCAACGTTGTTTCTCGCTATACTTCCCCTGGCCATCATGTACCTACCTTCCACCATCCGCAGGGCATGCTGATTCAACTAGTTCTTGCTCCGCTCATCGCCGACATCGAGGCCGTGCGTAAGACTGCGGGCTTTATGTCTCACTCTGCGAATCTGTTCTGTTCGTTCTGTGACTTGCCTTCGCAACGCATCGAGGAACTCAATTCATCAGCCTGGACAGAGCGCTCTGCTCAAACAGTACGGGCACAGGCTGAGCAATGGCGTAGTCTGGTAACCAAGAAGGCAAAGAGCGAGCAGGCTACCAGCACCGGTGTTCGCTGGACACCCTTCTATCTCATGCCATCGTGGAATCCAATTGAGCACGTCATGCTGGGATACATGCATAACTGGATCGAGGGCATCCTCAAACACCAGCAGCGTCGCCTGTGGAATATTGGGCCAGATAAGGAGAATGTGGCTGACACAGTGGAGTCGCATGCATCTGAGGCCTCCGAACTCGAGTCCGACGCCAGCAGCGACACTCATTCGCTCAATGCTGTCTCTGATGTTGAGATGCCACCTTCGTCCTCTACCCCGTCTGGTGGCAGTACACCACGTGCATCACGCTTTACACTTCTTCCCGACGATCTCGAGGACGACTCGGACAGCGATTCGGATGACGAACTCGATATCACCGTCAACTTCGGACCAGCTCCGACATCTTCGCATCCACCATTCCATTTTACTGCCGTGCAGTTGTCATTGATCCGGAGTGTAATTGCTCTTGTCACTCTTCCGACATACCTTGATCGGCCGCCTACGAATCTTGGGGAGGCTAAGCATGGGAAGCTTAAGGCTGATACATATTTGACTCTGTTTGCCTTTATCTTCCCCCTCATCATTCCCGAGTTATGGTGGGCTTTTCCAGCCTTATCCTATGAGCGCCAGCTGCTGGACAGCTTCTACCATCTTATGGTCGCAACTTTTGTCATCATCTCCTATGTGACCTCGGTGCATGATCGCACACTATTTTCCTATCACTACATCTCTTATCGCCGCTCCATTCAGGAGCTCTTCCCTGTCGGATCACTTCCCAATCACCATTACGCTATGCACTACCCCGGCATCATGGAGAACTGGGGACCAGTCGCTTCGTTGAGCGAGTTTGCGGGCGAGCGATTGAACGGTCAGCTTCAGAGGACCAAGACGAATCGTCGCATGCGTGTGTAATACCATGTTCTACAGCATACGAGTTATACTCACTTCAACATAGGTGATATGGATTTCACCATGCTGCGACAAACAGCGAGACGTGCACGCCTACAAGCATTGCTACATGACACGACTCCGGACGATAGCACTTCGGGCTTGACAGCCATCCTCACAGAAGCCGACCCCGATGCTGAGCACACTCGCACCGCCAATGCAGCTTCTCAAGTACCTGGTAATACTCTCACATCGTACCAACTGGCTCAGTTTCTGGTTGCTGCACCCCTACTCGACGAAGCCCATTATGTTCTGATCCTCCGTCATGTCCAAACCTACATCCGCCCATTCCAACCATTCGATCAACTCCCCGCGCAACCCGATATCCCCATTCTTGCCCCGAATGCTAAGCGACCTCGCACACTCGTCATCAACAGGCGTACCTATAGCGATATGGTCCAGCACAGAGGCAACAGTGCTGTTCAGTACCGCGATCCAACCAGCAATGTTCGTCATTCTGGCTTCATACAGGCTATCCGGGTCATACCGCTGGAACACCAACTTCGTACATTCGTATTGGTCTCCCCCCATGCACCCCTTCCTGAACACGAATTCCTCCGTACACCCTATGCTCACTACAAACTACTCAGAACCACCATCTTCGATGCTGCACCCTCTCCCACCTTGATCGTACTCGAGCCCAAGGACATCATCGCTCATGTTACCACCTTGCTGCGCCCCATGGGGACTTACGGAGTTCCCCGACAGACTCTCGTAGTCTGCTCGTCTCTCGATCGTGGCCTGGTGTAGTCCATGTCATACATACAGTGTTTTACATGGGATCCCTCGAATACATCTGTAGCTAAACAACGAACACCTCGTACCATCTACGCCACATCGCTGCAAGACGGTCGCAGGCTGAACGGTCGATGATCGACGCCTGAGTGAATACCACGTGTCAGACTTCACGCGGCTTGTCGAACACGACGCCGACCCCTCAAAGGGACACCATCACGGCCCCGAGACGGCTGTTCAACGGACACCTCAACGGACTTCGTCAACTGGGCCGCGTGTGTGCCTCCCGTGAGAGGACAACGCACCCTGATGGAGCGCATCTTGTACTTCACGCAACGTATATTTCCTGCAAAGAATAGCGGGCGAGCTTTCATATAATTATATGACGATGCAAAGCGAGGGTATGAACAATGGCGGGAATACACACAGATTAAGCCGATCCATAGCGTCTAGTAGACTGAGCAACACAACACAACAACCAAACCGCCGTCAAACTCCTTCATCAACCTCGTCATACCCTCCCGCCAACATCTGCCGTCAGGTTGACCGTGCTTCCGCCAGCACTCCTCGCCCCGTTTCCCCTCGTCCTAGGCGCGCCCACAAATTCCGCGAATGTGCCAGTGCTTGGTGTCCCTCTGTGACCCTCGTGCGATACACTTGGGTTGATGGGCGAGAAGACAGGCGTTGCGGGCGAACGCGCGTAGAACGCATCCGGCGCATCGTCTTCTTCGTCGTAGACGGCTGGCAAAGCTGAGGTTGGCTGGTAGAGCGTCTCTTTGGGTGGAGGTTGCGAGCGCGAGAGAGGAAGGGAGCGGTATGTTCCGCGACGGAGGTGGTGTGCGAAGGAGTAGATCAAAGCTGCGAGGTAGAACTATTCGCACGTCCGGCGTTAATGTCCGTAGTAGACAGCGACAGAAAGAGGAAATCGACTTGCCTTTGACAGCCAACCGAGCACAATGATCGTCATCGCGACATTCTTCTCCTCCTTCCACAGCGTCTCGGCCGCAACGATCCGGTCCGCGGGCGCCAAATCAATGTGCTTCCCGATGTATCCGTCGATGAGCGCTTCTTGCGCTGGGCTGTTCGCGATGCGGCGCCCGTCGTGTGGGGTGTAGACCCACCAGTCTACGGCGAAGAAGACTGTCCAGACGGTGTTGAGGATGTGGTCGGCGAAGAACAGGTGGGCGAAGTATAATGTCCGTTTCGGGTCTTCCTACTCTCTAGTCTAAGCATTCCATGTCGGACCAGTATATTTGGAAGGAGTCCGTACCTCATTCACCGCTCGCATAGCCCAGATAGAGGCAACCAGGGCGCCGACAGAGTATATGTACAAGCTGAGTTGTGCCACGGTGCCTCCCGCACCGGTCAACAAGGCGATGAGGCCATAGACGCCGGCGACCTTATTGATGATGGCAAAGTACAGCGCTATTTGTACGCCGGTCTTCAAGTCCAGCAAGCCCAAGAAAGACGCCAGCGGCCAGCCGACGCGCTCGAAATGGAAGGTGAGCCTCATGTGTGGGTGTGACGGTAGCAGGCCAAGGAACCGCCCGAACGCGATCACGACGCGCGCGTCTCGAGACTTGCCCGCGCTCATCATCATGGCCTCCCGCAAAACGTGTGTCTTCACTCTCAATTCACACTTTCCGCGACGAGACTCAAGTGAATAGTAAACTTGACTTGCTAGTCAAAGTCCGATACCAGAACCCGTTACCCCCACCACCATGTCCGCCCAAATTACTGGAAATACCTACCGACCCGCATCGGTATGCGCGTCCGGAGTTTCTGGACAGTCTCGCGAATGATGCACCGTTGCCTATGATTGTGGATGGCGAGATGGGTATGCCGCTTGACCTTGGACAGTGGGAGGCTCTGTGGGCTGATGGGACGAGCGACTCCGGTATGTTATGCGCCACTCCATACTTTGTGTGGATGTTGAAGCATGTGCATTATCGCAGCATTGAACCCGGACCCCAATAACAAGCCTATACTGGACCCGAGAGATCAAGCACTACTGGCCGACCCCTCCGGCTCAGGGTACTCCAACGGCGACCTTACTCCCCGCGCTGCTGCACGCGCAAGTGTACCCCAGACGCCCGCAAACGTCACATGGCTACGCAAAACCGAATATCTAAATCGCGATACCACTGCTTCCAATCTAAGACCAGCAACACAGGAACTGTATGTAAACGTTGCTATCGAAGCCTAAGTCTACTTCGTCGATACTGAAACTCTTTCAGGGCAACACGAGAAGAACGCGTCGACGTCTCGCGCGACGCCCAACTACGCTCAATAGCAGCTTCCTTCTCATACGCCAACGACGACTTCTCCCTCTCCGGCCTCCGGCACCCGACAAAGAAGAACGTGACAGCTGTCGATTCGTACGAGCTTCAACCAGACGTCTCGATCTGGGCCAACGCCTACGACATCTTCCGCTTCTCCGAGCGCCCGGGTAACCGTCTTCCCGAAGAGGACGACCCCCGCCTCGAAAGCGCCGTTATACGACCGATGGAAGCCGACGGCGAACATTACCTGTCGTATTACTTGTCGAAGGACGACAAGGGGGCTTATGCGCATCGGACTGTGAGGGGGGATGGTGATTTGAGTTTGCATGTTGGAGAGGGCGATATTGAAGATGGAGGAACGGAGTTCAGTTTCATGAGGAATTATGAGGCGGTCAAGATCGAGGCGGAGGTGAACAACGAGTTCTTACTCGTGTACGACGAGGGAGGTGAGGTGGAGGTGCCGGCACCGCCTAATGGGAGCACGGTCGAGGTCAGAGGGAAGGGCGCGTACTTCAAGGGCATCGAGAGGAAGATGCTGCTCAAGAAGAAGAGGCAAGACGTGAGTATTCTATTCCTTCGATGTTTCAGTTGGACGCGAGGTGCTGATGAGCCTTTAGCCCAACGAAGTCGACGAAGATAGGTGGACGCTCGTGCATATACTCCACGATCCTCCCGAAGCGGAGGATTTGCGCGAGCGCAACGAGCTCATGGCGGAGGTTCTCGATCCGGATTACAGCCTGCATGCAGACGTGGATGCGGAAGGGGAAGCAGACGAGGACTTTGCCGTCCCCGCCACGAACGGTGCAGACGTGAATGGCCACGGCACCCAAGTCGAAGTGGATGTATGACCGATATAGCCTCTATCTGTTTTATTGTCACTCTTGTACGCTACCACCATATTGCTATCGCGTGCACAATTGATGTGGCATGAATGGTGGATATGCATCCGGCGTGAGAGAACGGGGCCGGAGGCCGTACCTTTTTGATGAAATGTCTCTGTTGCTCCCGGAACACCGAACAGCGGTTGCCTCCACCCACCTTCGCTTCGCCCAGGCCCGAATGCGCTCAGAGTCTTCCTGAAATACTCTATTAGCCCTGCTATCCTATCTTTGTTCCCAGTACACTCTTTCTGTATAGACTATCCTACGCGCATCCATGTACGCCCCGCGAGTGGAGACGACGGCCCATCCGCACTGGAGACAGTACGACGATAAAAAGCCCACGGCGACGCTGAGCTCGACGCTACGCATGAACGGCAGCGCGGCCCGGACATCGTACGCCCCGCCGCGGCCGAGGATGGAGAGGCGGAATACGGGGAACGGAGGGATCGTTGGCGCGATACAGAGCGTGTTGCCAGGCTCAGCGAAAGAGGCGCTGCCACTGCCCGTCGGGGGAGGCCCGAGCGCCCGACACCGGAAACTGCCGTCTCTGGCCGACGTCAAGAGCGCGGTGCCGCCCATCGCGCTCGAGCTGCCCGACCCGAGCTCCGTCCGCTTCGTCCTCCTCTGCGCGCTCTGGTACACCTCCTCCGCCCTCTCCAGCAACACCGGCAAAGCGATCTTGATCCAGTTCAGGTACCCCGTCACGTTGACGTTCGTCCAGTTCGGATTCGTCGCGGGATACTGTCTGCTGTTCATGAGCCCCCTCGTGCGCTTCAGCCACTTCAGGGCGCCGAGCAAGGCCATTCTCAGGGACACGCTTCCGATGGGCCTCTTCCAAGTCGGAGGCCATATCTTTTCCAGTATGGCCATCTCTAGGATCCCGGTTAGCACGGTACACACTATCAAGGTATGGATTTTCCTCTTGCGTCTTATCTGTGGCAGGGAAGGCTGATCGCACGTCAACACAGGCACTATCACCGCTCTTCACCGTTGCCGCCTACGCCCTCCTCTTCAACGTCCGGTATACCGCCAAAACATACATCTCGCTCCTACCATTGACATTCGGCGTAATGCTCGCATGCTCATTCGACATGTCCGCGTCGAACCTCATCGGACTGGCATGTGCATTCGGCTCGGCGCTCGTCTTTGTATCGTCGAACATCTTTTTCAAGAAGATCATGCCGACGCCCAGCTCAGCCGGCAGTGGCAATGCGTCGCATCATAAGCTCGACAAGCTCAACCTGCTGTTCTACAGCAGTAGCATGGCGTTTCTGCTCATGATCCCCATCTGGCTCTGCACCGATCTCCCGGCGTTCCTCGCGGCATCCGGGGACCCGACACACGTCGCACACCCATCTCACGCACGCGAGGCGACACACGGCGTACCCTTGTACCTCTTCATGAACGGCACGGTCCACTTCGGACAGAACATCATCGCGTTCATCATCCTGGCCTCCGTCTCGCCCGTGACGTACAGCATCGCGAGCTTGTTCAAGCGCGTAGCCGTTATCTGTATTGCGTTGGTGTGGTTCTCCCAGAGCCTACACGTCGTGCAGATGCTCGGCATCGGGTTGACGTTCTTCGGCCTTTGGTTGTACCATGGCGCCAAGGGAGACGTTGCAAGGGGAGAGGCGGCGAGGAGAGGTGTCGAGGCAAGAAGGGACGGCGCCCTCCCGCTTACAAGGACAGAACAACGCGAGATGGACCTCGGCGCGCACGCCAAACCGCCCACTCCAGCACAACTGGACATGAACTTCACGGACAACGCGCCGGCATGGTCTAACACGTCAGGCGCAGAGCCTACCAACACGCTCACGCCCGCACGACCGCATTTCAGGCAAAACGGCGGAGCGGGTGCAGGGCTCGTTATCGACATCCGTAAACCGGGCGAGGCGGATGCGCCGGACGCGTACCCCAGTCCGCCGGCGAGCGTCGACTCGCCACCGCATACAGCGACGCTCATCTCGCCCTCGCGCGCATGACATTGATTTGCGACTGGACTCCCTTGGATTCTGCGCCATCTCCCTATACATACTGCATATACATACACATACACATGTCCCTCTCCTCCCGTCATCATTAAGATATGCATCTCATCCATCTCGTTTTACCCCCTTGTTGATATGCTTGCCTGTCGCTTTTCGTGGACCCTTGTTTTACGGCTTTGAGTGCACATACTTCTTCACTTAATCTACATGTTCTTCACGCCTTTTGTGCGACCGTCTCGGCTGTTAATGCGGGGTGTCGCGGGACGATTTGAGATGATATAGACGTTTGGATCACGTTCGGCTTTGGACGAGATATACGCAATCCATATACACTGCGATGATCGTTGACTTGAAATGCGAATCACGGCCAATATAATCGTACATCCTTCTGTCCGATGCCTCACCTTATGCTTCCTTGACAGCGACAAACCTCAAGCGCACATAATCCAACGGCCACTTGCCCTCCTCGTCCTGCACGAGTTTACTCTGCACCTCCCGCGTCGCCTCCTCGACAACAGCCTTCTCATCCTCCTCGCTCAAGCCCTCCAGCAGATTGTGCCCGGCGAACGTGCGTATCCAGTCCGGCACGCTGTGCGCGGGCGTCGGGCGCGGGTGGAGGGAGACGCTCAGAGGCTTCAGACCTGCGGATTGGATGACTTTGGCGTATTCGGTGTCGGAGGGGAAGAACCATGGGTCGCGCGGTTCGGGGTCGATGTTGTGGTTCTTGAGGGCTGAATGCAGAGCCATGCGCACAGCTGAGAGGCGTATCTAGTGTCAAGCAATGCGCCTGGTGAGGACGTGAGAACGCTCACTTTCGATGTTCCCCGCGCCACCCATCTCGCCGACTACGATCCCTCCAGGCCGTAACAGCTTCGCAGCACCTTCGAGCACGGCTTTCGGGTCGCGTTTGCACCAGTGCAGGGTGGCGGTTGTGAATACTTTGTCTGTGTGACCGATGAACTCGGACGGGAACTTGTCGATGGTCGCGGGGTCTTGCAGGTCGCCGACGATGAGGTGCGAAGAGGGAAGACCGGTGTTCTTCGATGCTTTGTCGATCTGCGGGAGAGACTCGTCAGCCAGCTTTCACGGTGGGCTTTAAGGAAGGCTCGCACCATGCTCGAGCTAACATCCGCTGCAGCGATCTTACCGCTCTCCCCGACAGCCTTGACGAGCTCGATCGTGACTTCACCACTACCGCATCCAAAGTCCACGATCCGCTCGCCTGGCTTCGCATAGAGCAGACCGAGAACGTTCGCCGTGTTCTTCGCGCTGTAGACGAAGTGCGCGGCGCTGTTGTACGCGTTGGCGGACCAGCCGGATGAGTCGCGATCCGCGGCGTTCCATTCGGTCGACGACATGTTGCTGAGTGTAGGCAAAGTATGAGGTATGCAGCGTCCTTGGAATGTGTGTGGATGGGTTACAGATAACGCTTCTGTAGGATACGGCTCCCTTTATAGTTAGCTGTGGCAGGCGGCTGTATATCGCGGCTGGAGTTAGGGGTTCGGAGGGTCGGGAGATCGGCCGATGAGCACGACGTCACGCTTGAGTTCGACTATCGGTCGGCTTTCGGCTGCCTGCGTCTTGACCTCGAGCGACCATCTATCACGGCCGCCTGCGCTATCGAGGACTCATGCTGGTGCTCTGCGCATGGACACGGAGTCACACATACACAGCCGGAACTTGAGGCCGTGTAGGAGATGCGGCCGATGGAGGAAGGCGGCCGAAGACTCTGCATCAGGGCATCTCAACGGCGATGGCTTTGTACGCGCAATGGGAGATACGATAACTCTAGCTCAGATGTGCAAATACAAGCAGACGATACTTAGTTTGAGCAATACGCCACCCCATTCCGTGGGGCATATGCCCTTTCCTCAGTCTTCGTCGACGTCCATGTCACCGTCCATCTCCGGCCACTCATCTTTTAGGGGCGTGAGATCGACGTCAACTCGTTTCATCGACACCTTGGCCGGTATATTCTTGATCTCCTGCATCGTGTGGGCTCAGCTTGGTGAACTGGTTGATTGAGCCTTGCATAGAGCTTACCCCGTTGCGCTTACGCTCCCGAGTGGCCTCGTCGAAGGATAGCCATGGCTGGTCAAATCTGATCTTGATCTTGCCTGTGGGACTGTCATTGATCCCCACATCCTGCACGGGTACAGTGCCTATGAGATTTGGGTGAGAACTGAGTCTGCACTGGGCTTGTACGGTGCTCACAGATCAATCCGCCCATCTTCATACTTTCATCGTCGAAAGAAAGAAACCGATCTTTGGGTCCGAAGTCGGTGGACTTCGCCAACTTTTGCAACCTGCGATGTCTAGGTGAGCTCTGTCCCCAGCACGGGCCCGCAGTGTATATGAAATGACGTACGTCTTGTCCCCTCTGTAAGGAAGCTTCTCTACCCCCATCTTACCGTCGTATATCTCTTGCATTTCACTCTGGCTGTAGAGCCAGATTACCCCGACCTGTCAGCGATGATGAGTTTTTCAGTAAGCCAATCTGTGTGGGTCACTATACCGCCACGACGCCCTGTTCTCGGAGTTTGAATATCAGCTTATTGGGGTTCGTAACACTCACTGCTCGCGAACATTACCTTCGTGTCGTTTGGATACTCCTGCTGCTCATCATCTGTCCCGTCCTCTTCCCCCCTCTCTGATCCATTCTCTCCCTCCGCCTCCGACCCGCCCTCCGACCCATCCTCCCTCTTCACGACTGTCGTATAATCGGTGATGATACCATACCAGCAGTATTCATCTGGAGGGATGTAGCTCTGGGTAGTCGGGATCTTCGCGCTTTGATCCCATCCCTTGTACAAAGGGTAATATTTGATTCTGCAATGCAATATATGAATCTGTCAGTAACGTTCGACATGGTCAAGAGTCATCATACGTACACGTCGCCGATGGTAAACCGGCCGTGGCCGGAACCGGGGAATCTATAGGTGTACTCGAAAGGTGGGTCCGTATCCCAGCCGACACCAACATTCCTGGCCGAAAGTGAGTACGAGAAGGTGGTGAATGAGAGCTATACATACAGCCCATAGTTATTGTAGAGATTTGCGAGCATGAACCTAAAGTTCGCTGGGTCTTGCCTGCCTCGGGTTCGCAACAAGTTCTCCACTTCAAGCGACTCCGATTTAACACGGATGGCTGCCATGATGAGGGATCGAACAAAGCTTGAGGGCCAAAAGAAACAGTACGTGACCAAGGGGGGTACGCGCGCACCCCGTCGTTCTTCTGTAGCTTGTATACTCCCGAACTTTAAGAAGCGCGACGAGCGAGGGGCAGATGCGCCGTACAGTAAGTCCGGGAGCTGCGCTAGGTTAGTATCCGATCGATATCGCACACTGAGACCGTCGATAAGCTGTATGCATCATCGATAGTAAGCCACGAGAGTCACTACTGTAGACACGAGGGTCCTGGGAACCTTAAGAACAATGGTGGATTTCTCATTGTCCCTGTAGATAGCCCTTTTCTAGCTCCAGCTTTACAGACAGCCGAGGCCGCGGTCCCTACCTTGAGAGGTACGGCTAAATCGCTCATATAGACATTCCGAGGTTCAACATGAGTTCTCCTTTGTCGACAGGTCATCGGGCCGCTTCGGTTGAGAACGCAAGCTCGGCGTGCGATGGAGCGCGTTCGCATGAGTTACGCTTGTGCTCCAGAGATGTCCCAGCCAAGGCCTAATGTTGATGTCCTCCTTATAATTCGGGTATACTGAATAGGAGATCCTGAGCGTTTGAGAGCAATACTGGCTGATTCCATCGCCATCGAGGTGATGTTGGGATCAGGCGGTATATAGACTTGGCGCTTACGAGCAGACGCTGTGGGAGTCAGAGACAGGTCTCAAGACCCCAGATTGCACACGGTCCCGTCTCACGCTGGTAGCGTTTGATTCCCCTCAGAGTCATACAGACGCAGCAATCGGGCATGCTATCGAGGAAGGTCCAAGAAAGGGTAGCTATCTTTCGAAGTTCAACACCATCACGCAAGGCTATAGCCAGAAATTCAGAAGGAGGTTTGGAGAGTCGCCGGACCCTAGCGTCGGCATGGCAGTCGAGAGCAGCCAGAGTCCAATCGAACGGTCCGCTCAACAATATGTGACAGGCGCGTGTCTCGACGCGACGCGTGAGGTCACAATCGAACCGCGTCTCTTTCAGTCTGTGGTCCGCGCTAGAGTGCATTTGCTTCTCACCACCATCTACACCCCTTGAGCATCATGGCCGAGTACGTAGCCTCGCTGCTTTGTGCCCCAAAGGTGCTCATATAGTTCCAGCACCGCACCGCAAACCGTCGAACAGTGCGTCGAACTCGCCAAGCGCGCGTTCGCGCTCAAGAAGTATGAGGATGCGGTTGGTCATTATGCCACCGCATTAGAGAAGGCGTATGTGCAACTATTATATAAGCTTGGACTAGCCTCATATTGCTGTCAGAACCGAGCAACATGGTGCTGAAGACGCACCTGAACTCGCCGACCTGTACTTGGCCTACGGCAAAGCCCTTCTCGAGAACGCCATCGCAACGTCAGACGTCCTAGGGAAGAACGGAGACAAAGACGGCGCGGAGCCCGAGGAAGGTATATTATATACTGGCGTGATTCAGTGCACCCATTTACGATGTCAATGCGATAGAAATCGACCCGGCGAAAGCTGGCAAACTATTCTCGTTCTCTGGCGACGGGGATGAAGGGGACGCCGCAGTCGACCTGTTCGCCGAGGCTGCGAAAGCAGTTGCTGAAGCGGATGCCGCGGAGGCGTCAGGCGAGGGACAGGGCGAGGATGACGAGGACGAGGAAGATGACGGCGAGCCAGAGGACGACTTCAATGCCGCATGGGATGCTCTCGAACTTGCTCGCTCGATCTACGAGAAACGCGCGGATGAGGGAGAGTTGGTACGGCTGGCACTGGCGGATACCTTGATTTCTCTTGGAGATGTTTCGTTGGAAACCGGTATGGGCTGACCATTCGGTCTGTAAAGAATACTGTCGCTGATATATCTGTATTGCAGAGAAGTTTGAGCAAGCCATCACCGACTATTCCGCTGGACTTCAACACAAGAAGGACCTACTCCCTCTCTCCTCCCGTCAAATTGCCGAGGCGCACTACAAGCTCAGCATGGTGCTTGACTTGACATCTGGGCGCCTATCAGACGCAATCATTCATGCGCAATTGGCACTTGAGAGCGTGGAAGCGCGTCTGGTGGAGTTGCAGAATGGACTCGCTACTGCTCCTGATGCCGCATCTACCTCTGCTGCACCCGCACCCGAGCCCGAGCAGGACGCAAAGGGGAAGGGCAAGGCAAAAGCCGTCACGCAGGATGATGTCGCAAGTCTAAGCAAGTCACAAATTGAGGCTGAAATCAAGGAACTGGAGGGCTTGAAGGAGGATCTTGCATTAAAGGTACGATATCCATAGGGGTTAACCATCGAGCTCAGGTGATTGACGCCCGCGCAGGTCGCAGAGCTGAAGACGTCGCCGAACGAGATCCACACGACTTCGGCTCCAGAGCTCGCTGAGAAAGCGCTGGATCAGGAGCTGAACGGCGCTGGCGCTCCTGCAACTGCACCCGCACAAGTGAACGATCTTTCTGGCATGGTTAAGAAGAAGAAGAAGCCGGCGCCCACGGAGCCTGTAACGGAGCCCGTCGCAAACAGTTCTGGTGCTGAGAAGCGCAAGGCTGACGATGACGCAGGGACCCCGCCGGAGAAGAAGGCTCGGCTCGAAGAACCCAGTGCTTCCGCATGATTTCTCAACGATGCATACCAATATAATAACGTCCCGTGTTGTTCACCCTTGCTTTACTACGCTGTCTCGAATTGTGCGTTTGTTCCGGA
This sequence comes from Peniophora sp. CBMAI 1063, assembly GCA_900536885.1. Lineage (NCBI taxonomy): Eukaryota > Fungi > Basidiomycota > Agaricomycetes > Russulales > Peniophoraceae > Peniophora > Peniophora sp. CBMAI 1063. Next base: position 108,045 of record UWZB01000224.1, on the reverse strand, counting down.
TATGTTACACGAGTGCCTGCGGCAGACCATCCTTTGGTAATGGCTTATGCTTAAACTTCTTCTGTCCTGCACCAGATCCAAACTCGCCCACGATATGCCCAGCACCCTTCAGCACGTACTTATACGTGCAAAGCCCTTCCAACCCGACAGGACCCCTCGCATGAATGCGTCCCGTCGCAATGCCGACCTCCGCGCCGAACCCATATCGGAAGCCATCCGCGAACCGTGTGCTCGCGTTCACGTATGTCCCTGCAGAGTCGACGCCGCGAACGAATATACGCGCAGCTTCCTCGTCCTCAGTGACGATACAATCCGTATGGTGCGACGAGTGTGCGTTGATATGCTTGATCGCGGCGGATAATGACGGAATGGCTTTGACCGACAGGACCAGTGAAAGGTGCTCGGTCCTGTAAGCGTCTGCGGGCGCCGGCTCTGCTGCAGAACCACGCAAAGCCGGGATGGCGGCTAGTGCAGCTTCATCGCATAGAAGCTTTACTGACTTCTGGGCAAGTGCATCTGCTACAGCCGGCCATACCGTCTGCAGCAGACTCTCGTGTACAAGGAGCGTTTCCGCAGCATTGCAAGCAGCTGGGTAGTCAGTCTGCTCAGGGATCAGCAAGGTTTAACGGATAGATGCTCGTAACTGTACCTTAGAATCGACTACTATCCTGATCGCCTTCTCCTTATCAGCGCTCTCGTCGAGATACACATTGCAGAGTCCATCGGCGTGGCCCATGACAGGGATCCGCGTATTGTTTTGGATGTTGCGCACGAGCTCGTTACTCCCTCGCGGGATTACAAGGTCAATGTACTGATCCAGCGACAATAGAGATGAGACTTCCGCTCGTGTTTGCACGGTTTGGATGTATGTCGCGGGGAGTTCTGTGCGGGACAGTGCAGCTTGTATGGCTTCGGAGATGAGCTGAGCAGTTCGAGCCGATTCCTTTCCACCTTTCAATATAGCGGCATTACCTGTGGTCTCGTGAGTAGTGACATTGATATAGGAGGAACAGTGTTCGTACCAGACTTGATAGCCAAAGCTGCGATATTCACTACGACCTCCGGACGTGCCTCGAAGATAACGAGCAATACGCCGATCGGACACGAGATGCGGTAGAGCTGCAAGCCATCATCGAGCTCGTTCGCATACGAGACGACGCCGTTCGGATCCGGTAGGTCCGCAATCTGTTGCACGCCCTGGAGCATTGAGTCCCACTTGTCGCCCTTGGTCAGATCAAGACGTTTGAGCAACGCGCTCGACATGCGTCCTGCGTCAACTTCTATCTGAGCTGCCTAGCCGGTGCGTCCATAATTATATGATGCAGTGAAGGTAAAACATAAGTTGCGCACAGCCAAATCCTCCTTATTCGCGGCCAGGATTGAGTCTTTGCGCGCTTGCAATTCATGCTGGATTTCGAGCAAGGCGCGTCCGCGTTCCGACTCTCTTAGAAGCTGGGAGGCCTCGAAGGCTGCCTTGGCCTCTTTGGCTATCTCTTCAGCACTACTCAACGACATCGTTGAGCGTAAGAAGGCAAAAGCGACGATGGGAGTCCGTCAGATGGTGGTGTGAGTGAAAGTTGGCGCTATGACTCTGCATCGGCGTTGTGGCCCGATCCACAGCTCCGAAGTCACGCTACCGTAACACGCCCGTCGGGCCGTCGCGCGTCCATGCGGGCGTCCTCCGGGTGGACGATGGCGAGTTCTCTGAATGATGTACATGTACAATGAAGCGATGGTCTATGATGAATGCATGTGCCAAAGTTGAGCGGGGGAGATAAATAGTATGTACGGAAGCTGTAACGTGCTATAGATCCAGGCGCAATGGTTCGAGTTCAGGAGGATGTGTGACAGAGAAATGCATGTAAGTATGTGTATGATGGTTGAAAAGGAGCGATATGAGCATGAGTGAATATGGATGAGCGAGTAAAGAAGCAACCCATCACGAAGTAGTCACAGACGCTCCTCGATCTTTTCTTCTTCTATAGGAGGAGTCCGCGGCTCTTCGACGATGGCAGATCCATTCTCGCTATCCTTAGGCTCCGTTGACGGTGCCGAATGGGACGCAGCGTCAGCACGGGCGGGTGCGGCTATCTCAGCGTCCCCTTGCGAAGACAACGAGCTCGCTTCCTCCGCCTGCGCTTCAGCGTCAAGTCCGGAGCGACGTCGGCGTGCTATGGGGTTCAGTATCAGCGCAGCGATCACAACGACAAGATCCATGACCTAAAACATCAAGTAAGTACGAGTGCGGATCGCTGCTTATAGGGCCACAAAAGGCCCACGCACCACGACTAGTGTGTAGGTGATGGACGCGATGATGTCAAACTCCCCCTTAAACACAAGGGAGAGGTCGTTGAATATGCCTGGGTTCAAATCGGATCAGCTCTAGCGGATGATAGGAATAAGTACATGCCGCCTGCGATATCCACGCTCATGAAGATGAGAGATATGCCGACAACTTCGCGGCGTTTGTAGATGTCGTAGTATTGAGGTCTGTGATAGCATGAGCGCGATACTCGGATGACGAGGGTTTGCAGACGTACAGGAGGCCACTCGCAATCATGACTGAAGCGAGGATCCCGAAGAACTGGACGGCTACCTTTGCTCCCGGATCTCCGCGCTCGTAGGGTTCCTGCACAGGGGAAGTGGGTCAGCTCCACGAGCTACGCAGCGATCCGCGTCGCAGATTGCGACATACCAGCACGGCGTAGATGAGACCCAGCTCCAATACGGCATAGATGGTCAGGAGTACGATAAGAAACGCGGCACACCAACCCAGAGGCTTTTGGGATCCGTAGTACATGCACTGTAGGCATGGTTCAGTACTGCATAGATGACATGTAAGTATAGCGTCAAGCTAACCTGGGTCCATGATAGGATACACAGTACTCCGAACAGTTGGGGCTGGATGATGAGCGGTACGTTGAGGTTCTAGTTCATTCACGTAACTTTAGCATCGGCTGTGGGTGAGGATCGGCGGTACGCACCTGCAGGACGGAGTAGGCGCCGAGAGGGATGCCCGACAATCCCCAAATGAGACTAGAATAGCAGCCGTCATTAATAGGCGGCCCCTAGAACCAGCCGGACGACATACACAAGGGAAGGTGACAGTCCCTCTGTCGATTTTGATCTCCAGTTCTTCCACACTTGCGGGATGAGCTGTACAGTCCAGCATATTGTCCCTAACGTGTAACGCGCTTCAGCATCTTGTGATGGACTGGGAAGACTGGAGGGGCCTACCGATCGTGCCAAAGACGTTCTCTACAGCGTGGTTCGTGGGCATAGGGTCAGGGGTAAGACCAAGTCTATCGGCAAAGAGCTCGTCGACGACCAGAGGGCAGAAAGTGAAATGTCGATGGCGCCTCTTTCACGCGCTATAAAGGAGCCTGTCATGGAAGAACAAGACATGCGGTCGGGACTTGAGGAGGGTGCCGTAAGTGACGAAACCGGGGTGGCTGCCCGCAGTCTGTTTTACCTGGCATCGATCCCGCCCATGCAAGCGGTGTCGGCGATGCCCTCGAATATGCGCCGCTGACTGCATGCTTCTTGGCTATATCTAGCGACACGAAGGATATCAAGAAGCATACAGCGATGTATGTAGGCCTCTGTGAGACATGATTGCTCCCACACAAGCGCTTCTTTGGCGACACATACACTAGCCGCAGCCAGCCATCGCGACCCCTTGCTGGACGGCGGGTGTCGGGGCCTGTCAGGCCCAACGCCACACAATGCAAATGCAAATATTGGGCTCGGTATCCTACATAGAAAGCGTAGACGGCAGGACATATCGTCGGGCTTGGATCGGGCAGGGACAGCCGACGGAGTACGGATGGCCGGGAGGAAAGCAGCGTCTGATTGACGTTTAAGCGGACAAGTAGAGCATGACAGCAGCGGATAATATCTGTACAAACATGGTAGCACAACTCCGGGAACGAACACGAACACCTTAAACAGAATTCTGACGCAAGTTATAGAACACGCTGCCGTAGTATGTGCCGGCGGCTGCGCTCGTGACCGTGAGCATAGCAGGGACAGGGCCCTTGGCGAAACGAGGCGCGCTGCTCAGTAGCAAGACCGCAGAGGCTCCTACAATACAGATTAACCGCTATTCAAAGAGTGATAGCGTGATGTGCGTACCGATCGCCGTCTCAATGCCGCCCGCATTGTGCTTCCGGATCGCCTCGCCGGCGTACAGGTACAAGGCTCCAACACTGATCCATTCATGAGCATAACCTGCACACGGACAAGAGTCTGATTGGACGTACCCCCATCCTGCAACAAGCGAGGGTATGGAACGAGTCTTCACGAAGCCGATGGTGCCCCCAACCTAAACCCACGTTACAAAGAACTCAGCAAGTCAAAGCAACGCCCGCACCATGCATAACACGCCCATAATCGTCGCAGGATAAGCAGACTACATCAGACGTTCAGTCCATCAGATATTGAGGTATTCCGAGCGCTCGCCACTCACCATAGTGGAGGATAGACTGTCCAGCAGCAGATGGGAGACGGGTCGAAACAGTGAGAACAGTAAGCAGTCGCGTGGTGGCACTCTTGAACAGTTGCGGGGTATGGTCACAGGACGCGAACTGCGTGTTCGCAGGTGTCCGACGCGGCAGGTCGGCTTTATGCCGAAGCCGGTCCGCGTTTTGCTTCTGACCTGCATGATCTCGGAGGCCCGGACTGCTCTGGCCCTACTCGATCACAGCGATGAGTAACCTCCCTAAGAAGAATGAAGAGTATGGTACCCAAATCTATTGGTGAGATGCACCATAAGGCAACAGGCGATACGTATGCGTATGAATTTTCGGTTCGGTTACAAGGGACAAACGCTATCAGGAGTCTGTGACTTCTTCTCATGGGATCACCAATTTTCTCAGCGTTCGTACAGAGAAGAGGAAGGGGCTACATTCGATTGGTTCAAGAAGTACGAAGAAGTAGCGGATATTCTACGTGAAACGATTCCCGACAAGGATGCCCGAATCTTGATGCTTGGCTGTGGCAACTCGACTCTGTCTGAAGATGTATACAGCAATGCCCAACCAGAGACGGGTGTACGGAGCTAACTACGTCGGAAGATGTACGATGATGGCTACAAGAATATCGTCAACATTGACTACTCCGGCGTTGTAATCACTCGGATGAAGGCTCGACACGGAGGAACCAGACCAGAAATGGAGTGTAAGCTGCATGTCATCCTTTCAACGCCCGGTGGTCTCAGATAATCCAGGGTTGGAGATGGACATACGCGATCTCAAATTCGACGACAACACCTTCGACGTGGCCATAGACAAAGGTATACGCAAGTCCCCTGAGCAGAAATGGTCTCTTCTCACGAAGCTGTAGGGACGATGGATGCGATGATGACTGCAAAGGGAGACGTCTGGGTAAGTCGAGTGACAAGTATGGGCGTCCAAGCTTTTCAGCTCACTTCGATAGGATCCGCCGCAACAAGTCATTGATGATTGCACGAAGGAGGTCGATGAAGTGGTCCGGTGTGTACGCGCATCGTCACAGTGAACTCCTCAATGACATTGAAAGCAGAGTTTTGCGCAAAGGGTCTGGCTCGTTCATCTACCTTACCTTCGGGCAGCCACATTTCCGGAAACGATATCTGACACGCGACGACGCTTCTCTGGAGATCAAGCAGATCGGGGATGCCTTTCATTATTACTTTTATATCCTCCGAACGTAGCGGTCGCAACGCATCAAAATAAGAACTTGACATTCTTGTAATACTCCAACATAGGGTTCTCTCCGCTGCGGAGACGCGTTTTACTAAGATCCGCGTATGTCTCGAGGAACTCGGCGTGGGTGAAGACGTTCGATTTCCGTTGGCCGACAGGCAAGCCGCTGGAACTTGTGACGCCGTCGATCGGTGCGCGCCTGTTGCGTGGTTGGAAGGATGAGAAGTAACCCGAGCCTGCCTGCAATGGGCTGGCGCTCGTCGCAAGTGGCGATGCTCGTCCAGTCCCTGCGACGCTATCCGAAAGCACCGGCTGACCGAGCATGTACTCATACATGTCGCGTAAGCGCTCGAAGTCGGTCGGAAAGAAGATGTCGAAGTAGCCCTGGTGCACGAGCAGCTTCGACGTGGGCACGGTTGTGTTTCGGAAGCGTGTCTGCACCACGGGCGCGTTGATACCAGGAATAGTATCTGGCAACGTTGCGAAATCCGAGAGAAGCAGTCGATGTCGCGGGAAGTGCCGTCGTAAGGTCCGTAATAGGCTGAGCATGCGCGTAGGGATGTACTCAGGAGGTGATAGATTAGCCGCGAAGATGAGAGACGAATGGACTTCTCGAAGGTATGGGAACTTCGCGAGCCATGCGGGTACTGGAGGTTTGTGATTGAGTTGTCGGTAGAGAGCAAGGGTCGATGAGACCAGCGGGTCGCTGACACGCTCGTAGTGCATGCCAAAGTCCCCATTCTCGTCCACGGTAACGACACCCTGATAAGGTTGGAGAGTGCGCAGGTCCCAACGCACCACGTCGTGCGCGAAGTTGTCCTGTCGCGGTCGTCAACTCTGATTCTGACTCTGCATGTAAACACACGTACTATGACTTCCATCGCTATGAAGAAGCATGGTGCCGACTCGGTCTGATCCCAATGGAAGATGCTCTTATGGGTCACTGTAACACAGGGGTGATGTGGGAGTAGCTTCTGCCGTTGTAACTTGGCTAGACGTCCGCTAATCTCCACGATGCGGTAGCTGGTACGCTCGTATACCTCCGGGTACTTGTCGCGAATGAAGTCAAGAATGTTTAGCGCAAGCGTTCCATTGCCAGCGCCAATCTCATAGATGACCAAGTCTTCGTACGGAAAGTACTTGAGTAAGTACTCGGATACGAGGCAGTGAGCAACAGCGTGGCCATAGTGCGGCTACGGGTTGCATTAGCCGAGTAGCATCAGACACAAGGGCGTAACGCACCTTGAAGAGCTCCGTTGGAGTGTGCCAAATCTGCCTGCCTGGACCTTGCCCATCGTCCTTTCCGTAAGACGAATAACGCTTAGTGACCTCGTGGTCGAACTGAAACATGTCGTTGATCTCATTGAATGGGATGGTCGTGTCCGCAGACGTAAAGATGGTCGCCTGCTTGGGAAAGTAGCCGTAATTGGGGTTGTAGAGCGCGTCCTCGATGTAGTCGCGCACGAGCATCTTGACCTTGGTCGGAGGCTTGGTGTATGCCTCTAGCGTATTGGCGGTGACGCGCGGGAGGTTGACTAATTCCTCCCTCGGCACCTTCTCCTCGAAGATCTCGTCATTGTAGTTCACTTTATCTCTGAACTTCTGCTCCTGGACCTTCGGAGGCGTAGTGAACCATGACCAGATGTTCCGGGTGTGCGCGCGGCGTAAGGGAGACTGAGCGGACGCGACGGCACGTAACATGGACTAGAGGCAGACAGCTCTGCCCAAGGGAGTGTTGCGACAGCACCAAGATGGAGCAGACAGTATGCGCAGAGCCGGACAGACGCGACACGGGCGTGGTGGTCGAGTTTGACTTTACCGCTGACAGCGTCAGTGATCGCGTCGAGCACGTGGGCGCGACTGAACGGCAATCGCGTCTCGCGAATTAGTTTGTTCTTCACCACCATGGACAAAGCTCAGCGCCTGATCCAGACATGGGTTGCGTCACCTCGAGATAAAGAGATAGATGATACTGTGGATGGTCGGCCGATCAACTGTCATCTCGGCACCCTGGGCTCATGGCCCTCGTAGGTCTGGCTAAAGGGGATATCAAATTGCTACACATTGTGCAGGCACTAGGCGACTATCTGACCTCAGAGGATGACGACCTTCGGAACAAAGGTAAGGTCAGAAAATTCCGGTCAGCGACTGTTTTGTACCAACGTACTCTCCAGGCGTTGAGTTTCTCGCAAAAGTCGTTGGGAAAACGCCCGCCGAGTACCTAAATCGCCAATCAGGTGAGGACAACAGAATAGTTCTAAGCATGCAGACATACCGACGATGTCGCAGTGAAGGTTCTTCTGGCTTTCTTCTTGACTAAACTGGAAGATCTGGACACAATCATACCGGCTCTGAAGGGGCTCATGGCTCTCACACGTCTGCCCAATCTTCTTGAAGAAGATGCGGTGACTGTCATGAAAGCGTGAGCGAATCCATCAGCATCTCACGTTTAGCTTTATCGCTCAACAAATGTCTGGCGAAGGTTGTTCAAGCATGTCAAGATGGCAGCGCTAGTTCAGGCGCAGAGATTCACGGTCTTCTCGATAGTAGACAACCTCATCGCGAACCATAGAGAAGGTGGAGAACTCGCAGATGCTTGACTGGAAATGTGCTGAACTACGGTCATAGCCCTGAAATCTATGCGCGACGAGTTCTTAACCGGCTACATCCTACTGGCAGAAGGCGAAAAAGACCCGCGGAATCTCATGCTCGCCTTTGCCATCGCACGAGTGATCCTCATTGAGTTCGACGTCACCAAAAGGATCGAGGTATGACTATGAACTTACCTATGAGATGCGTCATGCATACTCATGAAGCTATGTAGGAAATGTTCAATGTCACCGCTTGCTACTTTCCCATCTCGTTCCGACCTCCACCAGACGATCCCTACGGTATCAGCGCAGACGACCTGAAAGCCGCATTGCGGTATGTGGAGTCATCATCAGTCCCGCAGAAACGACCCTCAAGCCACTTTCAGAGGTTGTCTCAGCGCCAACGCCGCATTTGCGCCTCTCATGATACCACTGATACTCGAGAAGATCGCATCCGCAGCTCCTCCAACGAAGGTCAGTGCGTTGCTCTTCTTGGTGCATCAGCCTGATGAGCAGTATGTTTAGAGGGATGCTCTGTTAACGTTGGATGACTGTCTTCCCGTCTACGGTGCTGGTCATGCGCGCACGCATGCCAGGAAGTTATGGAACGCCTTGAAACTGGAGATCTTCCAGCCGACGGACCCGCACACAGAAAGGGCGGCTCTGAAGTCCGTACAAGTGCTCATCAAGACGATCTACTCGAGTCCCGCTGCATCGTCCGACGATATAGAAGGTCTAGCGAAGGAGGCATGCGAGGAATGCGTTGTGATTCTGAAGGAGCCCGAGAAGAGTCAGGCTACGCCGGCTATGAAGACGCTTTGTGCATTTGTTTCGACAACTCGTGAGAAGCCTTTACGTCATTTTTTGTTGATTGAACACCACTGATCTGATGCAACAGCGTCGGTCTGCCAGTATACAGTCTCACAAGTCGTCCCTCACCACGTCAAGCTCTTCCTTAACCCCGACGAAGCACCCAACCGCGGCCCAACGCTGAAGTTATTGGCGCAGTTCATCGTGGCCCTACGCGACTCCGTGCTGAAGTCAGATGAAGACCAGGCCAATCTGCTCACGCCATACAAGGACGAAGTACTCGGCATCTTCATCACAGGTGTCAAGACTCCTTCGTCTTCGGCGTCTGCGATCGAAGGTCTGCGTGCGTTGGTGACTACGCCCAAACTTCTGGACGACGACGAGGTTGGCTTCGTTGTCAATAACGTCAACGACGTCGTCGCCAGTGGTAAAGAGGACGTTGCAGGGGTGAAGTACGCATTCGGTTATACCATGTTCGCGTAAACGGCGTCGCTTACTATCACCACAGCGACGATGCTTTGGACCTTCTGAAAACAATCTCCACCATCGCACCCACACATGTTTCTTCCAACACCCTGCCTCTACTTTTCTCGCTTCTTCCTGACGAGGCTCCACCTCGTGAGGATGCTGATGCGCGCGAAAAGTACTGGAACGTTCTGTCATCACTCGCCCGCCTATGCGAGCAAGCAGTGCTATTCGAGACACTGGTCGTACGGCTATCTACGAAGCTAGACTTGCTCTGCAGTCCAAGACCGTCTGCATCACTAGCGGATCCCGAACCTACTGCAGCCTACGCTCACTCGATACTCAACACACTCGTGACTGTACTGGAGAAGAAGGTGGAACGAGCAGATGCCGACGTACCGAAGTACATCGACAGACTCGTTCTCCCCTTGCTCAACCTGTTCGTCGGCGGCGCAGTGCTGAAGGACGACCCATCCGCGCTCCCGGTCACGGACTTCCGCTTAGTGACACTCGTTGCGAAGGTCGTGAACCTAGTTACGCAAACCTTATCCGCAGAGTACGTGCCCGTCCAAGTTCAGGCAAGACTCGTCTAACTGTCGATAGGAAGCAAGAAGCGTTTGCCCGCCAACTGGTCCCACTCTTCCTCCAGGGAGATCTCAAGGCTATTGCTCCAAGTGCACGATCAGTCCTGCCTGATGGCGTCGCATTCTCGCCTTTCTCGGTCCGTCCGACCCTCGTGGTTTCTCACCCTGTGCTGACTGTGAATATAGGAGTCCGCCCCAGCTCATCAAGCGAACCTTGCCATCGTGTTCTCGGAGGCCCTGATAGCTTTGCGGAAAGAGGTTCGTCCAAAACTCGAGGTCGGTCTTCTTGATCTGAACATTCATACCCTCAGGTTCGACTTCCCGTTGATGACCCCTCAGCTTTCTTAAGCGAACTTGTTCGATGGAGCATCGAGACTGCCCGGACCACCCCACAACGTGAAAGCGCATGGCATCTCGTAGCGGCAGTTGTGAACAAACGTGTAGCAGGTACGTACCAGCAAACATCACTCGGCGGCCAGACCTGACCCCTTCGTCCCTAGATTGCGAACCTTTTTTGAAGAACATGCTGGGATCGTTCTCTGCCGCATCGTTGAGGGATGTTGCAAAGCCAGTCCCTACACGGCAATACGCCATCTTCGCCTGGACATGGGTATAATCCTCGCTCTCAGACGCTTCGCACTTGAGTTCTGACCGCGGTACAGGTTAGTAAGGGACTCTTGGTGCAGAACCATGCTTTGGCGACCGACTTCGTCGAACACCTCTTTGAGTTGTTTGGTGATGAGAGCATCAGCTGGGATGCAGCGCGATCCGTCGGCAACGTTGTTGCACCGAGTAAGGTGCTGGTCAAGAGCAATCATGCCGTCATCAGAGTGAGCTCGTCTCCACGTTTGCGGAGAACCGGTTGTCTGACCTGTACGCAGGTCCTGCACGCACAGAAGTACGCGAGCCGGGTACTGCCGCGACTGATCGAGGGCGCGAAAGACTCTTCAGGTATGGTTCAGTGCTTAGCGTCTAGTGAAGATGCTTACTCCTGTCCAGATACGCGAAAGCAGACGGCTAACTTGGTCGCGCTTCTTTCGCTCATCCGCTCAATCCCGAAGGCCGCATACGCCCGAGAGATGCCGACGGTATGTTCATCGCTGCTCGTCCGCACCCCACGAGACCGCACATACTGATGATACGCCGTAGCTTCTTCCTCTACTACTCCGCGGGCTCGAGCTCTCCGATACCGAGCTGAGAGCGAACGTCATCGACACGCTTCTCTCTGCCGCCCAAGCCGATGTAGACGCCGACATCAAGCACGCGAAGGAAGGCAACCTCGTCGCGGAGCACGCGTCGAGTCTGACTTCGATCATGCTCAAGAACGCCAGCATCGCCACTATGCCCGACGCGGTTCGTCCCCCACTCTATTATCCACCATCATTCTCTGATAGACGCTCGATACAGAGGGTGCGCATCGCTGCACTGCGTTACCTCGCGATTCTTCCCAAAGTCGTGCGTTACGACGTGCTGCATCCGCATAAGGCGACGGTTGTGCGCGAGCTAGTGAAGGTATTGGATGATCCAAGGAGATCTGTGAGGAAGGAGGCCGTAGACGCCCGGTATGTCTGCACTTCACCCTCAAGAGAAAACTTGTTCTGACTTTGGCATAGTGGTAGCTGGTACACGTACTCGGGCTGAGAGCTTCTTCAAGCGATGTGTAAAGATCCTGTAGCAAATAGTGTGCTGTAATGTCGATGTAGCCATAGATGTACGCGGAGACGATGTGTGATCGATGGGCCCGATTAGGGTTAAGGTTGTCTTGGCGCGCGTCGCGCCACGCGCGCTCGAATCTCGATGCCCCTTGCGTTTGACCTTCATTGCGCGTTCTCTTGCTATGATAACCGGTGCTCGCTACGCATGGCTTGCAATACATAACCTCTTTCACTCTACGGACAGGATGCCATAAAAACGCCATGCACACTATTCACCTCCTGAGAACCGAGGGGGACCTTCCGACACCTGTTCCTTCGAACACCATGGGCAACCTCCAACTCCTGTTACCCTCGCGGCGTCTCGGGAATCCGCCGAGACATAAGCGCCATTCCACCTCTTGACGTTTCTCCATTGGACTGGGGCACAGCGAAAGACGAATTGCGTGCATCTATGCCACGAGCGAACTTGATATTCTTGAAGGAAGAGGAGCGCGCCCTCGTCGCATCTTCGTGCTCGAGTCTCTCCAAAGATCAAAGGTCAAAACATACCGTAGAGCACCTACGCGCACTCTCCTTTTCCTATTGAACCTCACGATGTCTCGCGATACGGATCATCCGAGTAGGTCGAGGGTAACCCCTCCGGAAAAGATGTCTCGGCTCGGCCCCTCTACCACTGACCTCCTACCTCCTACAGAACCCTCTATAAAAGCAAGCACAGAACACGCTCAACCCTCATCAAATCAACTCTCATATCAAATCCAAACACAGCATCTCATACCCACCACTACTTCTCTATCATCAAATTCAATATGCACTCTCCCAGCCTTTCCTCCTTCATCTGCCTCTCGCTCAGCCTCGCCGCTGGTGCCGCACCTGCCACGTAAGCCTCCCCTCCCAATCATCCCAAGTATCCTTTACTCATCACACCCCACAGCCCAATCCAATCGCAAAAACGCGCCCTCGGCACCCTCATCGGCGTGCGGCCCGCTCTCGGCCTCCCGAACAAACGCCTCATCGACGCCGGCATCCAGCTCGACGCTGCAATCGGAGTCGACCTCAAGAAGCGACAATTGGTCGGCCTCGGGCTTGGACCCACCGTAGCCGTTGAGCCCACCGTTGAGGTTGTGCATTTCAAGAAGCGGCTGCTCGATGCTGGTGTTGGTGGCGAGGTGGATGTTGGGGCGGGACTGGGCGTCGAGGTGAAGCGCGGGCTGGTTGATGTTGGCCTTGGTACCGAGGTCGATCTTGTGCCGGGGCTTGGGGTTCATGTAGCGCGCTTGGTGGACGCGGACGTCGTTGGGGAGGTTGAGGTCGCGCCTTCACTCGACGTCGGGCTCGGGAAGCGTCTGCTGGGCCTCGAGCTCGGCGCTGGGGTCGACGTCGAGGCTGAGGCTGACCTGGCCGTCAGGCGTCAGTTACTCGAAGTCGCCGTTCCGGTGGAAGTTGATGTTGGGGCCGACGTTGGCGTTGATGTGAAGCGTCAGTTGTTGGACGTTGGTGTTGGGGCTGGTGTTCGCGTCGAGCCTGAGCTCGGTGTCCACCTTTAAAGCCTCGAACACCGATCCCTTGCTACATACCCTTCTTCTTTCATCCGTGAAAAGTGTACTAGATGTATACCCCATACAATTTGAATCAGCTTGATGCTTGCCCTTTCATGCCTACAGCGTGAGAAAGAAGCCACCTCGGTGATAGCCTACAGCCACCGGCCCGCCGCGCGCGTCTGAGCAGCGAGAACAATAAACCGCGATGTCCGTGCCACCGACCGATCTCCCAATCTCTCCTCCTTTCACCCATACCACCCACCACCTCCTCCTATTCCTACCATAGCCCTCGATACAACCATGGGCCAACCACCCAAACACACAACGGACGACGACTACCCGACCAAGACGTCCTTCCAACAACGCGAGACCGAAGACGTCCTCCAGAAGCACTTGCCCACCGACTCGAGCGCGACGCCGACGCTGAACAAGAACTCGCATCTGCAGTTCTTGGTGCGGAATTTCGTGCAGGGGTTTCCGGCGAGGTATAGCAGCCAGGACGCGAGCCAGCCGTGGCTGATGTTTTGGACGCTGCAGAGCTTTAGCGCGTTGCAGGTTGGGATCGATCCGGTGAACAAGCAGAGGTGTGTTCATGCGACTTGGCTTTAGGAGAATGGGACTGATGTGGATGTTCAAAGGGCGATAGATACGATTATGTGTTGGCAGCATCCGGATGGCGGGTTCGGTGGTGGGCCGGGACAGGCGGCGCATTTGTTGCCGACATACGCCGCTGTATGCTCTCTCGCCATCGTCGGCAGGCCAGGACCGGGCGGTGGCTGGGACCAGATCGACAAGTGCGCCTCCACCCGCATCTACGATTCAAGTCTAACCGTATTGAACATGCGTATAGGGATAAACTGTACGCGTTCTTCATGTCCCTCAAACAGCCCGACGGCTCCTTCATCGTCGCGCACCACGGCGAAGTCGACGTCCGCGGCATATACTGCCTCCTCGTCACGTCCATCCTCCTCAACATCCTCACCCCCGCCCTCATCTCCGGCACAGCAGCATTCATCGCCTCGTGCCAGACCTACGAGGGCGGCTTCGCGTCCGCCTCGCACCCCTACTACGCCGCGCAGGCGGCGCCCGAGGACCCGCTGCAGTGCCTGCCGAACCCGCGGCCGAGTCTGGGCGAGGCGCACGGGGGGTACACGTATTGCGCGCTGGCGTCGTGGGTGCTGCTCAGGCCGTTTTTAGGGAAGGAGGATAAGGAGCCGAAGGTCGATCTGAAGAGGCTGGCGCGGTGGGCGGTGGGTATGCAGGGGGCGGAGATCGAGGTGGGCGGGTTTAGGGGGCGGACGAATAAGCTGGTTGATGGGTGCTATTCGTGGTGGTGCGGTGGGGTGTTTGATTTGTTGGAGAGTTTGGGTGTGGTGACGGCTGGGGGGAGGGAGAAGGAGGGGGAGGGGGTTGAGCATCGGGAGGCGGAGGAGGCGGAGGAGGGGTGGGACGATGCGGACGATTCGTTGTTCAATCGTAAGGCGTTGCAGGAGTATATCCTTTTTACGGGTCAACACCCTGCGGGCGGGCTTCGCGACAAGCCACCGAAGTAAGACTCACTCCGTACACTCGTTGACTGTGATCTGACTGGGGCTATAGGCATCCGGATGCGTATCATACGCTTTATTGTCTCTCAGGACTCTCAGCTGCGCAACACCGGCTCGTTCAGTCTTCTTCGCGCCGAGCTGAGGTGCACGCGATCTGGAAGGACACGGAGGGTGGGCGCTTTACTGATCTTGACCTTACTGTGATATTGATTGCGACACGACAGAGTCAGACAAGGCACCTCTGAGCAAGACCGCATTTGCCGAGGCGCTCTGCTGGTCTGAAGAAGAAGGTTCATCTCTGATCGTCGGGCCCGCTTCGAATCGCGTCGTGCGTAGACCTCCACCGTTGCTCGCCGAGCGTAATGCTGATTACTTCGACTGTAGAACGCGACACATCCGATCTTCAACTTGACGATGACGCATACGGAGGGTATCATGGCCCACTTCTACCAACAGGAGGTGCCCAAACGTAACCCACCGAAGGCAAAGGCGACGTGAGAAGATTGAGAAGATGGAGGGCGTTTGGCTGTAAAGTTGTGCACATTATTATCCCCGGGATTTTCTGGAAGAAGCGTCGTTCGTACCCAATGTATCAATACCACAGGCCTTTGTTATATCAATCATCTATGTAACCTTTGTATGTAGCACCATCTCTGATCTCACGATGAGCGAGCGTGGCACGGACGCGAACTACACGTGGTAGCTCGTAATAGCGTTACCCGAGTTACGGTGGGCGCTCGACGCGTCGAGCCAGCTCGGCTCTGCCACCCATCTCCCAACACCTCCTACCCACCAGCCCAGTGCCATGTCCTCCCACCTGCGCGCCCCAGCAGACGACGTCTACGGCACATCGTCCTCCTCGCGCTACCTCAACGCCGGCACCAGCTCGCCGCGCCGCCAGCCCCCCACGCTCAAATCGAATCGGTCCTCGCAGTCCCTGCGCGGCGCGAGCCTATCCCAGACGATGGACGACGACGGCGGCTCGCGCTTTTCATTGGCTCACGAGCTCGCGGCGGCGCTGATGCCCGAGCCGAGCGCGGGCTCTAAATTATTATCCGAGGAGTTCGGGATCGAGTACGATGAGGGCGCCGAGGGCATCGACGCGGACGGGCCCAGGGCAGACGAGGAGGGCGCGCCGCTGGACCCGGGCGCGTCGCTCGCTGCCGAGCTCGACCCGCACGCCTTTGGCGTGGACCATTCCCCCGCCGGGCTCGACAGCACGAACACGTCCGGGCTCGACTCGGAGTTCGACGAAGAACCGCTCGATCCGGCGTTCGGCGGCGCCGAGCCGCCCGCGTCGTCGTCGGCGCTGCGCAGCCCGAGACGGGCGGAGCAGGACGCGATGGCCGTGCTGAGCGGCGATCTGGAGACGACGGACAAGTTCCTGGCCGATCTTAGGCGGCTGGACGCGGAGAGCGTGAGCCAGCCGGCGCTGGAGCGGTTGGCGCTGGAGTGGATCAGGAAGATCGATGAGAGTGCGCGGGATAGGGAGGGCCAGGTTAGGGAGCTGTTGGAGTATGAGAGGGAGTTTAGGAAGATATCGGCGGATGCGCTTGCGGGGTTGCCCGCTATCGAGGGCGTCGATGGGCTGGCGGATGAGGTGGCTGCTGCTCCCACGTCGACGGCTGCACCTGCTGCGTCACGACGTCCTCTGTCGGGTATATCGGAAGATGCGGACGACTGGGAGGTCGATCCGGACCGGCATCTGCGAGAAGAGGAGGACGTAGAGGATGCGCAGGCGACACCCATCAAAGACTCCTTCTCCGTCCCGCCCCCACCGTCCATCTCAGGCCCCGTAACACCAGCCAAAGCCGTCCCGCAACTCGCCCACCTACGCACAAGCACCACCTCCCTCGTCTCCTCCCTCGTCGTCATCTCCGAGCACGCCCAAGTGAACGGCGCAGCGACGGCCGACGCGGGCCGCAAGATCCGCGCGCTGAAGAACAAGCTCGGGGGTTGGCGGACGGACTGGGACAGTGCTGAGCGGAGCAGGCTGAAGATCGAGAGGTGGGAGGAGGATCCGGCGAGTAGGATTAATGGGCGGAAGGTTGTTGAGGAGCATCTTAGGGCGTTCGAGTTGGCGATGGCCGAGGCGAGTACGAAGACGCAGGCGATTATGGCTGCTTCATAGAGGATCTTTGTATACCATTATTACACACCCGCACATACATAGGAAGAGCTATCGACACGATCTATTTTTGGAGTATACATACGGCACGAGTGCTTTTAGAGGCAATACCAGTTCATTCTTGTTTTGTGTGCGATCTCATCCTGTCGCTGCGCGCTTCAAAAAGTGATTGATCATGTATGGAGAGCAAGAGGTGAATGGTACTAATGCCTATCCAGGCGCACAGCGTGTATCATATAACCGACAACGATAACAATCAGCAAAAACATGTATGTATATCCCAACGCGAAACGACCTCCGACCAACACCACGATCCAGGGCCAGGGTATGCACCACCACCACATCCTCCCAAAGAGTCAGACTCAAACACCCCCATGCCCACTCCACTTCTCCGGCCGACTCTCCTCCTGATCCCGCTCCACATCAACCTGCACCTTCACCTGGTTCGAAAAGTCGTAGTGCGTGGCGCTCGTGAGCGTGTTGAGCGGGATCGCGACGCGGCTGTTGCCGTGCGCCGCCGAGCGCGCGTTCCCATTCGGCGCTTGGTGATGGCCGGAGCGCCCGCTGAAGGTGTTCGTCTCGAGCTGCGAGGCGGGTTTGCGGAGGTTGAGGACCATGCGGCAGCAGAGGACCTGCGTGAGGATGAGCGCGAGGAGGGCGTTGATGTTTTGGATGTTCGCGTTGGATTGGAACATGAAGGCCGCCTATACGCAGCAGCGGTCAGATCATCTGTCTGCAGCGATGAAAGAAGGCAGGGGTGAGGAACGCACGTTCAGGACGTTTACGGCGGATACGGCGATGAAGTAGAAGATGCCCTCGCGGATGAACGTCGCGATGATCGGCATGGACGAGAGGCGGCGCATCTGGATGACTTTCAGGAGCGTTAGGCCCGTGCAGATGAGGTTGAACGCCACAGGCGCGAGCCAGAATCCGGACACTACGCGACTTTTGTCAGCCACGCCCTCTGAAGAACGCTATGACCTTGAAGTTGACCTACCGACGTGCTTCCCAGGGAAATCCGACGCTGTACAGGGACCCTCCGTGCCGATGAGAATGGGGACTTGGAACACGCCCGCGATAGATACGTAGAGCAGGTACGCGCACTCTCCTAGGAGGAGCACACCGAGAGCGATGATGACCTTCCTGTCTTGGAGAAGGAAGGCGTATGTCCTGACGGCGAGGATGGCGTCTGAGCCCAGTGTCACCCACATACATGACGCTGCGATCAAGTAGTGTCTGCACAGACAACGTATGAGTGACTAGAAGAAGCATAGAGACCAAGTGAGGAAGACGCACAGCGTCTTGCACCGCTCCGTAGTGAAGTTATCGTTGAACAACCACAAGTTCACCGCGAAGCACGCCAGCCCATAGTACCGCGTCCAGATGTACAAGAACTTGACCGGGGTCCACGCCCGCTTCCATATCCGATCGTATTCCACTAACCGGCGCGTCAGCGTCCGCGAAGTATGAAGCTCAAAGCCGCGACGAATATTTACGCACTGCCCAGGCACACGAGCCAGTCCCATACCGCTACCGCCATCTTGGGTCCACGTCAGCTAAGCTCTCGATCTATCTGGACTGTTGAGTAAGGAGGGGGACGTACCGTGGCGCTGGTGTACACCTGCAACACATGCGTGAGTTTGAAGCCCGTCACGAGCTGTTCTTGCAGCGCGGTGTTGTTCCCCGCGACGGCGATCGCGCCCGCGAGGTTGAGCGCTGGGATACTGGACATGACAGCCGGAAGCGAAAGAACTACGCCGTAGTCCCGAGTCTTAAAGCTTAAGGCTGGATCGAGCCTTTAGCTTTCAAGCTTGACGAGGGGTGCCGGTGAAGAAGTGGAAGGAAAACGGTAACGGCCGTCCATGCCGTCGTCCAGACACTTATACCGAGCCGATCCTCATCCCTCGCAACTCCAATTTCCTATAAGCACCGCGCGCGCGGCCGTTTCTAACATCGTCCAGATCGAAGGCCCGCCCGCCGCGCAGTATGCAGCAAATCTCTTGGTGTACGGCCAGATCTGTAGGAGCGTTGGGGGAGGCGCTGATCCGTGGCAACATCCGCGCACAAAGCCTGGAGGAAACGAGGGGCGGGTGCGAGTCGGGCTGACGGCATCGTGTCAGATAGTGTTCCGGATGAGTGGTTTTGTAGCTAGGCGGAGAGCAGCTTTTTAGGGTTAGCTGTACTAGGTGTATGTTTGTTTTGCTGCCGCTGACTTTCCGCTGGAGTATCATAGGATGTTAGCGGACGGAAGTTGAGCTGTCAACTCGCTGTGGCACCAGTTCTCGTTAATCTTGGGTCAACAAATCGCGAAGCATCTTTGGTTCGTGTCCGGCGCCCACGAGCAAAGCGCAAATCATGGCGTTCCAGACCCAGACGTCCTGAGCCTGGAGCTGGTGGAGGGGAGTTGCAAATTGAACAGCATACGTACCAACCGGGCAAGCTTGAAGCCGGTAGCCAACCCATCCCATGCATGATTCCTATACCCGCATGCGACGCTCATAATGATATCTGATACACGAGCAATTGTACGCAGAAGCATAGCAGCACAATATCGGGAGAAGACTCGTACGCAGGGTGGTCGTGGTCACGTACCAATCCCCGATCCACGCGTGCCATAATCCAGCAACACGAGGCAGCACCGGCACCGAGAAAGCCGGGCCGACGCCGCGCCTCCGGGCTCGCCCCGCCTTTCTCGAAACGCTCATTCTCTCCCGTCTGCATGCAGCCCAGTTCCAATCCGAACTTTGATAAACTCTTCTGCGGCGCCGCGTAGCAACTAGACGGCATTTGTATAGGATCGACTGGGCGCATAATGCTGCTAGACGGGACTAAGCTCTTCGTCGCACCACCATGTCTGGATCTCGCAAGCTCATCGCTGTTACTGGCGCTACTGGCCAGTAAGTGTTGTTCTGCTGTTTGTGGGTGCAGATACCGATTGTACATGTCTATCTAGACAAGGCTCATCTGTCGTCGAGTTCTTGCTCAAGGACCCCGAGACCTTCACCGTACGCGCCGTAACGCGTAACGCCTCTTCCCCCGCCGCCAAGGCCCTCGCCTCGCGCGGTGTCGAAGTCGTCCAAGCCGACCTCGCCTCGCTCGACCAAACAACCAAAGCCTTCGAAGGCGCCCACGGCGTCTTCGGTCTAACCCAGTTCTACGAGCACGGCTTCGACGCCGAGCAAGCGCACGGCAAGAACATCGCCGACGCCGCCAAAGCCGCGGGCGTGCAGCATCTCGTCTGGTCGACCGTCGAGGGCCGCGAGGGCGAGTGTGGCGCCATCAGCTGGCGCAGCAAGTCGCTCATCGAGGACTACATCGTGACGAAGGGGATTCCCTACGTGACATACTTCCACGTCCCGATGTACTACCAGAACTTCTGGACCAGTTTCTTTGCGCCGGCGTACGACGAGGAGAAGGGGTTCAACTGGAGCGTGCCGTTCTTGCCGGATGTACCGATCTTTGCGTTCAGCGTCGAGGACTCTGGAGGGCTCGTCGTTCCTGCTTTCAAGGACCCCGCAAAGTACAATGGTATGCCAAGTCAAGACCTCTTACAGTCGCAAGTCGTCTGACCAAGGCTGTAGGCGTGCGCATCAAGACCGTCACAGAGTTCCTCTCGTTGCGCGACCTCGCGACCCAGTTCTCCGAGGTCACCGGCGAGAAAGCCAGCCTCGCGCTCGAGCTCACGCGCGAGCAGTTCGAGGCGTCGCGCCACGCGCCGCACCCTGCAGCGGAGCTCATGTACCTGTCCTGGGAGTATGTCATCCGCGCCGGCCCCGACTCGGGCGTGAGGGTACGCGTTTCACACTTCTAGAAAGCCTTGGCGGGGTCGCTAAACATCTGCGCAGGATGCCGAGCAGACGCGCTCGATCTACCCTGGTGTTAAGACGTATAAGGAGTGGGTGAAGGATGCGCCGATGGTGAAGGAGTTGGTTGCGAAGCTTAAGGCGGAGGCGGCTGCGAAGAAGGCTTGAAGCACAGACTAGCACGAGATTGGATACCCTAACAGTAAATGGAATTCAGAAATGACATGACACGCCAAACTACACACATACACATCATAGTCCGCTAGCTAGGTACAGCGTCTCGAGCTAGCGCACCCGCCTCAGGCATGTGCGCCGTCGTCAACGCGATGATATCCGTCTTGGTCAACATGCCCACCAGCTCTCCGCCCTCCGTGAACATGATATGTCGCAGACTGAGCTTGTTCAGCGTGTTCACGACGACCTCGAGCGGGACGTCCTTCCGTAGGCACATCACGTCTTCCAGTAGTAAAGACATGTCTATGCTGCCCTCAGGCGCCGAAGGCGAGAAGGAGCATCTGCGTTGGGCTGAGCCCTCTTCCTCTAGTATCGGTTCTGTCGGGGTGTATGAGCGAGTGGGCCCTAGGGACATGAGAAGAGCGTACCAATGAACTCGCGCACGTTCTCGCGCACTACAAACCCAACCAACTTCTTCTCGCTATTCACAACCGGGAACCCAGTATGCGACCAAGTCACAATAAGCCTTCCCATCTCCTCCAGCGTCACTCCGTCCTCCACGACAACAAGATTCGCAACGGGAATCATGAACTGTGCCGCTGTCTCTCCATTGTCACGGAAGTCGACCGGCTGGAGCCACGGGTACCGGCGCATAGCTATCCACAGCGAGTATATGCCCTCCTTGCCGAACGCGTCGGCGGTCCATTTCGCCGCCATGACGGCGATCATGATCGGAAGGACGTGTGAGAGGGCACCTGTGAGCTCGAAGACGATGATGACGAGCGAGACTGGTGGGGGCATAAGCAGACGTGGATGAGCTGGTTGAACGATGCACGAACCTGTCATACGAGTTACACCACTGAGCATGGCTGATGCACCTATGACGGCGTAGAAACCAGGGTAGACGCAACGGACTGTAGGGTCGGGCGGACACGCTGCGAAGATCCACGCCTTCGGGTACGCGCGTTGCAGTCCAGCCCTGCGCGTAAGTCAGTATAGAGCTCTCCAACATTAAACACCAAGACGAACGTGAGCATGCCCACGGCCCGTCCCAGGCAGGCGCCGATCGCGATGGTTGGGAGAAAGATGCCAGCTGGAACCTGGTCGCACGTTCAGTGTCCGTCGTGGGTCTGCAAGATCTGGAGCTCACCATCATACCGAACGTCCATGCAGTGAACGCGATCTTGACGACCGCAGTAAGCAGGAGCAAGAACACATTCTCCCACATAGCCGACGGATTGCACAGTCCATGGAAGTCCCCGCGTGCGGGATCGCACTCTTGAAAGAGGTTGGCAACGAGTTCCGAGGATTGCACTCTGCCCATGACCCATTCAGAACCGTGACAGAAGTTCAACATAGAGATCATCGCACCTTAGGAAGACGACAAGGTAACTGACAGCGGCGGTGATCGCCGCCGTGCCGACGACCTCCATGATCGGCATCTCGCTCAAGACACTATTCTTGCGGTAAACAGCGATCGCGACGTTCAGTCTGAGTAGCAGATGACCTAGGAACCCGCCAATAACAGCTAGGAAGAGCCAAGGGATCTAGACAGTCGATCAGTTCATCTGTGATCGAGGCATGTTGAGATACTCACGAGCTCGAACGCAAGCCATGCACCTTCTCCGCCACCATTGGTAACTTGGAAGAGCACAAGCTTAGACGTTCCAAAGGGATCGATGTACTGAAGCATCATAGCCGCGATTGAAGACGTGACAAAGGCGCGCCACATGACGTCCGACTCGTTCGCGAAGGTGTCGAGCTCTGAGCGACGTTCAGGAATAGATACACAAACGAAGATACAGCAGAGCATACCTTCCAAACCAAACAGCACGCCACCAAGAGGGCTACCGAATGCTACGGAAACACCCGCGGCGGCGGCAGCAGCTAGCACACGCCTCTTCTGGGCTTCATTGGTTCTGAACTGCACGAACAGTCGAGATAGTAGGTATGCCAAACAGCACGAGACGTGAACCAGAGGTCCCTACACATAGTCAGCACCGGACCTCTACACCAGCTCGATTAAAGACCATACCTCTTTCCCGAGTGATAGACCAGACGCGACGGACAACGCCAGACCCAGCGCCTTGATGAGGAGAGTCCAAGGACCCAAGAAGGAGTCAAAGACGTAGCCGCCAAGGATCTGAGTGCATCATGAGAGAAAGCGTCTCTAGCAACGTGGTTCGGCGTACGGCTTTGATCTCCGGAACTGCGATTAATGTCAGTCAGGAGGGCGAGCGGTAGGTAAGGCTGGTTCTCACTTCCTGTGTGGAAGGCACTGTCCAGTATGTGAGTGTATACATGGCCATGACGGGTGTAATGCGTACTGTGGTGCGTAGATTACAACCAGCACAGCCGAGCTAGCGGCCAACGCAACCTATCTAGAGTTAGCTGTCAACACTACACGAAAAGGCTCGTTCATACCGAAAGGCCGATGTAGATGAGTGATTGGAGTAATGAGGAACCAAGTAGTGAATGTATGCCCAGATATTGGCTCCATGTCTTCCATTCCCGGCATACTTCTCCGGCTAGCTCATAGTGTTAGCATACATCACGTAGTCATTGCGCGCAACGACTCACGATCCAGTCCACTACAGCAGGCAACTGAGTTGTAGAAAAAGCCATATGCGCAACGGCCCTCTCTCAAGTCACTCAGCCTATGATGCTGTAAGCATATAACCAGCGATGATTCCCACAGCGCGGCATACCACTGTACCAACACGTCCAGCCATCCTCCTGCAACGCCCACTCCTATGCCCGTGAAGATCACCACAAGCCAGACCTTCGAGGCGTCCCAAAATGGCGCTACAACGCCTCGCAAGCCGCGCCCGGACATGACCTGTCTCCAGCGCTCGCGCTCGGCCGTATCCTCAGACCACCAGTCTATCGTCTCGCCGTCCTTCAACCTATGGCGCCTCCATCTTCTCCGATGGGTGACGGCCCATTCATCTAGGTTCTCTGGCAGCTCATATTGTTCCGCGTCGCGTCGACTTGGTGGGTACGTGGTTGACTTTCTGGGTAACGGCGCTGCTTCGTCCTCCGTGCTAGATGCGCGATGCGTTTAGGGACGAGTCTGCCCGTGAGCCTCGAGGTACGTACTCCCATTCAGCATCATGCCAGGGATCTGTTTCAGGGTCTGCACCAGGCATGAAGCGTTCAGGTATTTCGAAGCGTAGATTGAAACGCTCAAGAAGCCATGCAAGTCTTGGACAAGCTGCGAAGCGTGCACAACACGTCGCGTTTAGTCGGCTCAATCGGCCCGCAGGCGCCACAGGGCGAGCCCCAACTCGAACTTCTCCTTTTGCGAGCACTTTGTAGCAGGAGTATACTCTTCAATATATATGTATGATGTGATCTAATCAAGCACCAATGTGTTCTATGTCATGATATGTCCGGTTGCAATGTCCAATGTCCAATGACTACGACGCTTGAGGATATGCTCCAGTCTGTATGCGCTTCAAGACCACAGTGTTCAACTTGGGCCAAGGGTAAGTCTGCTGCCTGGGGAAACGCGTAAGCTGGGATGACTTTGATGTGAACTTTACAGTTATACGTACAATGGCTGCACAGAGGAAGAAGGAAATAGAGGCGACCTCCACACTCGTCGCCAATTCTCTTTCCACCCCAGATCGTATAGGCGCTCGTTCATGGGAATTTGATATGTCCGCGGCGCGAGAGGGCTAGATGGAGGAATGCACTGCGGTGCAATCACGTCCACTCCGGACGCCGCACCTCTATTCTGAGGCGATGTCTGGCCGGGTATGGTGACGAACTTCCCGTAACGAGGACCTTTACGCACACGAGCGCGGATCGAGTCGAGAGCGGTCTGCCCTTTGAGAAGGTCCCGCGTAGTCACGATCGCCATGACCTGTATCTGTTCAGAGCACGCCCAACGGTAGATTCCGGTACATGCACTTACGAAGGCAAATGCACCCAGAAGCGACCCTGCCGCTGCAATAATGACTAACCGGGCGTGCGGTTCTTCGATGAACGATCCATCTATTGGACTCCCTTCGAACATGCCGATATTCTTTGAGTATCTCTTGCTTGCTCTGAATCCGAGTATCGCCCCCACAAACCAGCGTCCAGGTGGTCCCCCTATGAAGATCCAAGAGTACCATTGATCCCACCAGTATTGCCGCGCCCAAGGATCTTCATGAGATACAAAGAGGGCGTGTGATACGTGCTGCACGATCTTCTTTCGAATGGGCCATATTGCCAGAGGTACCATCAGTGCCGTGAAGTAAAGCAGCGCTAGAAAGGCTTTCATGCGCGAGATCGAGACGCAGTTTCCTAGCTACTTCATGTCAGTACTCTGACAGATACATCATATAGGCGCTGAATGTACCCAAGGGCAATGATGGTCGAAGCCCATTCGACAGGTGCCGCAAGTTGAGCAATGGTGAGTGCCGGGAGGTTTCCAGCGCCCATTACACCTGCCTTTGCGGCAAAACTCCATTTGTCCATCTGGTCCAGATTCGTGTGGTACGTCGACCGAGTAAGGTAGCGGGGCGCTGTAATGAGGGGTGCTATGCGTGGCACGCCCAGAGCATAGGTAGAGATGGGTCCACGAGATGAACGGCATCAAGATTGACATTGAAAGACCGTATATCGCTACTCTTCGTGCGTATGAGATGGAACAGCATGCATCTGAGCAGCAATGGGGCGACGTACCAGCATCAAGCGGCCGACGTTCCTTGCGTAGCAGCCATCCGACTACGTAGAGTGAGATTCCCTTTCTTGTAGCTGTGGCGCAAGAACAGACCTCCTATCTCGAGCACAGATACATACCATCCGTACCTAGCTCACATACTCAGGGACTACAAGTTGAGTTGAAGTACCCGGGCGGAGCTTACCATATCACGCCCTGTACCACAGCAGCAATGGCAGATTCCGCGATGAGTTTAGCGCGCGAACCGGGCCCGGGTTTGGAGGGTTGATGCGGCTGGGCAGTCTGGGCAAGCTGCGGATTGTACGACATGAATGTTCTCAACCAGCCCTTGAAAGGAACTCCAGGCTTCTCGAGTACAGGAGCACAGGTAGGAAAGTTGGAATGGTCGAAAGAACCGGTCGGGAGAAAGACGGGTGGCACGACCTGTGGTGGTTCGGAGGCAAAAGGCAGTGCATCACAGGCACGCTATGTCCGGCACGCAATACTGCGCTCGCTTCCACCCACACTTGTTCTCAACCACAATTACCTATGCGCGCTCTATGAAAGTGACTCGCACGGATCTTACTTCCGGCGATATATAAGCTGGCACTGGCATCCGTTATGCTTTCGTTCGCCACTGCCATAGACGACCCGAATTACCAAGCCAAAGTAGACCTCATCGGAAAGCTCGTTGCTCGACGACCCATGTTCGCCGCAGGAAATTACGCCAGCCAGATCCTACCCAGACTTTACCTTTCCGACCTCGCGACGGCGTCCGACTACGATACGCTCACTCGGATCGGGATCACGCACATTGTCTCCCTACTCGATTGGGAGCCTGAACTTCTCCCGCCCAAATCGAACATCACACGCCTGCACATCCATTTGGCCGACCGCTTCGACACGGATATTCTTTCGCATCTGCCAAAGACTACGGAGTTCATACATAATGCACTTGAGGAAAGTAAGAGCAACAAAGTACTGGTGTGTGGCGATAACTTCTGTTCGAACGGCAATATGCTCACGAGACTTGGTTCGAATAGGTACATTGCATGATGGGCGTGAGCCGCAGTGCCACAGTCGTTTGCGCCTATCTTATCTCACACCACAAGATGTCTGCCCGGGAAGCGGTCACGTTCACTCGCAATCAACGCACGGTCGTGCGACCAAATATCGGCTTCGCGAAGCAGCTTGAGGAGTACGCGCGCCAATACCCGTGGGGTGATTCCGCTCCCGTCACTTCTTCGAAGGTCGCAGGACGATTGCGGAGGTTACTTGAAGGCCGGCCGGCTGTCGAGGGTACCACTGTTGTCTCGAGCACCACAACCAAGAAGCCAGAATCCAGGACAGTGTCGGTGTCGACGGTTACCGTACTCAGACGATAGCTTCCCACTTTCCCATCTCTCATCATGCACTCATACCCCTATTATGCTCTTGTGGAATTCGCTGTCGCACCTGTACACGCTCTTGCATTTTCTTGCTGTCCAGTTACACGTCCAGCTTTCGAATCGTCGCACTTGTAAATAGTTGTACTCTCTTCGACGTCCAGATACACGAATTGTTATTACGTCTGAATACAAAGTGGTAACTACACGAGCCGAGATGTATAACATTGCGCGAAAACAATCATAGATCTGGATTGAGATCCAAGTCGAGATCGAAGGTTTGTGGGTGAGGACGATTGTCCAAAGGTCGATAATCTGCAGCCCGTCCACGCCGACCATCGCGTTCGGCAGGGGGTGGCGTTGGTTCTCGGGCTGAAGATGAAAGAACGGTCAGATGAGTTGACAACTGAAGAACGCTGCGCCACTCACGTTGTTGTGCAACAGGATGCGTTTCGCCCAACGGCCCAAGTGGTGCTTCGTTGTATAGATGACCTCTTTGCATATCGGCCTCGTTGGGGAAGGGCGGACGGAACCTGAGTTGGTGCAACATGCTGGGTTGCTCGGTCTTGGGCAGATTGGGTGGCGCAGACGTGAATGAGGATATCTGTTGAGCGTATGATAGTAGATCCGGGTACGGTACGGCAGCTAATAGAGAATATGAACGGTGAGAAGCGTAGAAATAGCGGTATGAAGTACCTTCTTTAGCTCGCTCGATAGTCTTGATACGCTCCTGGCCCTCATCCACAATCACCTCCAGCTCTCGGCGTCCAGTCTCCAACTTCTCCAACACTTCTCGCCACTTCATCTCAAGCTCGACAACCTCGTCCTTGAGTGTCTCTATCTTCCTTTGCTTGACCTGATGTGTGCGCGCGAGTTCCAATGCAGCAGCCAACGCAGCATCGCAGTCCGAGAAAGCGTTCAGAGGCGGCGGGTTCGGTGGTTTCGTCTGCGGAGGAGATAAAGACTGGAAGAGAACCTGAGATAGTGCGCCGAGTTTATTTAGAGGATCGAGTAGTATGTTCGTCATAGAGTCTGGAGGCAACGGCCCAGTAGGATTCGGAGCTGTGGCGCGAGCGTTTGAGGGCCCTGCTTGTGACCGAAACGGCTGCGATGGGCGTGGTTGCGAGCTACTGGCCATAGTAGAGACACTATCAATTTGTTTAGTTGCTACCGATGGGTCAATATTCGTTAGAGCAACACCAGTGCTGGGCGTAGGAGGCAAACGGCACAGACACGCGACGTGAGAGTCTCACTGGGAGAACGCGTTCTGGCGGCGGCGCGTGAACAGCGTTTGTCTTCTGACCATCACTGCTACTGTAAGATGGACGAATCACAGGTCCCACGCATAGCACGTGCAGGCATGCATAGGTATGCATAGAAGATATATGAGCCATTTGATCTGGTTCTTAAGTTTCTTAGCACCGATGATGCTCAAGAGTTCTGGTCGCGTTGCTACGAGACCAGGCTCACGAGAGTAGACTCAACGCAGGGCACTGGGGACGGATCTTCTATTCAGGCGTTCGACGTCGAGATCAACGCCGCAATGAACGCTGTATCTGCTCTGAGATATCGCAGAAACAGACTTCTTCCCATCTTCCGTCTACCACCAGAGCTCCTTCTCCGCATCATGCAAGAGTGCTCCGGATTTCATCCTACATGCTCAATCATAAGCCTATCCAAGAGCTGGGTGGCGCATACACATGTCTGCAAGACCTTTCGCGACCTTGCGATAGGGTGCCAGGCGCTGTGGACAAACATCAACACCCAGCTCGGGTTTTCGTGGACCGAGGAAATGCTAAAGCGCTCCAAGGGGACCATACACGGTCTGCATCTGGAGTTTCTGTCACAGGATCACCTGGCGGACGTACTACAGCCCCATATGATTACATTACAACATCTCTCCGTCAAGACGGCTTGCCCCACAGACTCGGACGCCCTGACCCGTCTTCTCGCATGCCCGGCCCCAGAGCTACAAGAGGCCATTTTGGTGGGGTGCGAACGTCCTGAGTCTGGCCCCCCTTCGGTTCCAGCCATCATCCACAACGCAGCTCGCTTGAGGGACCTAAACATTGTGAACTTCGACCTGTTATGGAAACCCGCCGTTTGGCCCAACCTGCGTAGTCTGAAGGTCGATCTATCGTGGCTCGAGGACGGTGGATCATTCACGGAGAGTTTCACGGACATCGTTAATTGCCTTCGCGCATCGCCATCCCTAGAATGTCTAGAGTTCAGGGACTGCCTCCTACCGCGACCACATCATGAAGATCCTTTACACAAAGTTCGCCTTCCTCGATTGAGCGATCTCACTATGTGTTGCGCGGCGGATTCATGTCTGGATACCCTTGAAGTTATCGAGGCACCTCACCTTACTGAGCTACATATAAAGCTCACTTACTCAGCTCGCGACGCCCCCATGACGGACAGCCATGCAGAGAGACTGGCCACATTCCTGAGAATGTATCGGTCGCCTGTACACACCGCCTACACCACTCCTACCAGAGATGGCATCGAGATATACGCATATAGGCAGTCCATGCAGACCGAACACGATGATTACGGTCGACCAGTACCCGAGAATCGCTCCAGCCCATTCGGTCCACCTTCCCGCTCCATCAATTCGCCCAACTTATCCGTCATACTCGATTTCAGGGTAGCCCCGGATAGGATGGCACTCATCGTTGGTGCACTTCCACTCGAAAACCTACGATCCTTATCCATCTCCCTGGAGAACCAATATTACAGCGACAACAGCTGGGGGAGACTCACTTGGCACAACATCCTCGCACGCGCTCGACGCCTGCATACACTACGCGTATGCAGGTCTCAATATGGCAATGAGAACATCCCCGCGCTTTGCCGACTGCTCGCCACGCCGCGAGCAGACAACCGTGACGATGCAGTATACCTGCCCTCCTTGAACAAGCTGACACTTAAACGTGTCCGAATGGGCGTGGAGTTCATGGGGACCGTCTTCTACCGCAAGCTTCTACAGTTTTTGCACCGACGCGCGCAACTGGGGGCAGGCATACACATTTTGCGCCTTGCCTCTTGCTCCGGCGCGGCGCGGCTTTTAGAGCCCTGTTTCCTCCGCAT
This sequence comes from Peniophora sp. CBMAI 1063, assembly GCA_900536885.1. Taxonomy (NCBI): domain Eukaryota; kingdom Fungi; phylum Basidiomycota; class Agaricomycetes; order Russulales; family Peniophoraceae; genus Peniophora; species Peniophora sp. CBMAI 1063. The sequence continues at coordinate 77,934 of UWZB01000224.1, read as the reverse complement.
TCCTGGCTTGGCGGTCGAATACACTGGGTTTGAGACCTATGATGCAAGACTCAACATCGGAGAGGGCGAGGTGGAAGCTTGTATGGATATCGGGCCCGAACATCCTGCTGATGAAGAAGTACAGTATGAGTGGTGATTAGATAACCTGGCTCTGGGCACTGGGGTTACTGCCGAAGAAGCCGTACAATACGGGTTGTAACAATACGGTGTTCAACGTCTCATCGACCGGCTCACGAACCGGCACGCCGGGGACTCTTGAATTCGAAGATGAATATTGATTATGCATGATATGAGCATTCTACATGGGCATGAGCGTGAAACGATACGATGCGATACGAGTACAAAAAAGGCGAGAACTTCCGAGCCGAAGCCAGCACACGAATAACTTCAGAAACGTTTCAAGCAGACCACGATTCTACCACTTCCTGTCCAAAATACCAGCAAATACTCGCACAACATGATACGGATACGGGTTGACGTTGAATGACGCTCAAGATAGATGGAAGCTGCCGACGCCCTCGAGCATCGCCACGCGCATGCGCTCGGCCATGACCTCGCGCCCGCTGTAATCGGGTAGCTTGAGGTAGTTCACGCAGGTCATGACGCTCGGCAAGTAGTCGTCTGCTGTGAGGGGAGCCTCGCTTGGCTTGCGCACCACAGTGAGCGCTGGGTTCAATCCGCGGAAGCCTGCACATAACATGAGCCTCGAGTTGCGAGCACGAGAACGACGTAAGACTTACCGCCGATGGGCAGCTTCGGGCTTCCAGTGATGAACTGCAAGAAGTGTCTCCTCGTCGTCGCATCGTAGCTCGCCATGATCTCAATGAGATTGCGGATCGTGCGCGAGTCGGCGTTGAACCCGTGATCAGCTTTGAGTGCCTCTTGCAAAGCTACAGCACCATCGTCAGCCACAACACACACCGAACATAACCAAAAGCAGACACGTACTCTCCGGACTCCAATCCTCCTCCGCATTACCAAACAACATCGCCAGCTCATCGATGGTGAACGCATTCAGATCCTCAATCGGGAACACCTTGCTGAACCCCTCGCTGAACGCTCTCGCCTGCAACCTCGCCCCATCCCCAATAATCGCATCAATCACGTCCCGAATGTACTCCTCCACGTTCTCATTGGTGACCGTGACATCGCGTCCGCCAGGCCTCAGCTCGATATCGTACCCCGGCAACGTAAAGTCCAGCGCCAGATCCTCGATCTTCACGCTATCCTCCACACGGCCCGTGAGCTTATCTCGCGCCGGGGGCTCCTGCGCCGCCATGATCCTCAGCTTCTCCAGACTCTGCGCGAGCTCGACGTCGACCATCTTGAGGTACTCGATCGTGAGCGGGACATGCTGGCCCAGCGCGAGGCGCAGGAACACCTTATTGAACGACACGTCGATGATGCGCGAGTCGAGGAGCGCCTTCGCGACGAACTGGCCGATAACGCGCACGATGTGCGTCTTCTTCGCGCCGCCGTCCGCAGCGAGCTCTTCGGGCGTGATAGGCGCGGGGAACAGCCCGCGCGGGTGCCACACGTGCACACCGGGCTTATCCGAGTCGTCGTCCCTCCACACCTTCAGATCCCGCCTCGCAAACTCCCGGCTCACGAGCGCGTAGAACTCGAGCGTCGGACCGAGACCCGTGCCGACTTCCTCGAAGTACTCGACTTCGAGGATCGACGACGAGCTCCCGTACAGCTCGAACACCTTCATCGCGCTCTCGAGGATGTGCTTCCGGCTGATCCGAACCTTCTGGCGCTGCAATCGTCCAAGGAAGCCCACGCCGTCGTCCCGCCTCGAGCCGTTACCCTCCTGGCGCTGTTGTGCGCTCTGCCATTTGAGGATGAGACGCGCGTAGCCGAAGGAGGTGCTCTGTACGAAGCTGTACCTCGTGGCGAAGGGGAAGAGGAAGGGGAACCGCGTGGGAAGGTCGAGAGCCCAATCGGGAAGGCATTGGCTCGCGACGATCATAGGCTCCTCGAGTTGACGCGTGAGCTTGGCGGTGAGCTTGTTGTTCACGAACGCAGATTCGGGCAGCACGGCACGACCATGCTCGGCCTCGTGCGTCGACAGCTTGTTGAGTACGCGGAGCAAGCGCAAGATCTTCGCATGCGGTGCATCGCCAGGAAGCGCGGGCGTAGGCGAGCGCGCACGAGACACCTCAGCCTCCTCCGGCGGTGCAGGGCCCGGCACCTTCTTGAACTTGACAGTGTACACGCCCTGCCAGAGCAAGTGTGCAGGCGTCGAGGGGGTGCCCGCAGCCTTTTTGCGCTGCTCGTGTTGGTGGATCGCGCCGTAGATGGTAAGATCGAGCGGGAGCGCGTGCTCGTCCATTGAGAATTCGAGGTGCCAGTCTTGCGGCTTTGCTTTGAGCGCGGCAGCGTAGGAGCCACCGGCGCCGGCTTTGGAAGGTGAAGATGCGAGTCCGGAAGATGGGCCTGCACGAGAGGATGGTGTGGGTGTTGATGGAGGCTCACGGAGAGCGGCGGCGCCGGCGGGTGTACCAACACGAGTACCGTCGGGAGTTTGAGCTTCGACCTTCGAACCATCTGCGTAGCAATATGAGCAATAATCTTGAGATAAACGAACAACCAACGTACCATCGGCGACAGACAGATTGACAGTCTTCTCCGTGACGCCACTCTCCTCCTCAACCTCATCATCGAACACCTCCGCATCGACCTCATCATCCGTGAACTCCTCAAAGTCCCGCTCAGGCTGATCGTCAACGACCGTATCGCTCGGCGCAGTAGACGCAGCAGGCTCAGACGGTCCAGCAGCAGGAGCCGGCTCAGCAGACGTCGACGCAGACGCAGGCTCTTCAGCCGGCTCAGCAGCCTCTTCGCCGCTCTCGTCCGTCGGCGCGCTCTTCGCGCTCAGCCTCGAGCTGCGCCTCCTTGCAGTCTTTGCCGGAGTCGGTGCTGGAGGCGGTGGCGGAGCACTTGACGACGACGGTCCAGCCTCGGGCGGCGGCGGCGGTAACACCGCACTACTCGAGCTCGCGGCTGCACTCCCCGAGCCGCTCGCACCGGGCCTCGCAGCCGCCAGCGCAGCCAACATCCCGCTCAGCCTCGCACCGCTCCCAACGAGCATCCCGCTGACCCTCGGCCTCAGATAATCGTGCAGCGCCTGGAACGTCGCGATGGCGTGAATGGACACGACGATATTGCTCAGATTTCTCGGCACGTCTGCGCCGTCTGCTACGAGACGAAGGCGGAGCTGGCGCGCGAGGAGGGACGGGGACGATGCGCGTTTTGAGTCGTCTGAGCCGGGCGAGACGGTCACGACGTCGAACGATTCCATGCGCGTGAGCGATTCTTGAAGTTTCTTGACGAAGACGCTGAGCGGTGTCTCGTTGAACTCGGGCCCGGGCTCGCCGCGGAATGCGGTGAGAAGGATAGCTTGACGGCGCTCGACGGAGAGGGTACGGTCATCGTCTGTGGCGAAAGCAAGTAGACCATCGACAACGCCGCTCTGGAGTAGCTCGAATGAGGATACGCTCGTACTGGCATGCGCAAAGAGGCCCGCGAGCTCGTTCATAGCCGTAGTCGCGTCCTTCTCGCTGAGGGTAGGGACAGCCAAACGAGCCACGATGCGACGCAGAGTGCCAAACAGGCTATCCGCATCCTCACTCTCGCGTGATGCGCTGAGATGGTGCAACTTGATAGCCCTCGCGCGAAGCGTGATAGCGTCCTCAGGGTCGATGGATAACTGCGTGAGCTTCTTGTACCCTGGCAACGTTGAGGGGATCTGGCTGCCGGGCGTGGGAGCAGGCGGGGGTGTCTCGATCTCAGCGCCGTCCTTGTCTTTCTCCTTCTCCTTGAGCTTAGACACGATCAATGCACGTTGGGCGAGCACCTCGACCTCGTGGAAGACACCCTCGCGGCGGAAAGCGGGTTTGTACTCGGCAGGCTGCTTGTTGAGGAGGAGCTCGACGAGTTGAAGGGCGCTGATCACGAGCGACGGGTGGTCTTTCGAAGACAGGATCGACGAGGCAAAGCCGGCGACGGGCACATTCTGCGTAATATCATCATTAGTCAGGGTCCTGCGGGATGGTACAATGAACTCACCATAAGAACTTGCTTGACGCCTTCGGGCTCGAGGAAGCTGACCGCCTTGAGCAGCCCAGTAAGCGTCTTCATCCGAATACTCGTCGTGACGCTCGCAGCATAGACATCGACCAAGATCGGCACGATATGGCTCATGAACCTTCCCACGACCGCCGACTTATTCCTCAACACGGCAAGACGCTCGGCAGGTGCGTCCTTCACCGGCATAATAGGCACCGGACCGCCATCCTCGTCGACGTCAGCCGGCGGCGTAGCAGCCTCAGACGGTGCGCCAGAGGGAGTGGCCGAGCTGCTGGAGATAGGCGGCCCAAGACCCATGAGCGCGTTGATCGTTGCCAAGTTGGCCTCGCGAGCTGCATGACGAGCAGCTTTGGCCTTCGCCTTGACAGCGCGTGCGAGCGACTTCTCGGTGTACGATTTGTGGTCGAAGACGCCGTCCTTGGGTAACGGCGGCAAAAGCTCGGCAATGAGACTGAGCGCCTCTTCGACCTGGTCCTTGGGTCGGTGCGCAAGGTTCTGCATGACCGTCATGTCCGCGAGTCCACCTCCAAGACCTTGACCGCCCGCAGAGCTGCCTTGCTCGGTGCGTTCGCTCGAAGTGCTTGCTGGAAGGACGCCGGTGAGGATCTGGTAGAGCGTGTCGACGATGCCAGCCTCGAGCAGTGCCACGGTGATGGGCGGACTTGTACGAGCAGCGGTTGCAAGCGCACGAAGCAGCTGCGTGAAGGTGCCCTGCGCGATGAGAGGCGAACCACCTGCCGGAAGGAGTAATTGGTTGACAGCGATGATCAGGGGCTCATCGACCAGAGACTCGAGATGCTCGGGCGACGATCGATAGCTGTCAATGGTGCGGATGACGCAAAGGCAGGCAAACTCGACGAGGCGCTGGTCGCTGTATCCGAGGCAGTTCCGGATGATGGGCCATACGGCCGATATCATGCCAAAGTTGTCGGAGCTGATGTTGCGGCAACAGTTGGCGGCGGCCTGCAGGGCTGTACGTTGTACGGCGATGGAGAAGAAGTCGAGATACGTGAGAAGAGCGGCGAGACCGCCCTCACGGACGATATGTCCCGGGACCTCCTCAGATATCTTCTCGAGCGTCTGTGAGAAGAATGTCATTGAGGATGGGTCACACGATGCATAATCAACAATGGACCTACACTGAGCGTCTGCTCCGCCAAGTCGATGTACGAGATCTCGGTCAGCTTGCTGCAAAGAACAGGAATAGCGCCGTGATAGGATACAGTTTGAGCGATGCCGGGGAGGGCCTCCATGAGGTTGGCGAGGCAGCGGGCGGCGAGGACCTGTGCCTCGAGGTTGTCATCGCCGGCGTACTGATTGCCACTGCTAAGCGCCAGAGCGGCCGCAAGGGCCGCGTCCTCGTCCTGCTCGTCGGGCTCGCCCCCGTCCTCGTCCTCGCCGTCTTCGGGAGTGCGGCCCGTGCCTCCGAGGATGCGGACGAGGGCGCGGACAAACTCGTCGATGGGGAAGCTGCCTGCGAGCGTGTCCTCTGTGCTGATGGAGAGCAGCTCGGACAGCTCCTGGAGGGTGAGCAGGCGCGTGGTGGGGTCTGCCGTCGGCTTGATGTTCTGGAGCATCGTCTTGAGCCTGCCCGAGAGCGAGACCATGTACGAGCCCAGCTGCCGGAAATCGGAGAATATGGCCATCGCGCTCTCCGCGTCCAGCCCGGCGAACCCGCGCGCAGCCTCGGCCGCGGAGCCCGGTCCCCCGTTCCCCTCCTCGTCCTCATCCTCGTCCTCATCGTGCTCCTCGTCCCCGGCAAACTCCGCGTCGTCGTGGTGCTCGTCCTGCTCGACCTTCTCCTCGTCGCCCATCATCATCTGATCCCCGTCCTCCTCCTCGTCCTCCTCCCGGAGCCGCGACGGCCCGGGCAGCGGTGGCGCGGCCTGTTTGCCTTTGGCGGCGGCGGCTACCTTTGCCTTGGCGGGCGAGTTTGGGTTGGTCACGTTCTTCTTGGGCATGGTGCTCGTCGTGGTGGATGATCGGAGAGCGTACTTTGTCCGCTTCGGCTCGGGCTCGGTTCCTTCCTCGTCGTCAGAGCCAGTCGCGATCGCGCGCTTCTTGCCCTTGGGGTCCGCTGTCGGTTCGTTGATGGTGATTCCTGCGTTGCTTCGCTTCGCTCTGGGATATACGTCAGCATCGGAATATAACCGTATAAATATACTGACTTCTTCGCAGGCCTGTCCTCTGCGGGCTGCTTTCCCTTGCGCTTGTTCGCCTGGGCGCGGGTCTGTCGGGGTTCTTGCGGTGGCTCGTCCTTCTGCTTTCCCTTGTCCTTGGCTGCCTTGACGCGCGCGCTCGAGCGGAGGGTCCGGCTGGAGGACGATGAGGCGGAGGTCGACGGTTCTGGTTCTGTTGTTGTCGGATTCGCGGCGTTCGACGGCTTGTCCGGGCGCGAAGTGTTGTCCATCTAAAATCTAAAACAAGCAGAAAGCCATCGCACTCGTTGGCACGCAAGCCTCCCTTCGTCGTGGTTCGCGTTCAAATCCTGCCCCAGCCCGCCCGCGCACCACCACCACCGCCCGGCTCGTGCGCCCCGAGGCTCCCACGCGCCCACGTGAGTTTCGCGATTCTGCGCGATTCCATATGACTTCCTTTGAGTCTTTGTGACCCCGTCGCCTACACTACGCTTTACATCGTTCTATTGTACGGCAGACTCCGCCAGAACCTCCTCCACGCTCTTCACGTACACATCCACAATTTTCTCCACCTGCTCCCTCGTGACATTGTACGCCGGCGCAAAGATGCTCGTGTCACCCTTCGTGTTGTCCAACCTGGCACCACCAGTCATCCCGATGATGATGAGATCGTTCTGCAGAGCGCGCGCCTGCGCCGCCATAGCAAATGGTTGGTTGAATTTGTATCCCTTCCCCTCGGGACAGTCAAAGTCAAACTCGACACCCCAGAAAGCGCCACCGCCCCGAACGTCAAACACGAACGGCGCAGCTTTGCTCTCCTTGAGGCGCTTCTCGAGAAGCTCCCCAAAGTACGCGCCCTGCTCGCGCGCATTGGCGAGCAGGTTGCCCTCGGCGATCTCTTTTTGGACAGCCAGAGACGCTGCGCACGCGATCGGATGACTCTGGCTGAGTAGCATGTCAGCAGGTTGGATCGATGATCTGCATAAGGAAGACTCACTAGGTGTGGCCGTGCTTCATGAAGCCGGCACCGTCGCGGATACCGCGAGTGACTCTCGGGCCCATAAGGACCGCACCGATCGTCGCGTAGCCGCCACCAAGGCCCTTCGCGACGGCCTGCATGTCCGGCGCCGCGCCGTCGCCGAAACTCTCCCACGCGTGCATCGTGCCCATTCCTATTCATGAATGAGTTCGTGGCATTTTCTAGCAGCGTTATGAGATGAAACTCACGGCCCATGCCTGACATGACCTCATCTAGACAGAACAGAATGTCGTAGCGCTCGCACACGGCCTTCATCGCGGCGAAGTACCCCTTCGGCGCCGCCACAACGCCCGTCGTAGCGCCCACAACCGTCTCCGCGATGAACCCAATGACAGTCTCCTTCCCCAACTCGAGAATCTTATCCTCAAGCTCCTTCGCCAATCTAGCGACATACTGCTCCTCGCTCTCGTCCTCACGCTGGAACCTCTTCGCGTACGCAGGGGACACCTTGTGGAAGTTGTTCTGGTTCAGAATGGCGTTGTACGGTGCGCGGCGTGTGACGTGCCCGCTTATTTGGAGCGTGCCGAGAGTGTTGCCGTGGTAGGAGAGTTCGCGGGAGATGTAGTTTACGCGTTGGGGCTGCTTTTGTTCGACCCAGAATTGACGGCTCAGTTTGAGCATGGCGTCCATCGCCTCCGATCCTGATCATCATCGGTTCAGCAAGTACCTATTATGAACGGTGAGTGCAGACGTACCACCTGCGAAGAAACCGCACATCTCGAATGCGCCGTTGCTTTGCTCGACGAGCAGATTGGCAAGCTCCTCAGCGGGCTCATTCGAGAGCTGCATACTGTACACATCTGATGCGCGCAAGATCAGCACTCCGGACACGCCATCATTTACATATGTAGTACTCACAAGCACACTCGTCGACCTGATCCTTGATCGCCTGCTTTACCCTCTCGTTCCCCATCCCGATACACGCCACCGCAGCACCGCCCACCGCATCAAGCAACACCCTCCCATCCTCAAGCGTGATCTCCATTCCCTGCGCTTTACTAGCCACAGGCGGGCGCCACGGCGTCCGATGCAAGATCGCCGTCGGCCGCTCAGCATACAACGCCTTCTTCGTCGCATTCGACGTCGGGCCCGTCGCGGCATTCAGCACATCCTGCGTCGTCGTGGTAGCATGTCCGTCGTTCAGCATCGTGTTCGGCAGATAGGATCAAGGAGGACAAGATCGACAGGAAGACGGGTAAAGACAATCGGCTGAGGACCTCAGCGAACGCGGCGCAGCCTTTAGAGTGCGCGCGCGCTATCGCGGATGTAGATTAAGCCAGCTCGGCGGAGCCCCCTGCTCATCGCGTCGGGGGCCCGTTTACGTGCCGGCCCCAGTCACAAGTACCCCGGGCCACTTCTGGTAGAAAGTCGAAGTGCATATATAGACGCCTGCGAGGTTCGATACACCGAGATGAAGAACAGGTGGCGATCGAGGGCGATAGGCGCTCGTGTGTCGGCAACTTGCTCTGTTGCCGGCGGCACGTCGGTTGGTGTGGGCGCTTGGGTGTCCAGAACGGATCGGGGATGTCTGTGTTGGGCGTTTGTGCAGGGAATGTACCGGTTCCGTTGCGTCTCGAGTGTCGGTAAATGTACACCTCGGGGTTTGAGGGTGAGTGTTACATGTCGCGTTTAGGAGACAGTCAGCGCTACCCAACTTCGTGGTCGTAAAGCGCAAGCAAGGGTCGAACAACGCGCTTGTCTGGCGCCCTACCCTTCCCTGCATTCCACCATCATCTCGCAGCAATAGATTACACCTCTCCTCGTAACCGTTTCCCAGTCATAACCCCCTGCTCAAGTAATCCTTTTGCCCTCAAATAAGCATTCGACGCTCCGCGTAAAACATTAGACAAATCAGGACCCGTTGCCCACGCGCCGAGCGCGGTTGCAAGGCCCCCTCCCGAGCTCCCGACGGACGTTCTGGAAAGGACGAGGAAGATCTGTTGGGCCGCCCGCCAATGACCATACGCTACAGGAGATCTGGCGATTGTGTAATCCGTTTAAGCTGGTGGCAAATCAGGATGACAGGATGCATTGCTGGGCCTTACTCCTCGAACGTATATATAGGCCCGATCTGAAAATTCGAAGCTATCCCAACTGCCAGTTCTTCGCTCTTTCTTCCCATTCACACATACGGTAAATATCCGCATACGGCACTATGGCTCCCAACGTTGCTATCGTCATCTACTCGATGTACGGCCACATCGCGAAGCGTGCGTATCCCGCTCTAGCCTTTCGCGTATAATCGTGACCCACGATCTATGGCGTTCAGTGGCCGAGGCTGAGAAGGCCGGTATCGAAACTGCCGGCGGCTCCGCGACGATCTACCAGTGCGCATCCCACACTTCCCACTCCCAGTCGAACAGTGCATCTGATGATAATCCTAGGATCGCCGAGACGCTCCCCGAGGAGATCCTCAAGCTCCTCCACGCACCCCCCAAGGCGGACTACCCGACCCTCGCGCCCAACGACCTCGCCAACTTCGACGCCTTCCTCATCGGTATCCCGACCCGTTTCGGTAACTTCCCCGGACAGTGGAAGGCGTTCTGGGACGCGACGGGCCAGCTCTGGGCGCAGGGCAAGCTCGCTGGCAAGTTTGCGGGTCTGTTCATTTCGACGGCTGGACAGGGTGGAGGACAGGAGTGTACGTGCATTGCCTACGCTTATACCTCGGCGTCATGCTGATAAGATATACATAGCCACTGCTATCGCTGCTATGAGCACCTTTGCCCACCACGGCATCGTCTACGTTCCCATGGGCTACGCGCACACTTTCGCGGAGTCTACGAGCCTCACCGAGGTTCACGGTGGCAGCCCGTGGGGCGCTGGTACTATGGCCGGCGCTGACGGCAGCCGCCAACCCTCCGAGCTCGAGCTCGGCGTCGCGAAGGTCCAGGGCGAGCAGTTCTACAAGTTCGTCTCGCGCGCCTTCTAAGTCGCATAGACCTCCTCGAGGATAGATCCTGTAGAATAAGCCAGAACTGTACTAGAAATGTAGAAGGAAACACTTTCATCGATTATTTTCTGTGCCTGTGTGATTGTCTGCAAGTTCAACCGGAGCGGCGAATTCACGTGCGAAGACGCGTCCAGTGCGGGGAAAGGCTCAAGAACAGCATCTCTTCCTCGGCCCACGAAAGGGCACGATGCTCTCCCTCGCCCGGCGCCGGCTATCCGTGCACTCACGCTCACTATCTACCATGCCTTCAGTCACGCTTCCGCCCGCACCGCGGCGCGACGACTGGAAATCACTCGCGCCGCCATTGCCCGCTTCTGGAAGTTCATCTACGTTCTCTGCACAGGCTACGCTGCCGCGGTTGCCGGTTCCGCCGCTTGAGAAGACGGTGGAACGGTTGAAGGAGAGTTTAGTGCCGCTTGCGAGTGGGGAGGAGGAGTTGAGGGCGGCGAGTGCGAAGGCGGACGAGTTCGCGCGGGGGTTGGGCAGAGAACTGCACGCGCGTCTGGTGAAGCATGCGGAGGGCAAGGAGCATTGGCTGGAGAAGTGGTGGGACGACGGAGGATACCTGGGCTACAGAGACTCGGTACGCATTGATTGTGATCGCGTCAATTCCGTGGCACTCATGCTGTTGGCAGGTCATTGTGAATGTATCATACTTCTGTACGTATTCAGCTTGAGATACTGTATCTGCGGGTGCTAACACTGTGCAGATGGTTTCAAGGACGTGCCAAACACACCCAAGGACCCCATCCAACGCGCCGCCGCCCTGACACGCGCAGGCATGCTCTTCCGACGCATGCTCAAGCGCGGCGAGATCGCGCCCGAAGGATCCAAAGCCGCGCCATTCTGCATGGACACCTTCCGGTGGATGTTCGACTGCTGCCGCGTACCCGGAACAGAGGGTCTTGACTGGAGCGTGAGCTATGCGCAAGAAGGCGATGTAGGCGACTCGGGCCATATCGTTGTTGTGCGGAATGGTCGGTTCTGGCGTGTGGATATGGCACCACAGGGCCAGCTGCTTGGTACAGAAGCTCTTGCGGCGCAGTTGAGGCATATTGTGGACAACAGCACTACTCCTATGCCTAGTGTGGGTGTCCTGACTTCGAACAACCGCGATGTATGGGCAAAGGACTACGTCGAGCTTGCAGCCGATGCTCAGAACCGTTCTGTGCTGGAGGCCATTCACTCGTCGGCATTCGTGTTATGCTTGGATACGCACACGCCGGAGGGTATCGTTGAGCATTCACGGAATCTGTGGCACGGCGCATTCCCTTCAACAGGTCGTATGGGTCTAGAAGATCGCTGGTCAGACAAGCCCATCAACCTCGTCGTGTTCGACAATGGCCAGGCAGGTATCATGGGCGAGCACTCAGTCATGGACGGGACACCCACAGTCACATTCTGCGATACACTACTCGATCTTCTCGCATCTCCCTCTTTCGACCATGGTCCATCCTCATTCGCTGCACAACCCAAGCCGCTCGACTTCAACGTGAGCAAGACGACTGAAAAGGCAATCGAGGAGGCGAAGAACGCCGCTAGCGCGCTCATTGAGGGTCAAGATATGAACATCGTCCAGACGTCCTACGGCAAACGCACGATCAAGACGTTCGGCGTATCTCCGGACTCATGGGCGCAACTCATCATCCAGCTCGCGTACAAACGTCTCACTGGCGAATACGCCGCGACGTACGAGGCTGCTACCACGCGCAAATTCCTCAAAGGCCGCACCGAGGCCATCCGCGTCGTAAGCTCCGAGAGCGCCGCATTCTGCGATGCGATGGATGATACCTCATATTCTGCTTCCCAGCGCAAGGAGCTTCTGTTGGCGGCGGCAAAGAAGCACGTCGAACGCGCGAAGGCGGCTGGATCGGGCGAGGGCATCGATCGCCATCTGCTCGGTTTGAAGAAGGTGTTGGAGGAGGGCGAGGAGATGCCGGAAGTCTTCAACGATGCATTGGTACAAAGGAGCAGCTACTGGAAGCTGAGCACTAGCGCGGTGTTCAGCAAGCATTTCGGGCCGTACGGATGGGGAGAGGTCGTACCCGACGGGTTTGGTGTGGCGTACATGACTGGCTTCGATGGTGAGTGCTTTACTTGAGAGAGTGCAGAACAAGATGCTCAACTGTGAGTAGACTACTTACAGTACACCATCACGTCGACGACGGACATGCCTAATGCGAAGTTCGCGAAGGAGATTGAGTGCGCTGCGTCGGATCTGTACGAGTTATTTCAAGCTGGAGAAGGAGTAAAGTCGAAGCTCTAATGTACTTACATACTCATATTGGATATGATCTAAAATTTGACCTGACCCGATGCGACTGAGCGCTCAGAGGAAGCCCTCTTTAAGACTCGGGCTTACCCCGGGCATGGATGTGCGCGTGTCGAGAATATGGCGCGTGACCGCGTTTGGGCTGAGTCAGCAATATTCGCTCACGCATCAGTGCATCAATCGCGACTCGCGTCAAGCGCGCGTCCAGCAACTTGGTCTCCTACCTCCACCGTCCACCATGTCTAAGCATCATCCCGGTCCGTGCTTCTACAGAATCTATCAAAGGTCTGATGCTGACTAAGTACTACAGATTTGATTATGTGCAGGCGACAGCCTGGTATTGGTGAGCACTTTGAGGTCATCTCTAAAACCCTGTTTACTGAACTGGCGTTCAGCTATCGGACGCCTGTGCGAGAAATGTGACGGCAAGTGGTGCGTGTCGAGAGATTTTGTACCATATGCTTATACTGACTACTCGTTGCAGCCCCGTTTGCGACTCGTATGTGCGACCTGAGACGCTCGTGCGCATCTGCGACGAGTGCAACTTCGGTACCTATGGTGGACGCTGTATCATCTGTGGCTCCCCCGGTGCGTTCATGACGCTCAATCTAACTCTTATCTATGCTGACCACCTGCAGGTATCTCTGATGCGTACTACTGTGCGGAATGTACGAGACTAGAGAAGGATAGGGACGGCTGTCCGAAGATTGTGAACCTGGGAGCCAGCAGAACAGACTTGTTCTACGAGAGGCGTCGGCTGGGTGCGTAGCTTCTCTTTGTCTCGGTATCTGTGGCTGACTGACGCTTGCCGCAGGATTCAAGAAAGGCTAGTCTTGCCGGTTGCGTTCTCTTTTCGTCGCTCCACGCTTTGCTTGTATATCTGTCTGCATTGCTTTGAACTTCCGCGCCCAACACCTATAGCGCGTCCCATTTTATTCTCAGAATGCCGCGCAAATATTGTCTCAGGTCACGACAAACGCATAGAACCTGCAGCACTCAGTTTGACAAGGCAGTTGTGTATTGTCTACGATAGCATAGTAGGAACAGCAAGCACGGTGGTATACAGACTTCGAGAAGCGCGTGTACAGGTTATGACAAAAGAGCTACAGATAGATGCAAAGAGAGAGACAAAGCGTAAAGACGCAGATCAAGAATAATAGATGGGACCTTTGAGCACCGCTGGGCTCCTGTTGTCCTGGTTATCCAGGTTGGCGAATACCCTACGGTTTACGTTTAGCAAATCTTTGGTTCCCTGTTGAAAACATGGTAGCTTACCTGAACGACTTCATGTTGATGGGGGCCTTGAGTACAATGAAGGCGTGCGTCGGGTCATGAGTATCGTAGCCGTGGCAAACGCCGCAGAGGTCAGTCGACTCTTCGCAGTAAGCACACCGGAACCAGCGACCATTGATCTTCGTCATGTGTCGGTCGCAAAGCGCAAACTGGTGCGTTAAGTCGCGCAGATAATCTAGGTAGGTTGAGAAGTGGTCAGCTCGAATTGTACCCCCCGATCAAAAAAGTCAGCCTACCGTCTGGATCAACAGTACTGTGAGCTTTCGTAGCAGGTCCAGCGGGATACGCGTAGAGGTCACGAGGGAGCAGCGGGGTAGCAGACTGCAGTGGCTGCGCGTTATCGACAGGACGTGGGAGCGCGATGAAGATGTGCATGGCGTCGTGCACGTTCCAAGACCAAGGCTCGCAGTCGGAACACTGACAGCATATTAATGAATGTTCTGCACTGGATGTTGGAAGCACGTACGAGATTATACGAGTTGGGTTTGGAGGGACATGACAAGCATTGGTAGCGGACGCCACGAATTTCCTAAGGCTCGGATGAGTAGGCGCGTCGATGGCGAGTGCGAGATACGAACCTTCCGACAGCTGTTGCACGAAATGAGATGGTTCTCGGGGTCGAACTGCGCAGCCTTTTCCCTAAGCACTGTCTTTGCCAAACTCTCGGTCACACTCCCAGGACTGGCGCCATTGATACCGCCGTGCTCGTGTGAAGCGATCGCCCCAATGACCGCTTGCTCCTCGCTTGGGGCAAGAGGCGCTGGGAACTGCGTGAACCATGAGTTAGTCCATTGCTGGAGCACAATTACTACGCTCGCGACGAACCTTGAGCAAGACATGCGAAGAACTGTGACCGTCACCGCCGTCATCCCCGTGCAAACCCGCAACCTCGCAATTGGAACATATGTCCACGGATGAAACGCAGTTCACGCAGTGGAACCGGGCTCCGACAATATCCTGTTTGCAGCTGTAAGGCTGTTAGATCACCGACGTACCCGCACAGAAAAGGGTAGACTACGAACTTGTAACAGACGACATTAGGATGCTTCAACGCTACATCACGAGGTCAGCCGCTGAATGCCTATCGATGGGAGAGATACCCACAGGGTTCGTCCGCAGTCGCGTCTGCGTAGTATGTCGACGTATCTGCCGTACTTCTAGCGTACGTAGGGTCGTCTGGCATATCGATAAACGCGTGTCGGGGGTGGATGTTGTGGACGTCGCTGTCAAATGCGGTCAGGCCGGTGATGGCAAGATAGAAGGACTACACCGCACCTGTAGCATGCCGTGCACAACGCAAAGTCGTCGCAGGCGACACACTTGTATCGCCCCTTGCCCTTGTGCATATGCGCCTGACAGCCGGAACAGACCTCCCGACCGTTGAACTCCTGTTCTGCGCCGCAGTATATGAGTTACACCGAACATGTACTGTGAGTGAAATGCACTCACCAAGGTCTTGCCAACCGTCTGTGCCCCAGATCTTCTCGGCAAACGCGTGCCGCAGCTGGCCCTTCTGGCTCGGTGCACTGCGGCGCGCTACGGCGAGGTCCTGCGCGGGGAGTAGACCCCTGGGAGAGACGGGAGAGCTGCCGTTTCCATCGCCGAGAAGGGAATGATTGACGCCCTTCGTCTGAACACACGTTGGACAGAGCTCGTATCCGGGGTGCAAGGTCGATGTGGTGGACATGTACGAAGACGCATCCGATTTACTGCGAGGATGACGGTGGCCATCAGGGGGAGCCAGACGCCCTTGACCGGGCATGAGTGTGCGTAGAGTATCCGACGACGTGGACGAAGACGGGCCACCATTGCGGTGAGGCATGGGTGGGTATTCGTAGGCATGGGGGGGACACTCGGTAGCGAGAGTGTCGCGTGACTGGGTCATCACGGTGTAATGCATCATCTCTAGCTCTGCCCGCGGTACGGCAGGCTTCTCGCCGCACGTCGTGCAGATGTAGCGCATAGAGTCCAGGATCGCGCCGCATTCGGAGCAGTCCGTAACATCGTCAGGTATGAGGAGCTCAGACGGGATGGTGAACGCTTCCGAAGCTGGTGGAGGCGGAGCGTCTGAGGTCGAATAGTGCCGGAACGACTGTTGTGAGGACATGGGGTAGCCTGACGATACTTGATCCCCGGATTCGGACGAGCGAGTGTCCAGGGAAAATGGCCGATGATTGTGGCTGCGATGCCTATATAGCTTGCCCTGCTGGATGTGTATCTCAAACTCATCTCCCCGCGACCCGTCCGAGGCGCTTGAGCGGTAGGTGTAGCGTTTCTCGCCTCGCTGATTTCGTCCGACGGAGATCTGATCTGCAAAAGGTCCTTCACCATCGGAGAACGGCGTGTCCGTGTTTAGCGAGAACGAGTCTGCATCGGATGGTACGGGTATGGGCATAGACTTGATCACCCGGCTCTCCTGCTCTTGCAACCACGGGCCGATAGAAGGTCCCTGCTGGACCTCTTGCCGCTTCAACTGCGCGTACACAGAAACTTCGTTCGTGCGACTATAGGTTGATCGTCCCGAGCTGCTGGCCATAGGCTCGGTCCCGAGTTCCGTAGCCGCGTCGTCGTCCTGCGACTCCTCTTTCCGCGAGCGGGACGCCAGGCTGAACATCTGGGATGCGGACTTGCGCAGTTGCTGAGGTCGCTGTGTTCGGTTCTGACTGCTCGAGCCCTGCGAGCGGGACGCGGGGTCCAATAGCTTGCGCAGCATACCACCGGACTTGTGACTACGAGCAGCGCTGCCCGTGTCTCTCGAGCTGACAGTGCGTGCATCGTCGTCCACCGGTCCATCAACACTACCATTGAGCGAGAAGGAATACTGGCTTCCATTGCGCTCGTCATACTCCTCGCGGCTTGATAGGGATGAGGAGTCGGACAAGCTAGGCCCATCGTCGTGGAGCAATATTTGTACGTCGATCAAAATGCGACGAGAACGCGCAGAATATATCGAAGACCTGGAAGAGGAGGTACCGTCGCCGCCGTCGTGGAACGAGATTGCCTCGGTCAGCGTGTCGTCCGAAGAGATGTAAAGTTTCTCTTTGTCATCGTCGGTCCACTCGATCTCAAAGCTCTGCAATAGAGAGAAACTCTGTTGAATCTGAGGAGGGAGGTATGAGTAGAGCTTATGCGGGCCACAGTAGTCAGCGCACCTTCTGCTTTAAGCCATCATAACTGCAATTCCGGGCCGAAGTGAATGTGATCTTCTTGAACCTGCGGTTGTACTCGCATCGGATAGTCAGAGTCCTGTCCGGCCGCTTGCTAACAGAGGACCTCGAATATTGGCTCATGGTAAAGCAGGTCCTGGAAGTCCATGTAAAAGCGGTGAGGCAAGGTCTAAGTTTCAGCGCTTCACAGCTGCGCACAGATTCACGCAGTCGCCACGTTCGGCGTTTGCCGTCCCTCGGATTCAATTGGCACCGCAAGGCACACGAGTAGCTCAGGACCATCATCGTCTTTTCGGCCAACGAGAGTACTTGGGAACGTGCCCTTGCCGTCTCCATATCGACAGGCCTCGAACAGGACCGTATCCCTCGAGGCCATCAAGCCATTGAGAGGAACGTCGTCGACAGGCACGGCGCGAGTTTTGAACGTCGACCCCTACCGCTTGCAGCTGACCCGGTGAAGCCCCTTTCGAGCGTATCGGTACTGTCTCCGGCTCGTAATTGGTACCAGGTCTCTTTGCCAGTACCATTGTATATCGGGAATGGGTATCATAATAGTCGCGGACATGCTCCCCGAATGCTCACGCATCCGAGTCCCAGTCACTACCGACATTGACCCGCGCGGCGACGCTCATACAGCTGCGTCTCCATGATCAACGCGTTGCCTGGCCCTGCGTATATATAAGAAATGAGGCATTGGGAGAGATCCCCAACATCAGCTACATCCGTCTTTCGGGTCTGCTTGTTACCACATTCTTTCCCTCAACCCTTCTAATTTTTTCGACATGATCATGAAAAAAGCCTTCTCCAGTCTTTTCACTCTTGTACTTGTGGCTACTGTGTCTGCGAAGTGCGGCCAACCACCGTCGTCATCCTCCACACTTGCTGCGACCTCAACGTCCTCTTCTCCCGTGGGAGCTGTTACGAATGTAGCATCGGCCAGCGGTTACCTTCAGATCGCGTCTGGTAGCGCGTCCTTCACTTCCTATACTGGATGTGGCTCTCCAGGTACGTTACTCAGATAACTCATACGATAACGATCTGACTGAGCCGTTCCAGCTTGCGGCAAGACTGCAAACGGGTATACTGTCGCTGTATCGCAGCTGACGTTCGGTTCGGAACCCGGCCTCGGCGCTGGAGACGTCTGCGGTCGCTGCTTCGCAATCACTGCGACGTCGGATCCGTACTCCCCGTCATACACTGGCCCCTTCAATACTATCGTTGTCAAGGCCACGGACATGTGCCCGTCTTCGGGAAATGGCGAGTGGTGTGGCCAATCCGAGTCAAATCCTGTCAATGAGCACGGCGCGCAGGTCCAGTGCGTATTGTTGTCTTACATCCGTGTTGGCGTTAGCTCACTTGCTCAAAGTTTTGACTTGTGCCAAGACACTGGCGCTGCAGGCGCCTTTTTTCCATCTGGTCATGGCGCTCTTACAGGCTCCTTTGAGGAAGTTTCGTGTGCCGAGTGGTCCGGCTCTGACGGCAGCGACCTCTGGAATGGCGCTTGCCTGTCAGGCGAGAGTGCTGGTCTCTGGCCCGGTACCACCGGATGTGGCAACCAAGGTCTGCTTGAGCTACACATGACTCGATGACTACTCGATTCTGACGAAAGTCTTCGCAGGTACTCCTCCTTAGACAGCGTCCGTCATACTAAGACGCCTGGTTCACTAGTACCTCATCTTGAATTATTGCAGTACTAGCTCAGCAGATATATTGATGATACACGCATTTCTGCTAGTGCCATGAGGCGCCGGCTATCAGATTGAGATTAAGTACTCAATGGATCCGCACCGTCGTACGCTGGGTCAAGCCGTTCAGGGGTTAAGAGCCTTGGCCTGGGAAAACTCGCGTGACCGCGTTTCGATGTCTCTGAGCATCGGTGCCGCGACGCGTTTGTTACTCTCATCTGCACCACCACCACCACCGCTATCATCAAAGCACCTACTCACTTTCACCTCTCGTACCCCACTCAGCATGTCTGCTTCAAGAAAGAGATCGGATAACGTAGCTACCAGCAATACGCTGCATTCGTTCTTTGCCAAACCTGGAAAGAGCTCGCCTGCTGTACCGCGCCTGCGGCCCGCGTCTAGCAGACCGAACGCATCCCCGAAGAAGGCCAAGTCCTTTCCACCGCCCAATACGGAAGTCATAGTAATTGACTCCGACGAAGAGGTCGAATTGACTGCTCCTGGACCCAGCAAGGGGAAGCGGAAGTCGTCAACATTTGCTGAACCTGGGAGCAGCGACATCGAAGTCCTTGACCCACCATCCGTCCCGAGCCCCAAAAAGCTTAGGAGGGACATCGATCCAACTGTGAAGTGCGAGGAGCTGGGCGAGAATACGGGGCTGTTAGCGTCTGCGTCCCACTCGCGCCCTACTTGCGCTCTCACAAAGTCGGACACCTCCTCAACCTCTCCTCTTCATTCTACACCCTCCATGAGCCCTACTGCATCCATGGCAACTTCGGCCTCGTTCCCTGGTCGCTCATATTCTGCATCGCCCACGAAGACTCCGGCCCTGCAACCAGTCGAACATGTCTTGAATCAAGCAGAGGACGTGATTGAGATTGACGACGAATGGGGCATGGGCGACGATGAATTGATGGATGCGGACGAAGACATAGAGAATGTCCCATTCGCCAACTCACTAGAGTCTTGCCCTGAGTGTGGATGCAAACTGAAAGGCTGGCCCTCCTTGGTGTGTGCCAGCAACGTCAGGATATTGCATGTGCTGACCGTCGGCATAGAAGATTCAATCTCACGTCGACACTTGTGGCGGTTCACGCTCTGGCTCTGTCACTCCACGCATACCAACACCAGCTCCTGCTGGCAGGAGCGGCGCGAATGTCTTCAACGTGCTCATGTCCTCACATAATGAGAACGAGGCTTGGAAGGAGGCTCAGGTGGCAGAGGATCGCACATTCCGCGCAACGAAGTCCTCCCGCCGTAAGGCCCCCTTTTATAAGGTCATGACTGGAATGCCCATTGCTGTTGACGCCTTCCGATATGGGGCCATACCTGGAGTGAATGCGTACTTCTTGACGTTCGTCCGTTTATCTTCGCCTCCACATCAGCTAACACCCAAATCTGCAGTCACGCTCATTCTGACCACTACACAAATCTCTCGTCGAGTTGGAAAGCTGGCCCGATTTATTGCTCAGGTAAGTACTCAGGATATGATCCGTTGCTCTTCTGCTGAGCTCGGTTCGCAGAGGGCACCGCCAACCTTATCATCCACATGCTTTCAGTCGATCGTAAATGGGTACACCCTCTACCCATGGATGCACCGACTGTCATACCTGACACTGGTGGCGTCACAGTTACTCTCATAGAAGCTAATCACTGTACGTGGCGGACACGCTTGTGGGAGATGACATACTCAAGAAGTGGAACAGGTCCTGGGTCGTCTTTGTTCTTCTTTGAAGGCAAACAAACGGTAGACGCCGGAGACAGCTCAATCAAATCGCCTTTTGTTGGGACTGGGCGTACGTTCCGATACCTACATTGTGGGGACTTCCGTGCATCACCACAGCACGTTCTACACCCTGCCGTCAAGGGCAGGAAGATCGACACTATCTATCTGGATACAACGTATCTCAATCCCAAAGTATGCGGCAACTTGCGCCCCATTATCTACGTTATCTAACCAGATCCGTCTGCAGTACACCTTCCCTTCACAGACACAAGTCATATCCGCTTGCGCTGAATTAGCTCAGAAGCTTGTTGCTGGCGAACATGTGTCGCTCACTGGCGGCGAGACAGGCACTGCCAGGACCGTGGACACCTTCTTCTCTGCCGTTACCAAGACGGAAGAAAAGCCGGCCAAGATTCTGAAGACGCTCGTCGTCGTCGGGTAAGTCATTTACACGACGTTCAGCGGAGCCCTTGCTGACCAGACATAGAACATATTCCATCGGCAAAGAGCGTGTTGTGAAGGCCGTTGCCAAGGCTCTGAATACGAAGGTATACTGCGACTCGCGCAAGGCTGCTATCTTGCGATGTCAACAGGATCCAGAACTTCACGCAATGCTTACGAAGGACCCATACTCTGCTGGCGTGCACCTTGTACCGCTCAGCGTGATCACCTCGGACCGGATCAAAGAATACATGGACCGATGGAAGAGCCACTGGGATAAGATCATCGGGTTTAGGCCAACCGGCTGGACGTATGTAGCCTTGCTCGCGTGTGCGCTGCTGCCATACTAACTTGCACATGCAGATACACTCCGCCGGTTGGGAATGAAACCCTTCCTAGTGTGGCCAGTGTGGTGGCAAAGCAGCCGCATCGCGAGTTCGGCCCGACACACCTGCGACCAATGCGGAACTCTACGTCAACCCACAAACTATTTGGTGTTCCCTATAGCGAGCATAGCTCTTTCTATGAGCTCACTTGCTTTTCGCTCTCTCTTGACTGGTCGCGGATCATCGCCACCGTGAACGTCGGGAGTGAGTCGAGTCGCGGCAAGATCGCTGCATGGGTGAAGAAGTGGGACGCGGAGCGGAAGAGGCGTGGCGGCGCCATGGTGCCATATCGCTCTCTTGAGTACTGGTAGCCATGCTTGTACGCATCATACAATCCTTCACATCATGTGCACATTTGTTGGCTGATGGTACCTTGGCTGATCCGCGAGAAATCATTGATAACGCATGCCTGCAGGCTCGGGATTAATCGGCTCGATGTTATCTCCCCACGACCACTATCACTATATAACTTAACTTCGCGCCGAACACTTTGCTGGCCAGGGTGTACGCCGACGGCCTAAGACACCCCCGTTGTCTTGAACGCGCGGAAAGCGAACCAATACAGCGTCCCGTTCGAAATGGACGGTGTACTAGTCGCCTCCAGTTCGCACAAGGGAGAGCCCCAGCAATCCCTCGAAGAGAAGAAGTCCCAGAATCGCAAGGTATGCGCCTCTCGGAGTGAAAAAGACACTTTCTTAGCACCTCAACAGAAGAAGATACTACGTGATATTCAGGAAGATCCAAATAAGACCGTTCAAGTTATCCGCAAGTTCTGGCAAGCGTCAGTTGATTGCGGCGTCAGCAACACGGAGCCTTTATTAGCCATGCTAGAGCTCTTCACGGATCCCATCTTATGCTACAAAGATATTCTGGGGGACCTTTTAAGAGCGGGACTGTTGTCATTCTTGACCGAATGTATAACTAGTCCCACCCTTCTCGTGATGCACCAAACTGACGCGCATGTACGTTCGTCGCTCGACTCTCTACCCATGATCATCACAACTCATCAGACTATATATTAGCTTCTCGTCTCTATGACACTGCGACTATTCAGCTCATTCATAGCGGCCTGTTATAAGACGGAGAACTCTCGCCTTCTCTCCGACATCCTCGAGGAAGTTTGTGACGAACCATGGGCAAGCATCTGGGCTTCGCGTTCAAAGATTCTGCGCTCAGAGTATAAGCCGGACATCTTAGAGTTCATATGTGACTCTGGCTTCCTCGTGGGCTCCATATCCGAACTCTGGTGAGTTTATTCTCAAGTTTTCTGGAGCCTCGCTCAAGCACTGTCGCAGCGACAAACCTCTTGATCCTACCAATCGCATCGCCGACCTCATGTTCTACGCCTGGTACCACGTTGAAGACTCAAGCGCTAAGATTATTCAGATCTACAAGGGGCTCTGTGGTATCCTCTACAGGGATCCGAACATTGGGTTCAAGTGGCGCGAGGTACTTGCGCCCGATGGCCTGGCAGTATCATCGTTGGTATCGGAATATGGCCCCCAAGAACTAGTGCGACGCGCTAAATCTGCTCTCGATTTCAACGCGAAGCCTTCTGGGAGGGATCACACTTCGGACTCCCTCGCCATGTACAGAATTCTGCTACTGCTCCTCGTCATTCCGGGCATCTGCTGTCACTCGAAATGCCGGCGCTTCTTGCTCGAACACGACATACTATCGGCCACGCACGAGCTTGTGACTGCGTACTGGGAAGAGAAACAGAGTTGGCCCGCCATGATCTCCATCCTTCTGTGCGTACGCCTATTCCGCTGTGGAGTCTCGGTCCTCACATGCTTCATCCCGCTGTCCAGCGCCATGGAAGAGTATCATAGAACGGCAGAGGGTACACCCGGAACGTACGAATTCATCGAACCGAAGATGTTCGGTCTCGTCCTGATGGATGGGATGTTCCGCCTCTTTGCTGATTGCGTCGACTACTCGCCTGATGGTCAGTGTGACGCTGCTCCTCTATGGTGACCGTTATTGACGATGCGTGCAGAGGCCGAATGTAAACAATTGGTGGAATTATTCAGGCGCCATCCTGCCTCATCCGCACCATTACGCATGCAATATGGGTTCTGGGCACGAACTCAACCGACATTCTGGTACGCAGTTCTCATTGGATTGCGCTCGGCTGCGTACAGAGAGTACGGGAAGCCCGCACATGAGGATATCCTATTTCTCGAAAAGTCATGGATAGAATGGGGTGAGAAGGCCCGAATTGACGAGAAAGGCGCGGAGAGGCAGCACGAGTCAGAACGGTCACGGCTTTGCTGTAGCATGAGCTGTCCTCGTCGCCGCGGCACGACGCGCTTTGTAATCAGCGATCATGCGCTAATGATCTGTCGCGGCTGTGGGGAAGCTCGGTATTGCGATAAGGTCTGTCAGAAACGGTACGCTCGACCTTGGTGCCTACAATAGTGTGACTTTGCTGACCAGCGATGATTAGTGCATGGAAAGAGGGACACCGGGAGTCTTGTCGGCGTTTACCCGCACCGTGATTATAGTCAATTAGACGACGACTGGAGAGATAAACCCGACGAGGTTTTCATACAAAGGTAGCCGGCCTTGCAAAAGTCCCATGAGTATGAGTTCCATCAGTATTAGTGATAGCCTCCAATCCCATCGTTGACCCGACTCTGTGGTATGAGTGCTTACTCGGGTTGCGCGCAGCCGCATGCAGGAGTTACGAAAAGCATAAGTATCCTGACATCCAGTATCTTGAGAAGTCCTGGATAGAGTGCGGAGAGAAAGCGAAGATTGACGAGAAGAGCGCAAAGCTGCATCACCGAGAAGAGAGGAAACGACTATGCGGTAATCGGAAGTGTCCTGGGGGCCGCAAGCTTCAAGATCGTCCTTAATTAGTCTGCCGTAGATACGGCGAGACTGGCTATTGCGACAAAGTCTGTCAGAAGCAGTGAGCCCTATTTTCGTTCGAAGAGGAGCTGGCGCTGATGTATCACCGCCAGAGCATGGAGAGACAATCATAGAGAAACATGTCGACGGCTGCCTGCTCCGGCAAGCGAGGTCAACTGAGATCATGCGCACATAGTACATGTCACTATAACACTTGTAGTCGAGTACCATTGAGCCCAACGTGTGCATGAATGCAGAAGGCAAGACCGTGTGGCCCGGCTTGAAGCGGGTGATGGGACCTTCCTTTTCGGGCAGAGTGGTTTCCCAGGCGCGGACCGCTTCGCCTCGCGCTCGTCCTCGTCGTCAACGCCAGCCTCGCCGCCTTCCTCCTCACCCTCAAGACACTCAAGATGGTCCGTATGCCGCTTGGACAGACTGTGGGGCGCGTTCATGGGCTTTTGGGAGCGGTAGCGGAGGGTTTGGAGGCTGGATTGGGATGAGGAAGTTTGGATGAGGATGGCCCTGCATGCGCTCCCCGGTCTGTCCTCCGTATCCTCTGCCCAGATACTGATATTCTCTACAGGGCCGCGGACCGAAAAAGCATCTTAAGCGCCTTGCTGCGCCCTCGTCGTGGATGCTCGACAAGCTCGGCGGCACCTACGTGCGTCGAATCGCGCATTTTGCGTTTGGCAATAAACTCAACGTTCTTTAGGCTCCCCGCCCCTCGCCTGGCCCTCACAAGCTCCGCGAGTCCCTCCCCCTCAACATCTTCTTGCGCAACCGCTTGAAGTATGCTCTCACCGGCCGCGAGGTGACGTCGATCGTCATGCAGCGTTTGATCAAGGTCGACAACAAGGTCCGCACCGACAACACCTACCCTACTGGCTTCATGGGTGCGTTTAATTGCATATCGTGGAGAATGAACTGCATTTTGAGCGGCATTTCTAGACGTTCTCTCGATTGAGAAGTCCGGCGAGCACTTCCGTCTGCTCTACGATGTCAAGGGTCGCTTTGTCATCCACCGCATCACGCCTGAGGAGGCGACCTACAAGCTCCTCAAGGTCAAGAAGGTCGCTCTCGGCAACAAGGGTGTCCCCTACATCGTCACCCACGACGGCCGCACGATCCGCTACCCCGACCCGCAGATCAAGGTCAACGACACGGTCAAGTTCGACCTCACCACGAACAAGATCACCGACTTTGTTCACTTCGACACCGGTAACATCGTCATGATCACCGGCGGTCGCAACATGGGTCGCGCTGGTACCATTGTTCACCGCGAGAAGCATATTGGTGACTTTGACATTGTCCATGTCAAGGACTCGCTCGACCGTACCTTCGCTACGCGGTATGTCCCAGAACCTTTTGCAGTCTCGGCTATTGATTCTGACGACTTCTTTTCAGGATAACGAACATCTTCGTTATCGGCGAGGGCTCGAAGGCATGGGTCTCCCTGCCCAAGGGCAAGGGTACCAAGCTCACCATCGCCGAGGAGCGTGACGTGCGCCGGAAGCAGCGCGCAGCTGAGGCATGAGAGGGATTTTGTTGTTGTTTTTCTTTCATATTGTACTCTGCATCGCTGCTCTCCCGCCGCACTCCATGTCATTCCCTGTATGCCCACACGCCGCCTCAAAACCATGCATGCTTGTATGACAACATCGATTGGCTAATTGCATGACGATCAAGCTAGCCTGAGTTTACTAATTCGACCCAAAGGAGTAAGTCGAGCTTAGGCATAATGCATAACGTTTGGGCGTCTGCTCGCTTTGTTCGTGCAGTCGGAATAAGCCCGGCCTCGGGTATCGCGTCAGGATCGTGTTTCGACGTGTTCACAGAACCCTATATGGAGTAAACTACTAATACGTGCTGCGTACTCGGGTTCATATCGTGGCGCCGGAAACTACAGAAGACGACGAGCGCTCCTGCGTCGGCGGGTTGTTACCCGCTGCCATCCTTTCATGGCCACAATCGGTACACGAGCCGTCGGGCTCCGCAGTGCATATGTCACCAGTTCGCTGAGCAGACAAGCGATGATGCGTTGACGGGAAATGCCTTTTGAAAAGGCGCCCTGCCAATCCTCTTGAGAAAAAATCAGACGATGTGGGATTTGCAGGGGTTGCGCAGTGCAGGACGCCGTAAAGACGCGCTCGGTTCCGCAGCGAACGCGACGCGACGCGCCAAGGCAGCGAGAGCGCGTTTCTGAAGCGCTGAAGTCGCGCCACGACCGCGGAGTCTGACGGAGTGCCGGAGCAATGCTCGTCCGACCACCATCCAGATAAAGAACAGATCAGAGTCGCGCCCCCCGCGTCTATAGCGGAGATCTAGGTGGGGGCCATGAAAGTCCGCAAAAGCACAGGCAGGGTTGGCGCGACATCTGAATATGCGAGGCTTGGCTACGACGGATAATTACTTTACCGCCGTTCGGTCCGCCTGGAGAGCTTCGTGCTCAAACCGGAACTTCCACTGCTTGTTTCGCTCGGGCTTCTGCCGCAAACGTCAGTTGACGCCTGGCCTGGCTATATAGGCAGGCTTCCCACAAAGCGCCACTCGTCGCTAGACTTGAACCTTCCTGCGTCATGGCTTCGACGTCGACGAGCCCTACGACGCCCACGGGACCAGCGAGTAAGGCCAGCGACAGCTCGCTCGGCTCCAAAGCATCCAAACGCAGCGATGCAGCGAGCACCCATGCCCCTTCGACCGCACCGTCGGAGGTCTATACGCCCAAGGGGGTGCTCAGGAGTGTAGGCATCGTGGCGGCCTGCACCCTCTCTATGGTCATGAATGTGCGTCGCAGCTTCTGGAATTTTGGTGTACTTTCACTAACAACCTTTTCAGATTGCTATTGGCAATCCAGCCATCACGCTCACCTCGGTCGGCGAGGACTTTGACGAGACGGAGGCGAGCACACAATGGGTCATTAATGCCTATGCCATCAGCGCGGTGGGTGTCTTGTTCGCGATGTTGGTTGCCGCTGCGTGTCTGATATCTCTGCGGTCAGGCATGTTTCTTGCTCTTGTCCGGTCGACTGGCCGATCTGTATGGGCGGAAGCGAGTCTGGCTGATTGGGTTTGCCATCATTGCTATCTTTGATATTGGATGTGGCTTTGCGAACGGTGAGCAGGCTTCCTCAACATCTGTTCTTCGTCCTGTATTGACTCTGTCACAGATGCCATGACATTGTACATCTTGCGAGGGTTCCAAGGTCTGGGAGGCGCAGCTGTTGTACCCGCGTCTCTCGGCATCCTCGCACACTCTTTCCCTCCTTCCCGGGCACGTTCTCTAGCCTTTGCTACGTTTTCTGCCGGCGCACCTATGGGAGGTGCTATCGGTTTCATGTTGGGCGCTGTAGTCACACAGCTGTCAGGGTACGTGAGATGCACTACCTTCTCCCTGCCAAATCTGACTGAGAACCCTTCTATAGTCCCACTTGGCGTACATTGTACTTTGTCACCGCTGGCGCCTCTGCGCTGGGTATCATTCTGGGCTTCCTCTGTATCGATGCGGATACTCCGAGCCATGAGGAAGATCGTAGGGTGGACTGGATAGGGGCTCTTTTGGTTACATCGGGTCTCGTTCTCATTGTCTTCGTGCTCAGTGACTCCCCTTCAGCCCCTGAGGGATGGAAGACGGACTGTCAGTGCTTCCCCGTCTTCATTCCGTCCCCCGACTAATCTTGACGCGGAAATACAGACATAATCGGACTATTCGTCGTCGGTGGAGCGCTTGTCATCGCGTTCGGCTTTTGGCAATGGTTCCTCGAAAAGCGGCTGGACGATCCTAATGCCCCGCGTTCTTTCTGGGCTGCACCGCCGCTCATGCGCATCACCATGTGGGAACGTGCCAAGGGTCGCTTCTTCCTCATGCAGGTCATCGCCTGCATGAACTGGGCCTCATTCACCTGCTGGCTTGTCTGGGTACAGCTCTATTACCAGGACTACCTCGAGTTGACGCCCATCCTCACCATGGTCCGGATCCTTCCCATCACCTTCGTGGGCATCGCCGCGAACGTAATCATTGCGCTCGTCATTGGCCGTGTCGACGTCCAATGGATCGTCAGTGAGTGCACTCGTTGAGTTGTGGCACTTCCCGCAGTAAGAGGCTGACGCTCACATGATCAGCTACGGGCACGTTGCTCACGGGAGTCGCCGTCCTGCTGTTTGCCGTGATCGACCCGGCGCTGCCGTACTGGGCATACGGCTTCCCTTCGGCGCTCATCATTGTGCTGGGCGCTGACTTCGTGTTCGCGTCGGGGACGCTGTTCGTCGCGAAGATCACACCGCCACAAGAGCAATCTGTTGCCGGCGCTGTATTCCAGTCTATGACACAAATCGGCACGGCTATCGGATTGAGTGTTTCGACAATCGTGTACAACGCGGTTCTCGAGAATGGCACGAAGAACGCCGGTTTGACGCTTGACGCGAACGCGGACAATGCACCGAAGGATGTTCAGCTACGCGCGTATCATGACGCGATGTGGGTCGGATTTGGGTTCTCTATGTTCTGTAAGTTGACGTGCTCGTGTGTGTTGTTGGCGCGATGCTTACATTGTTGTAGGCACCGCCCTGTCGATCTTCTTGCGTGGTGTCGGTATTGTCGGTCACCCTCCAGAGAAGAAGCGCGACGACTCTATCGAAGCTCAACAGGAGGCCACCCTACACGAAAAGGAGCCCGAAACTAAGTCTCCTGTCGAGAAAAAGCCCAGTGCTACCTTCGACCCTGAGGAGAGGACGCCAGTGGATGGACCTGCCCCGTATGTGCATGACTATGCGCAATCTCGGGAACATATTGCATGACGCTTTCATCCAACTTTCATCTCTGATTTCATTTGGGTTTGTGCTGTGGGCGCCAGCTTGCGCTAATTTGATCCATGCATATCACGCTTCCGGACTTTCTTATCCACCAATCCAATCGACATTCGTACGATACCATTCAGCGACACCAGCCACATACTAGTATTTAGATAGAACTTCTGCGTCCGTCACGATACGTAATGCTTAGAGCTGTAGCCTATACTATTTTCCTGCTCTATTTCCCCGCACCCGGCGCTGGAGTGCCGACGGGGCGCACGACGGCCGACGCAACAGTGTCCGCCCTCACCGCGATCATCATCGGCAACTCAACATCCCGCAGCTTATCCAGCAGTATCCAGCCCGGCCCGCCCGCATTCGCGCGCGCGCACGCGGAGTGCGACAGATAGCGCGCTTCCGAGGACCCTCCCAGACCAGGGACCCACGCACACGCGATACCGGACGATGAGCATATAATCGGAGCACCTGGTTCGACGGAGTGCCTTTGCCCTGTCCGTCTCCGCGATGCAGCCTTACACCGACTATCCTGCTGAAAAGGGCGCTGAGACGTTGCCCGCACCGGTGGCGACGGAGCGCAAGCAGCGCTCGCGTCGTGCGCGTCTCATCCCGGCGCTTCTGTGCGCGGGCTTCTTCGCGCTGGGCAAGTTCTCGAACTATGGCAGCACCGCGCGGGCACCCAAGGCTGTTGTGCCTGCTGGCCCTGCTGCCGTCGAGCTCGGTCTTGATGTGCAGGGGATGTGCCCGCAGACGGGTCCCATAGCGCCGAGCGCGAATGCGGAACTTGCATCTGCCCTTGATCAGCTGCTCAAGAAGCCAGAGAACAAACAATGGTTCTATGACAACCTTTCTGGCGTCATTCGTATTCCGTATGTTTCGATTCGTCTGCTTGAGCGAATGTCTTTGACTGATTCGGAATTAGGACCCAGGTGTACGATGATATCCCGTCGCCGAGTACGGGTGATAAGCGCTGGGATGGGTTCGCGACGCTGCACAAGTTCTTCGAACAGCGCTTTCCCCTCATGCACGTTCATATCCGTGCATCTTCTGCCGACCTAACTTGACTGAGTCCTTCTGTAGCCACTCCCAACTTCAAGTGACCAAAGTCAACACCTATGCTCTTGTCATTCACTGGCAAGGCTCGGACGAGTCGTTGAAGCCCATCATCTTGACGGGTCACCAAGGTATGCCACTTCAGTGGGTCCAGGTCTGAGCGAACGTTGAAGCGTTGTGCCAGACACTGTCCCTGTTCTTGAAGATACTCTCGACCAGTGGCTTCACCCGCCGTTCTCCGGAGACTACGACGGCACTTGGATCTGGGGTCGTGGCAGCTGCGACGACTCTGGCTCCACCGCCTCGTTGAGCGCCATCGAGACTCTTTTGAAGATTGGATTCAAGCCAAAGCGGTCGATCGTACTGGCGTACGGTATCGACGAGGAGCGCGGTGGCGAGCATGTACGACCTCATTTCCTAGTACATGCTATACATCTGACATCGCTCTTTTTGCGCAGGGTGCCGGCCATATCGCCCAGTACCTTCTTGATGTGTACGGCAAGGACGGCTTCGCGTTGCTTGTTGACGAGGGTGGACACTATGAGGAGCATGACGATGTCATCATTGCCTTCCCCAACACCGCGGAAAAGGGCAAGTTGAACGTCCAGATCGAGGTACGACTAGCTCTACAACTGACATGGACAAGACTGACAACCGGTGTTGTAGGTCACGACTCTCGGTGGTCACTCAAGCGTTCCTCCGCCGCACACGGTAGGTTCGAAGCATCCGCCCTCATCCCAACATATTTACATTCGATAGGGTATCGGATACCTCTCGACGCTCATCACCGCTCTCGAGGACCATCCTTTCCCCGTCAAGTTGAACCGCAACGGCACGTACTTCGAGAAGCTGCAGTGCGACGCCGCGTACGACGAGTCCCTTCCGGCTGAGTACCGCTCGCTCGTTGCCAAAGCTGGCCACGATGACGCAGCGCTCGCTAAGGTTCAGGAGTATCTCATTGCGGAGAACCCTAACTTCTACAAGGCAAAGTTCGGCACGTCGCAAGCCATCGATCTCATCAGCGGTGGTGTCAAGGTCAACGCTCTGCCCGAGCATGTATCTGCCGTCGCCAACCACCGCATTGCTGACTGGAGGTACGCTATCTCTCTGATGCTGTATCGAGACCCTCTCAAACGAATTTTCTACGTAGTTCCCCTGAGGACGTGCGCGCGCGCTACCTTGACGTTCTGACGCCCGTCGCGAAGGACCTCAATCTCACGCTCGAGTACTTCGACCGCACTGCTGCCCCCTCTTACGAGGCAACCATCGCCTCAAGCGGACACATCCGTCTTTCTGACATCTTCGACGATCCGCTTGCGCCTGCACCTATCACGCCTACTTTCGGCAGCCCTGCGTGGGAGCTACTTGCGGGAACGATTCAGTCGACTTTGGCGGGCGCCATTCGCGAGGACAAGC
This sequence comes from Peniophora sp. CBMAI 1063, assembly GCA_900536885.1. Taxonomy (NCBI): domain Eukaryota; kingdom Fungi; phylum Basidiomycota; class Agaricomycetes; order Russulales; family Peniophoraceae; genus Peniophora; species Peniophora sp. CBMAI 1063. The sequence goes on along the minus strand of UWZB01000224.1, from coordinate 46,612 downwards.
CCATCAAGCCGTCTGTTGTTGGCCCAGAACTCGCGATTGGCAACACGGACACGCACTACTACTGTAAGCTATGTATTGTCAGAGAGGTTGCAATGGTCACTGACTCTTCGCCCAGGGGACCTCACGCGGAACATCTTCCGCTACAGTCACTTGGGAAGTGGCGATGCTTACAACGGAGCACACACTATCAACGAAGGTTTGTCTGCTATCTTCAAAAGCGGTTACAGCGCGCTGATGTCTGTGTGACAGCCATTCGTGCTGAGGGCTTCTTAGAGAAGGTTCGCTTCTACTCGCGCCTCGTCCTTAACGCGGATGAGACGCACTTGCTGGATGGCCAGTAAAGTATGTACGAATGAAATACGGCGCATGTATGTACACACTATGAGCTCTTTGGTGTACCTGTGGTGAAAAATAGATCAAGATAGTGCAAGAGTTTGACCGACGCGTACATAATTCTCAAGCTGTTCGAAGCCAGATGATCGCGTTTCGATAACAAATTCAGTCGTATTATACTTAGCATATAGATTAGGCAGCCGCCCCTGACGGTCCCTTCTGCGTGATACTATACAAAGAGGCGCTATATTACACGGGGGGATGATAAGCCTAACGCGAGGTCTATTCAACTTCTACAGGTGGTTCCAGGTGGTTCCCCTCTACAGGAAGTCTGATAGATAATCGTCCGAGTCCAGATAATCTTCATCGTCGGGCTCGTACTCCCCACGGCTTCCATCCCATACCACATTCAAGCCATCAACCGCGTCCAGCTCGACCAGCATCTCTTCCTGAAGAGTACAGTCGGTGATGTACAGAGCGTCAATCGGGGCGCGCCGAGAGCGTTGTTGAAGGTATGTGGTGAGTCTGACGTGGAACGGCTGCCCTGAAAAGTCACTGTCGAGCCATGTGTCTTCCAAGTAAAGGCTGCGCAGCTCGGGTAGAAAGAGCTCATGTCGAGGCGCGTGTTTGAACTTGTTGGTCGCCGCCCCGCGGGGTTTCGATCGAGGTGCGGATGCATCGTCGGGGACTGTGACCAATGCTGCGGAGAAGGAATGTGCAGCATCGCCGTGAATGCGCACGGAACGAACGTTCTTGGCACGCCCGAAGATGTTGAGCCACACGGCCTTTCCCCAGGCAGGACCCCGACGGAAGCTGTTGAATGAGAGCCTGCGCAGGCCATCCAAAGGGATGGCTTGACACAGCTCCGCTAGAATGTCGCGCTCGGTGGAGCCGGCCATGGGGAGGATGTCAAGGAGTTCGAGACTGAACGTCGGCTCCGAATGCATAGCCAGGCTGAATGGATCGTGGATGTGTGCGCTTTCTTCGAGAGTTGTGTCATCGAGATTGGTGGTAAGGCTACGCCACGCTCGAAACTTGACGTAACTGTTGGTAGAGGCTACGTCGAGGGTTTGTACAGGAGAAGTTCTGCCCGTCCCGGCGGTAAAATGGTTACGCAGGAGGGATGCGAGCTTGCGAGCATCGACCGCTCCCTTCCTACGCAAGGACAGGCATATGCTGACACGTGCAGAAGGAGGAAAGTCCAAGAGTTCATACAGTTGTAAGCAATCTTCCGGTATGCCAGTGAGTTCTATCGATTGAATGCAGTTCACGGGTATAGTCGGCGTGGTTGTGTTGATCCGTGTCATGGTAGGCAAGCAGTGGCGGAGGACCAACTCTTCCAAGTGAGCAGCAGAAGACAGTCCTTGACAGAGATCAGAGAAGTCGCCACGTAGAGTAGGCTTCTCAAAACCATCGCGGTGCAAGATGGTAAGACTTCGCAAGCTACTCCATGGTATCGACGTCCAAGGAACCATGACGTACGTCAGGCTCAACTTGCGAAGCATGGGCGCGCGGCGAACAAAGACATCGGCGGGTAAGTCAAGGCATACAGAGTTGTTGCCGACCGATGTCAGACTCCCGAATTTGAGTACAGGCGCTGCCACTTTTAGGTGCTCGAGCACCGCGTTGTAGAGCGATATGGGTGCGTGCAGGCTGAGCTCTTCGGTGTGTCCGATGTGAGAGGCAATGAGCTGAACATTCTGAATGAAGGCGGGGTACGGCCCAAAGGCACCGGCTGCGGGTACGTGGACGATGAGGGGAGCAGACTTGGCACGCTCTAAGAAGATCTCTGCGACAGATTGGCCGGCTTTGAGTGGTATCTTCACCCAGAGACTCGGCGTATGCAGCGCGACTTCTCGCCATAAGCTACATACCCATGTAACAGCCAACCAGCCACCGGTGGTGGGTGTTCGGTTGGGAAGGGCAGGGTTGTTGATGGTACAGAAATAGAAGACGACGGACAGGACGTCGCTAGGAAGTCTGTATATCGGAGACAAAGAGTTCCTCGCCATGCGAAGAGTAGAGACGGCTCGTAGTGCTTCCTCAATATCGCGATCCAACTCCGCTTGTGCGTGTGCGGAAGGCTGTCGTGCGGAGGAGGCGACCCGCTGACCGAGTTCGATACCAGTGATAGCCGCGACGCGTTCTCTTGCTAGTCCATCCCAAGACTCAGGTGCCCTATATCATACTCAATCTCGGTTGCGCGTGCGTCATTGTACTTCGCTATACGCACCCCGATCGCTCTCCCGGGGTGGATGGGAACGGCATGGTGGTGGTGGCAGAGCCAGACAAACGCGTGCGCGCTTGCAACTATCAGCGTCGTGCACGTGGGCGTGTTCACTTGCGTCCTGCCATCTCCTGCGCAATGGCAACTCCTTTAACTGCCTTTACTGATGCTGTTACACCGTATCACTCGCATATGCACTGCTCGGGTTGCAAACGGACGCGCCGATCTGGCGGTTCGACGGGAGCGTTGACGTTGGCGCGATGCATGGGTTGTCTTCTTGCCCAATACTGTGTGCGTTCTATGGCGCTTTGTTTCTCTATATTCTCTGATCCTCATTTGCTCAGTCGAAACAGTGCCAGAAGACTGCGTGGATTCGCGGTCACAGGGATGAGTGCAAACAATGGTCAGCGATGCGGGACATAGCAAACAACGCCGCTGGATATCCTCGCGCCTGGAACGAATTCGCCCGTTGGAGGGAATACCATCACGACACCCTCACCAATGCCGTCCTATCCCACATCATTCTTAACGGTGACGGTTCTGAAGATGAGCATACGCTTGTCGTCTACCTGAAACACAACGACGACCCGACTCTGCTGATAGAACGCAAGTTTCGCGTAACCGCCTCTCGTTTTGTGCATATGGATCAGAACGATACGGACTTCTACATCGATCCCGTCAAACCCATGATACGCGAGATGCTTTTACTGCGCAGGATAGGCCTCCGGCATCTCCGGTCTGGAGCGAACGGCTCGCAGGAGTCGAGGATGGCAACATACATGGTGATAACTACATTTGGGACACCCGATGCAGACGGCCCCGGGCAGGCAAGACACGTACCTTACTATCGCGTCTTTTCGTACGACACGAGCAATTTGGGCGTTAGGGTTCTCGGCCCTCCTGAGCCAGCCTTGGAGGTGATCATCAACAATGGGCTCAAGCAACGCTTCTGTTGCGGTAAACTGAGGAGTCGGTCGGATTGCTGCTGTGGAGGTTGGACACACGAGCTGGATCAAGAAATTTGGTAAGGATCTTATTGTCGTTCAAGTCTTCTGGGCTGATACGCTCTGGGTAGATGTCCGTCGAGTCCAGAAAACGATGTATATTGCTCGTAGTATTAAGATTTCACTGAATACTGCGCATAGTCGCCGATCAGAGCTTCTGCGTCGGTCTCGTCCCCTCAGCCAGAAACAGATCGGCGGTACGCTCTTCCTCAGTCAAGTGAGGCATGTCCGGGATCGGTAGTGGTACGCGGAACGCCTTGCGGTACCGCATGTCAACGAGACCCGCACTATCAAACATCTCCTTCATGCGATCATCCGAGAAACCTTGTATCTGCGGCACGACGCCTTTGAGTGAGTCGGGCATGGGCAATGTGCCCTCACCCGCGGGCTTCCCCATATGATCGACGACAAGAAGCTTGCCGCCGGGCGCAAGAAAGCGCGCAAGGATCTTGGTATACGTATCGGGGTCATCAAAATGATGCCACGCCATTGAACACTGTGCGTTGGCATTGTCAACCTAGAGCAATGCCGAATTCCAAGTCTTAACTCACCACTACGATGTCAAAGGTCTGCTCCTTGAGTTCACCTGATGTCTTTTGCAGGTCGAGCGCTACGGCACGCATCTTGTCTGTAGCGCCCAGACCATTCGCCTTGTGATTATAAATGGCTACCGAGACTGGGCTGATATCGACACCGACGATGGATTTCGCGTACGGCGCGAGTTCGCGCGAGAGCATGCCTGCCCGCAAGTCTTTCGTCAGTGCACTCTTCCATCTATGACACTCCAAGCTGACACACCTATGCCACACGCGAAGTCAAGGACGCGTGTCGTTGACGCGTCAAATGTCGCGGACTCGCGCATTTTGATTGCGATATCTTTCAGGAGCTCTCGCGCCCCGGGCATGTTCTCGTAGTTTGCCGCCTCGCGATCATAGTACTCCGCATTCATCTCTGCCGCGCTGGGCGTGCCATGACCGTGATGGTGATGATGGTGATGAGCAGGTGCATGAGCGTGCGAATGAATGTGTGCGTGCCCGTGGGCCGTGCTTGGTTCAGGTTGGGTGTTCGTGCCGGAGGGCAGAGGATCGTCACGTCCACATTTGGAGCACATTGTGCGGGCGTTGAAGAAGAACGGTTTCGGTTGGTGTACGTGTCTAAAGAGTAGGAGTGTAAGTGAACGGGCGACTCTCATTCGAGATCTCGTGTTCCAACGTTTGGATGCACTGCGCCTATATACATCCGATCCGACCGAGGAGGTGCAAGACGAGCGGGAAGCGATCCGGGAACTTTCTCCGCTGCTGACTGATGATGATTTGACAGGTGTCACTTCGTGTCGGGAGATTCCCCGAGCCTGCTCGCATACCGGTCTGGTCAGTATATCCTGGTTCTTCAACGATGCGCTGCGAGTATTTGCAGCGCACATCTGTAGACGCGAACGTTGTAGAGATATAAGATCGGTGAGTGTTTCACAGTACCCCTTACAGCTCGTCAATCGCGCTGCTAACCCCGCGAAGGCTCAGTAAGTTTGGCTGAACAGAGAGGTTCTGCTCCCGCTTAGGCAGTACTCATATTTCACACATATCAGGTGCCCTTCAATCTGCATATATCTATGAGATAAGAGCTAACGCGCTAATGCGTGTTCTGACTCAATAGTGCTAGTTGGAATCTACGGGACACAGTTAGAAGTCCCGTGATCGCGTTTCGTCGTGGTGTGGCACCGGGCCGTCGCCCCGAACCTGGCCTCCCATTGCTTCGACCCCTCCTTCGCACGTCCCTTTACCCCCGGTTACACTTGGCCACTATCGAGATGAATCTTTAGCGAAAGACTTCTCTATGGGCCGTCTGGAGAAGCCGGATGATGAGTCATGCGTGAGAACTCACACGACTGTGGTTGTGCCAACACGCGCCGTCAACCGCCTCCTGCCTCCCAAGCTGTGGTTGTGGTTGTTGTTCGGCAACAGCCGACTATAGAAGGATGCTGCCGTTTGACGACTGGCTCTTGTCACCAACCCTCACGCATTACCCTCACCTGTCCTCAGAACGGTCTTAGCCACCTTGCATTGCCACCTTGCTCGTGCTCGACGTCGAAGATAATGGAGGGTGCGTACGCCCTTAGGCTCATGCAAAGCGCGCTTATTGATTGTGATCGTTTGAAGGCGCAGGAAAGTGGTTTGGGCCTTTGTCTATAGAGAGGTGGATGGGGGAGATGTGCCCAAAAGTGGATCATGGTTACAAACTGGAGAGCCTCGGAATCAAGAGCCTGGCATTTACGGAACTGGAAGAGACCGGTTTCGTGCGTCTATTACCTCCTTCTATTTTTTGCGCTACTGAGACTTGTGATATCTTCTCCAGGCCAAATGTGTTAATGCTCGTTTGGGCGGTAGTTTGGCAAACCACGGGGTGATCTGCCAAGACTCACGCGCCTGTTATAAGGGTGTTGAGACTATCGACGACCCCGGCTTTGTGGTACAGAATATTCCAGGAGTCTCTCTTCTACTACGCGAGACTGGGAGGATAGTACATGACGAAGCTGGCCTCCGTCACCTGCTCAGCGATGTCGTGTTATTCGGCGAGCTCAGGCTCAGGAGGGCAGGGGATCCCTGCTTGCGCATCACGTCCACCGAAGACCGTCTGAAGCTCGGAGAGCTGGAGTTCGACGCAGACGACTCTGAATCGCTCGACACACGCCGTTACATCTTGTCCTACGCCCGCGGCATCTCGATGAACAGCCCAAGGACGCATCTCTTCGCTTTTGTGATCGTTCGAGACTACGCGCGCCTTCTCTACATGGACCATAGCGGCGTCATTTACTCTGAGCTGTTCAAGTGGTGCGAGACGGCGTATCTCGGGGACCTCATCCAGTGCTGTGCCTTCGCTCGCGATTCGCATCGCGGCATTGACACCTCGGCTGTGCGGATCGCGCATGACGATGCGCTAGTGAAAGAGGCGAAGAAGATCTTCAAGCAGGCAAGGGAGGACGACGTCCTTCCTGACGAAGTCACCTGGAACTCTACGTTCCCGTCAAATCATCGGATTTTCAACAACAACAACACGTATTGGCTCTTCGACGTATACGACGCGCCGTCAAACTCTTTTCATCAGGTCCTCGCTTACCGTCCTAATATGAGCCACCCCTACTTCGTCGGCCGCGCTACTTGTGGCTACATCGCGGTTGACCTCACCGAGCGCGCTGTCGCCTACATGAAGCGCAGCTGGCGCCTTGCCGGAGGTCCCATCGAACGCGAGACCTATTTGGAGCTGGAAAGGGTAGAGAACGGGGGAAGTGTACCTCATCTCCCCGGGTGTTACTTCGGCGGCGATGTCCCTGAGGATGCGAGCATTCATGCGATGGACTACTTCAAGTGGGAGGAAACCGCTAGCGACGGCGAGTCTTGGCCTGCAAAGTATGGGATCACCAGCGTCCGCACGCGCGCGTCCGACTTCGCTGAGTGCAATCGCGACATCATGAGGCGGGAAGGCGTCGATGTTGACGACGTGCCGAAGGACCGTCATATCTTGACTGTCACTCTCTTCAGGAGAGTGGGGACTGCGCTTAGTAACTTCAAGAGCACGCGGCAGCTTTGTCTTGCTCTGCGCGACGCGATGCAAGGTGAGTTCACTTCGCCCATTCCTTCTATCAAATGACATGAACTGATGTGGGCACCCTCTAGCACACGAAGGCGCCTATCGCCTGAAGCACATCCTTCACCGCGACATCAGCGAGGGGAACATTCTCATCGCGAAAGTTCCCGGTAGGAAGGGCGAAACCGAAGGTCTTCTCATAGACTGGGACTTCTGCACCAAGATGAAGGAGGAACTTTCCCGCTCGTATCAAACGGTGAGAATGCACCTTGACACACACGTATATCCTCTGATCACTTGAACATATGCAGGGAACCCGGCCCTTCATGTCTCTGAGAGTGCTTAAGCACGAGGACATCTTTCTCCACGATATCCGGGATGATCTGGAGTCGTTCTGTCATGTCCTACACTTCGTTGTACGTACAATGACTCTCTCCGCGAATATATTTCGAAGACTTACGACCGGCCAGGTCCTCTGCAACATACACACTCTTGCTCCGGAGCAGATGAGCAGGCTGATGGACGACGTAGTGTTCATCACTTTCTCTCCAGCCAAACGCGACAGCAACGTTCAGGCCAGGGAGGACTATCTCCGCGACGACGCTCGGGCGCATATGAAGATGGCACTGGACGCTGTAGCACCCGCTGCATTGTCCAAGCTCATGTCGGAACTCCGCGGCCTCTTCGGTGCCGCGTACGAGCAGCCACCCGATAGTCCCTCGGGTCTCCCTTCGGATGCTACGGAGGAGGAAAGGGAGGACCGTCTGGAGGAGATGGTACTGGAGCATTCCAGGCGGGTTACGCGGGCCGAGCATAACTTGACATACGGGAAGGTGTTGAAGCGCTTCAACGATCAGCTCGCCGACAAAAAGGGATGGTTGTCGAACGATCGTGCGCAGAACCAGTTCCCACAACACATACGCCAGGCGCGGAGGATCAACGGGCCAGTCGAGAAGTACTATAGGGAGACTCAAGGGATGTTCTTCGTCATGACTTCTCGTGAAGTCGCGAGGCTTGAGGCGCGTCGGAAGCGCCAGGCCGAGGAGCTCGACGTCGTCGCCGACTCCGAGCCACCGCATGGATCTGATGCCGACTTGGACCTTGTGGCGTCCGACAGCACTTTTGCGAGCGATGAGGCGGTGGAAGGGGCGCGCAAGAGGCAGCGCTTGGTGAGCGAGGAAGTGTGACGAGGATGGGCGAGTTTGGACGCGGCGGGTGCTTGGAGATGGCTCGGTGTGCATGGAATCTGCTTGGTTGTATCTTGTATCTTGTATGTTCAATGTATATGCCCAATGTATGATGTTGTATTCGTGCACATTCTTGTACGGCTCTCCGAGTGAATATGCAGCCGGCGTCTGAGCGATCTGAACGGTCTGTACTGTTGCTGTGAATGTATGACCAAAGAAGACCAGGGCGACTGAATCGTCGCATCGGTTTGTTGTGCGTCATGAGAAGCATTGTACCTGCGCAGATATCCCAATCGATACGCTTCTCGTTGCTATCACTGCGTTGTAGCACGTCATGCAGGGTAGCCATAGAGTCGAAGCTAGATGACGACGCGATGCCGCCGATCCTACAGGACGGTAAACAGTTAGCGTTGGGAATACGGGAGCTGGACGTGTAGCCGCCCTCAACCTTGCCATCCGATGACCCCTCTGATGTACAGATTGGAACCTCTGCAGACGTACAAGATCAACATGACCGTAAAAGCAGGTACAAGAAGTTCGCCGTACGCACTATTCGTGGCGTAAGTTGAGGCACACAACTGCGAAATCTCAAACACACAACGCTGTGGCACATACATCCGTATCTTCTGTACCTTGATCTCCGCGACCCGTGTTCTTCCTGACGACTGTGGCGCGTATAAAGCAGTATATCCGAGCTTGGACAGACGTAAACAGGTACGAGAACACACAGTCCGTGGCGCGAAACAAGGTACGGAAGCCAGAAACCTAAACACGAAACGGACTTTGGATACCCCGGCCCCGGATCCCATAATCCGTACTGCACACCCAGGAACATTCTTGCCTCGTACAGTGCCTGGCGGAAGTCCGCGGAAGGAAAAAGGCGGGCGCGGCGCCGAAGACGATCAGACAGACAACAACAGGCGCTGAGTCAAGACAAACGGCATGCGCAAGTTGAAGTTTGTTGAGGATCTGAATGTTCACGGTGCATGGACCCTGCGAGGCTAGGATACGCAAACACGCAGCACGGAGCGCCAGGCTATCACCGTCCGAGTATGCCGACGGATCGACCGGAAGCACGAGAAGAGGCAGAACATGCCCGGAGCGCGGCGGACGCGCGGATAAGTCGCGGAAAGCGGCGGCAGCGTCGGAGTCGACGAGCGGCGCGGCGCGGGATCAGGCGGTTGAGCAGCCTTGTGCGTCGTGCGATGCAAGAGGCGTCAGCACGGTGCAGTGCGGGCGGATGACGTCGGCAGAAAGCTTAATACGGCCCGAGTTTGGTCGGGGAGGGAAACACGCGGGTTTGGGGAGGCTGAAGCGGACATGTCTAAAGCTCTTCGAATAACATAGCATCGGTCTCGAAGGGGATAAATATAGTTCAACAAAGAGCGCGAGCGCTGGGTGAAGGATGAGGTAGAGGATGATGCTCATACAGATGATGGAGGATGAGCAAGAAGATGCGGAAAGGATGGGCGAACCGAACGCGTGAGAAAGCTTCTGTCTCTACTTCCTACCTCCAACTCTGCGGCCGGGCGATAATATTCGGGCCTGTATCGCCATCTGTCTAGTCGAGGACAATGGCGCACCCAGCAGGGCCCAGGGATCGGGACAGTCGCAACACTGCCTACGAGTCCATCTTTGGACGACCCAGTGCTCAACACCATAACGCTGGGGCACCGCAATATTATCCGCCCACCTACGCCCAGCACCAGCTGAACGTCGGCCTCGACAGGCGACAGAGCTATGCGACTTCACCATATCCCGTCCAGGCGCCGTATTCGCACCCGCAATATCCGTACCGCCAGCAGGCGTACGCTCAATCGCAACCTCTCCGTTCGACCTACGCTCCCTCCGTCGCAAGCACGCATCCGGGTGTCGTGGCCGAGGAGCCGTATCCTGTCCCGGTTCAGAGCGTGGATAATCTACACTATTCCAACGGATTGACGCCCGCCCAGGCGTACCAGGCACAGGTCTACAACCAACAATCTGTCTATTCTCCGCAACAGCAGGCGACACCCCAGCCGACGGGATACCCACTTCCACCCCAGGTCGGCCTTAACCTCGACGTCGGCTCGAGCGGGCTCGGGATCGACTTTGAGAGCGACGGTGGGAATAATAATAACGGGCAGCAGGTCGGACACAGTCCGACGGATACGGACGACGGCAGCGAGCTTCCATGGACAATGACAGGTACGTCGATCCCGTTTCGAATATCCTGTGCCTCCAATCGCGCGTATGCTTTGAGTGCGATGCTGGGATCGACGTTTAGAGCTAAGCGCCCGCCCGGCGCGACGATTGGCGGCATCTGGCTCGGTTGACAGCTTCCCTGCTTACTCGCCTTCTCAGCGCCCTCGCCGTCCTCCCGGCCAACGTCCGACGTGCGCTCGGTCTACAGCGTTACCTCGGACCGGATACCCGCACCGTCCCTCACCGTCGACACATCGCCCTCGCTCCACAGCGTGTCGCCAAAACCCCGGCGCTCATCCGAGTCGGCCCGCACCCTCCCGCCCAGCATGGCATCGGCCGTCGCCCGGCGCTCTGGCGCCAACGCGTCCGAGCGCTCGGGTTCAGTCTCGTCCTACGCCGCACCCCTCCGTTCGTCGCTTATGCACGATTTGGCGCATGGCTTGCGCCCGCCATCAACGATCAGCATGCCGGGTTCGCCACAACCGCCGCGCAAGCCGCGTCGAACACCGATCGTCTACCCCGCTCTTCTTAGTCGAGTCGCAGAGGCCTTCGCTGCGCGCATCGCCCTCGCCGACCGCGTTCGCGATGGCTTGACGTACAAAGACGCCTTCGACGGCCGCCAAGCGGTCGACAAGATCGCCTATATCATCAAGACCACCGACCGCAACCTCGCGTTACTCCTTGGCAGAGCGCTAGATGCTCAGAAGTTCTTTCACGCAGTCACATACGACCACAGGCTACGCGACTCTGCCGCAGATCTGTACCAATTCCGTGGTCGCGGCCCGTTTGGGAGTGGCGAACTCCAAAACCCGCATCCGCAGTTGCCCCCCACTTTGCCGCCGAAGATCGAGCCCCCACCACGGCCTGCGAGCGCAGCGACGCAAGGGAGCAGCAATGAGCACAGCTTGGAGAACGGCGCGAGCACACCTGTGTTACCGCTCGTGAACGAAGAAGCCGAGCCGGCGGTGCCCACGGGCGTGTTCACACTGCTAACGGACTGCTACTCGCCGACATGCAGCCGTGAGCAGCTGTGTTACAGCATCACATGTCCTCGGCGTTTGGAACAGCAGGCCCGGCTCAAGCGCCCGCAGAATGATTCGAGCAGGACGCTCGGAGATGGGTTGGAGGTCGTTGATGTCGAGAGCGAGGCGCTTGGTGGTGGGAACGAGGGTGGGATGCTGTGGGTGCACAGTGTCCCCAAGGAGATCGTGGACAGCGTGAGCGATCAGGAGAAGAAGAGGCAGGAGGCCATCAACGAGGTCGTGTATACCGAGCGCGACTTTGTGAAGGCGCTTGAGTACTTGCGGGACGTGCGTCATCGCATCAAATCATCAGTGTTTGCAGAGCATGCTAACAAGAGAATAGTCCTGGATCACTCCGTTAAAGACGAAGGATATCATCCCAGAAGAGCGTCGTGCGAACTTCGTGCAAGACGTCTTTTGGAATGTGCTTGACGTCCTGGCCGTGAACACGCGATTACGAGATGCGCTCTCAAGACGACAAAAGCAATACGCGGTGGTCGAGCAGGTGCGCTTTATTTCCGAATCCGGCCTACAGCTGTATCGGAACTGATATCTCCGGCCGTTCTTCACAGCTCGGCGATGTCTTCTTAGAAGCTGTGCCTCATTTTTCTCCCTTCGTGGCGTACGGTGCCCATCAGATGTATGGAAAGTACGAGTTCGAGAAGGAGAAGGCCAACAACCCTGTGTTCGCCGCGTTCGTCGAGGTGCGTTTAGGGTCCCAATCTTTGTCGGAAGTGATTACAGCTGTACTGATCTGTACACCGAACGCAGGAAACGGAACGCCGACCGGAGAGTCAAAAGCTCGAGCTGAACGCCTACCTCACCAAACCCACAACCCGTCTTGCCCGTTACCCTCTCCTACTCGAAGCCGTCATGAAACATACGCCCGAAGATAACCCGGACAAAGAGACGTTGCCTCAGGTTGTGGCCATGGTCCGCGAGTTCCTCAAGGAGGTCAACCTACAAACCGGACGCGCGGAGAACAGGTTCAGCCTGTTGCAGTTGGATCAGCAGCTGATCTTCAGGCCGGGAGAGCAGGTTGATCTGAGATTGAGAGATGAGGGACGACAACAAATCTTCAAGAGCACGTTGAGGAGAAGTGCGGGAGACAGCGGAGAGCTACTTGTGTTCTTGTTCGATCATGCGCTTCTCATGGTTAAGCAGAAGAGGCAGGGAGAGCAGTACAAGGTCTACCGTCGGGTGCGTTCTTTCCGCCACGTGTGCTTCTGTGATAGGCGCTGATGCTCGTTATATAGCCGATACCACTCGAGCTGCTATACGTCGCCGCGCCGGACGAGACCGCTTCTACGAGCGGTACCCTACGCCTCAGCGGGTCCCGTCCCAACCGCACGCGCCCCGGCGGTCCAGTCATACTCTCGCATGCGCCCCATTCACCCGTGATCAACGTCAAGCTGGAAGGCGGGATCAAAGGCGGCTACCCGCTCGTATTCGCACATCTCGGCAGGAAGGCGTATCAGATCACTCTTTGGGCTACGACCCTCGTGTCTCAACGGAAATGGCTGGAGCATGTGAGCAAGCAGCAGGAGGAGATGCGGAAGAGGAGCCAGTACTTCGAGATGGAGAGTCTGAGCGAGGGATTCTTCGTCGGCGCGAACGCGGTGAACTGCGCGGCGCCTTTCAGTGCGTGCTCCTGATTATCGTGTGAACAACATGTGCTGATGAGTGTCGGAAGACGGCGGCAGGCAGGTCGTCTACGGCACTAACGACGGCGTTTACCTCTCCGACCTCGCTCAACCGTTGCGCGAGCCCGTCAAGGTGCTCGCGCTGACGGACGTCTCCCAAGTAGACGTTCTTGACGACTATGGACTCCTCATCGTGCTCTCTGAAGGCATCGTCATCACATTCCCCCTCGACGCGCTTGAGGCGATCGACCCTATGGCCGGCCTTAAGCGCGCAAAGCGCATTTCTAGCCATACCAGCTTCTTCAAGACCGGTGTCTGCTTGAACAGGACGTTTGTTTGTGTGGTCAAAACCAGTCCGCTCAGCAGTACGATCAAGATCTTGGAGCCGATTGATCAGAATGTGCGTGGGCGGGCGAAGCCGACGTTCAGGAAGCTGTTGCAGGGCGGGAACGACACGCTACAGCCCTACAAGGTATGCTCTCGTTTACATCGTACTTGTCAGAATGGCGCTGACGAATGTTACAGGAGTTCTACATTCCCATGCAGAGCAGCTCTATCCACTTCCTCCGTACGCGCCTCTGCGTGGCATGCGTGAACGGCTTCGACGTGATTGACCCCGAGAGCCTCGACATCCAAGGTCTTCTCGACCCCTCTGACGAGTCCCTTGACTTCGTCCGTCGCCGTGCGGACCCCGTCAAGCCCAAGCCCATGGCGATCTACCGAATCGACAACGAGTTCTTGCTTTGCTACGACGAGTTCGCGTTCTACATCAACCGTTCCGGATGGCGATCTCGGCGCGACTTCATGGTCTACTGGGAAGGGACACCGACGGGCTTCGCGTTGCACTATCCTTATGTCCTCGCCTTTGAGCCCAGCTTCGTGGAGATCAGGAATGTGGAGACGGGCGCGATGGCGCAGATCGTGCAGGGGAACAACCTCCGCGTGTTGTTCACGGACGTGCCGCCCTCGCCTGGCGCGCCGCCACCACGCGGGTACGCGAATGGGTACCAGCAGTCTTACAGCACTGCGAGCTACGGCGGGCGACCACAACATATGCCCCATCCCGCCGCGGCAGGGTACAACTCTGCACCTGTACCGCTGTACGGACAGCCTAGTGTGCGCGGGCGCGGGCGCGATGAGATCATCATGGTCTCCGATGATCGCGTGTTGAGTCTACGGCTCGCGCAGCCCGAGGCAGTCGCATAGCATTGGCGCCATCCCTCGTTTCTCTTTCGTTCTCCCTTGCGTCTGGGTAGCCCCGAGTCTGCTTTGCTTGCTGCTTGTGCCCGAGTCCCATTACACGCGCGCTGTGATCATGTGTTATTAGCTCTCCCTCTCCCGCCCGCCGTCCGCCTCACATCTCTCCACGTACCACCCCGTCAGTTTCGTTCTCTGTCCTTGTTTGTTTGTTATACATACATTCTCCGATTCTCGGTCCCACTCCCACGCCGATCCCCGAGCAACTGATCCCCCCGTCTACCCTCGCATTGAACAGCTGAATCCATCTACGTATATATCCGCATCTGTATCCTTTGTGCCTCTTCCATCTCTTCTATTTTGTGCTTCTTCTCTCTTTCCTTTGACGTCGAATGTGAATTCAAGTGCCTGGTTCGCTTCAACGGAGAAACGAGCGATTCGCATGGTCTAGATCTGCCAAGTGCCATTATGGGTCAGTGTGTGCGGGCACTGCTCTGCGACTACATGCTAATATACAACTATCGGGTGGTGATGCATCATGGGACGGGTTCAATCTGGACCTCCGGGGGTTCGTCCATCGGGTGTGTTCTGCCACTCGTGTCACTCGGACGACTACTCGCTTGCCGGCGCTCTTCCCTTTCCCCCTCGAGCGATTGCACCGCCAAGAATAGAGTTGGATCGACATCAAATTCGTCCAAGATCGTGTTCGTGAACCTCCGATCGCCAAACCGTGCTACTTGCAAGGCCGAAATTGCGGGCATCGAAAGGATAGTTGACTCATCGTCTCCGATACTTCGAACGTAGCACTATGACGCCGACATGCGCTGGATTTTCGCCGGTTAACGGCTGAATTGCGCCCTTCGGCTGCTAAGATGCTGGTTTTCCAATTGGCTGATCCACCGGCTGATTGCACAGCCGCTCAAAACAGCCGCCGTAAGGCTGTTAGTAGAAGAAAGTCAAATGCAAAAAGATAATAAATAATGTCGTCGAGTCCGAGCGCGTCCTTGTCGACATTCAGGTTCCGAAAACCGCGAGTTGAGCCCATCCAAAGCTTCCGAGACTCCTACGGGTGTGCTGCTGCTGCTACACATCTAGCATTCGGTTCATACGAGAAGGGGATGTGCATACTTGGGGTGTACGCAGGACTCCGTGCTCATGAGATCGAACGACTTAGCGAATTGCGATGCTCCTAGTGCTTCGCCTGTGCGTGACGTGAGCGCCTCGGGGATTTATGGCACGCTCAGTAATTGGCCTCCCACACTCACCTTGAACTCGTCCACCATGTTCTCTGCGACTTGTCCGCTACTCGCCACTCAAGGGGTGCTACAGTATGCAAACCAGGTGAGCCTGGCTTGTCATGATTCGCTCGGACCCAGGTTGACTCGCTCGTCAGGTCGAGATAACGATTGTGCGAGAGAGGAGGGGGTTGCACGGGGTCCATGTCGTGAACGTGAAGGAGGGTAGCGGCCGGTCATGATAGGCACGGTGTAGACTTTGACGACTTGGGCTTGGGTTGTAGAGGGCGAGTAGGTAGACTGGGTATCTGTCTCCGGGCGTCGTCGTCCGTAGTCGCGTGCCCCAAACGTGATTGCTCGGCCTGGCAATATCCTCCGCCCGCATTGCTTGGATGGTACCTGTCGGATATTGTGTGCTTGTAACTATTGCATTATTGTAAATTTGTATTATCATTAGTAAAATTATTTTCCAAGCTATCCAAATGATTAAATATCTACAAATAAAAGCCCGTAATATGCCAAATATCGACGACCTATACCCTCTTTCGTCGGCTGATTTACACCCACGTACAACAGCCTCTTATCGGCTGCAAGCAGCCGCTCGAGACTGCTCTAGAACGGCTGGTTTTCCAGCTAATCGGCCTAAAAGTAGCCGAAAAATCCCTAACAAACTTGGGATGAATTTAGCCGTTGCACCGGCTGCGGTCGCCCTGTGACGTGCTGAGATCATCCTCTTACCACACTCCTAGCATCCCTTAGCGCAGACGCTTATGGGATGATTTCTAGCCCATTCCGGGGACATAGTGCGCATGTGCGGATAATCGATGGCGGCAGAGGCTTTCGGTGTTACAACTTAGAAGCAATACGTACTCGAGTATCGGTACCAATCTCGACAGCCTATATGGTAGCGTAGCCGCGCATAAAGAGGCAAGCGATGTACCCTCTGCTACTTAGGCTCGAACCTCGCTCCTCACGAAAGGCAAAAGAGGGCCGCGGGGGCGCAGCGACGGGGCTTCGAATCCCCGCCGCTGCGCCACCGCGGTGTGATAAAGCCTGTAAGCGCATGGTATAAGTAGTGACATCTGCCCCGCCTTTTGCGCCCTTCTGCCTTGCCCAAGCCATTTTATACGATACCTTGTCTATATATGAGCCGAATAAGCACAGGTACGCCTAGGCTAGCCCTCTCCGCTTGCCAGAAGGGCGCGCTGAGGGGATGTCGCAGGCCTGGATTCGAACCTCGCACCTCACGAAAGCACAAAAAGTCCGAGAGGACGCAGCTGGCGTATTCCGGCAGCTGCGTCATCGCGGCATAGCGGCGACCCCTTTATTAAATTATTGATCACGACACAGCTGTGTGCTTCAAGTGGTCTGGTTCGCTTCTCTGGTTCGCTTCGAACCACCACTAACGTCAACTTGAAGTCTCCGCACAGTGTCTCTGGAGGTATCGCTAGACTCCAGGGGCGGTGTTTGAATATTTTCGTCCACACTGACTGGGGCCTACCTCGACACGGGCTGATCTCCCGAACTTGGTTTCAACGAGTCTGCAGGCAGCGTATAGCATTGCTACAGTGCTAGGGCATGACTTTGGTACTCTCTCGCGGGATACTCTGCGCTCGACTGTACCTGAAGGATACCATTGCCATCACTGGCCTGTCTCCTCGTCTTTTTTGGAGCCAAGGTCGCTTGTCGGATGAAGGACAGCAGCAGCAGGCAACACCATCACCACCATTCCGCCGATGGAAATGGAATCCACCTTCGTCCCCGTCCGTACAACCAAGGTTCAGTAGTGCCTTGCCCCGTGGCGTCAGCTGACTGACAGTGAGGTATTTTGTCTAGCTCTCTGACTAAGAAGGTCAAGCACTCCCTAGGCAATAATTGCTCGACGTGCGGCGTTCAAGAAAGTACGAGCTGGTATAGAAAGCACGACGACAAGTCCACTATATGTACGCAATGCTTTGTGAAGTTTGAGTTCAATTCTCAGGCTGAAGAGGAGCGTTAACCAAGGCGGGTCTTGCTATCGGCGTTGGAGAGTCTGTCGTTCTGCTTCATCAGGCGCGTGACAAACGGCTGAAATACCCATCGCGTTACTGCAGAGCGCACGAAACAAGCTTCCGGGTCGCACATGCTCCGAGTGCCATACTCAAGAATCCTACCGGTGGTACAGAACCGCAACCTCGGATGCTAGCGATTCCAGCCCTCAACCACTATGCAAGTAGGCTTTGTATTGCTCGAAAACGCAATGCTGATGCGGAGGTCATTAGGCGCACGATGTTTTCAGCGCCAGAGCGTGAGTTGGGTCTCTATTCCTTGATATCTGCCAGAAATAGTTGTTGATATAAACGCGACGATACCAGGTCAAACGAGATTTTACTAAAGGCAGATCCTGCCACAAATGCGGAACTAAGGTCACCTATCGATGGTTCAAGGACTTAAGCGATAGAAGTCTTTCTCTCTGTATGTTTTTGGCCCTTGCCTATCAGTTCAATTATGTACCGATCGAATCTCTAGGCGAGGGGTGTTATCGGCGCGAGAGGGTGAGATAACGACCGCTTTCTATCCATTACTCTGTAGACTCACTCCGGTGTACATCTAACGCAGGCAGCAAAGGACAGTTCTATTGGCAGACGTTGTAGCAGATGTGGGACCGACCGGACACGCCTTTGGCTTCTGGACCCCGATGCCAGCGATGGGACAACCTCTCTATGCAGGTCCCCTTTCTACTGGTATCTAAACTCAGCGCGCTAACCGGTTCATGACTCGGACGCTGATCAGGCAGAACCTGTCATCACAAACACACTGTGAGTATTCACCGTTGATGGAATCAAGCGTGTGCTTTTGTCCGACTAACTTCGTGTCCTCTACAAGGTGAAACGTGCAGTGCTTGATGGAATTCAATGCTGTGAATGTGGGAGGACTTCCCCAGGGAGCCATGCTTGGCATCGGGGTCCGGATAGAGACTCTGACGCGCGTCGATGTAAGCGGGTCACTTCATTGTGCTGCAATCTCACTTACAACACTGACGACCTGCCGTCGAAAGGTAATACATGTTGGCAACGAAGCCACGTGAGCACATTGTCCAATATCAGCACGCCGTGTATACTCAGTGCAGACCATACAGCGCGCAAAGAAACGCGCCGAGAAGCTAGCCAGGGAAGCTGAGTCGCACGCCTGATATATCGTGACTGTACGCGTCCATTTCGCGCACGGAGATTGGCAGGTCCTATATACAGTGTGACCATAGGGCACGTACAGTGCAACCTACTTGCAGCGAATTTGGCATAGATCGCAACATCGAGAGGATCTTCGATGAGAAGCATGATTGTGCCAGTGTTGAAGTACTTGTTCTTAGTACTGTAGATCGCGAGTAGATCATTTGCCCGCTGGCAACTGAGTGGCAAGCAGTCGAGGTCACCCCGGCAGACACTGATAGGTTCACTTTCCAAAGAAGCTTCGATCGGAACCCAGGCCACAGCTCGCCCCGCCGCTGTTTGCAGCCTTA